>JAKELL010000048.1:0-330945 GCA_021524915.1 Lactarius akahatsu
CCGGACAATGCTTCTATGAGCCCTTCTTGCTAGACCTGATAAAGCTGTATGATATGACCACTCGCCCTCTTAGGGTCTCAGAAGATCACAGTATAAGGCAGCCATCATAAAATTGAATCCACTACTATAGTACACTCCAAGTCGCACAAACTTGAGGCATGACACTTTATGTGTTATGGAGTTATAGCGCTCTTATGGCTGGACCTCTACCTTCCTTAAACAAGATCTGGGCTGGTTCTGACTGCTCCTCGGAACCAGATTTTATAAACATCTCAAATGGCTTCGCCCTCATTCCACCTCTCTTTCCCCCCTACCCTCGTCCTTTCAAAATTGGATGGGACAAACTGGCAGACATGGGGAGCGACCTTCACGTCGCTCATGCTGATGAACGGAGTGAGAAGGCATCTCACCCACTCCAATCCAGCCCATGTCCCCCAACATCCCACTCCAGCTGCAGGAGTCGTGGGCGCCCCAGTTGGGCCCACAGACGAAGGACTGGCCATTTTGGCCCTATGGGAAAAGCAGGAGGAGGTCATTACAGGCCTCCTGTATCTCTCAGTCACCGCGGAGGTTCTCTCCGGCATCGTATCAGAGGCCGCTGTTCCCAAGCGTCCATGACAAGTTCATGCACCTCGATCACCTCTATGGCCAGGTTGGCTCTATGGCCACCTTCAACCTTTGGGTGGGCTTGGCCAATACCAAGCTTCAGGAAGGTAGCCCCTTCCAACCTCAACTCCAGAAAATGCTGGACGCGAGGAACACCCTTGTGGAGCAAGGGATGCCCGTCTCGGACATGCAAATGTCCCTTCATACTTTTAGACGCGCTACCCCCCTCCTACAGTACCATAGCAGGCACCATCCTCGCTTCTGGCCCCCCTGCCAACCTACAACCTCAGGACCTAATTAACAGGTTCATTAATGAGGAATCCCGTATCGCTGGTCCCCCGGCATCTTATAACAAGATAGCCCCCGTCAAGAAACATTCGCCTCCGCACGATCATGCGTCGCAGGCATCGGGCAGCTCTGTGTCTCCGGACATAATCTGCCATTACTGCAAAAAGCCTGGCCATAAAAAGCCAGACTGCTATAACTCAAACGGGACCAGGAGAACGCCAAGAAAGGCAGGGCTGGGCAACGAGGGAAAGCCGCCCAGAACACTATGACTGAGGCCCCGGACTCACTTCTGGGAAATAGGTTTGCTGCGGCCAATAGCATACCTGTACCAAAGAGTCGATTATTTACGATAGTTAACGGCTCTGGCAAAATAGAAGAGGTACATGAGGTACCTCAGGTCTCCCTTTACATGATGAGTGCCAAAAACACTCAGAAAGCGACAAGATGGATGATGGATAGTGGAGCATCAGCACACTTTACACCACACCTTGAAGACTACGACTCCTATACACCCCACGAAGGAGGTAGAAGTGCTTCTTGGTGGACAACTCTCTACTCAAGAGCGTTGGCACTGGTACGGTCACAATCCGAACCAACAGAGGTTATGATCTCAAAATATCTAATGTGCTGCACCTCCCCAACACGCACTCGCGCATACTATCCGCACCTGCCCTAACAGACAAAGGTGCAATCATCAGCTTTGACGCTACATCTTTCTCTATAAGATTCAATGAGGAGACCATTGCGGAAGGACACAAGGCTACAGGCCTATATTGGCTCGACGGACATCACATAAATACAGTCCGGGCACCTGCATCTGCCAGCCTTGATGTCTGGCATCAGCGCATGGGACATATGTCCAAAGACGCGCTAAAGAGATATGCTCAAGAGTCGGTAAAAGGACTCAACATAAACAATTCACCTGAAGACGGTACACTCTGCCATGGGTGTGAAACCGGCAAATCTACACGTCTTCCATTCCCCCCTTCCACAAAACGCGCACAAAAAACCCCTTGAAGTCATTCACAGTGACCTTGTTGGCCCCATGCAGAGCCAATCAATACAAGGAAACAAGTACTTCGCCACCTTCATAGACGACTACTCCAAAGCAGCAGTTGTCGTCTTCATGAAATCAAAAGACCAGTTTAAGGACGCCTTCATACACTACAAGGCATGGGCTGAAAAACAACTAAATAAGCCCATCAAAACCTTACACTCGGATCGTGGTGGTGAATACGTCAATAATGACTTAAAGCGCATACTCCTGGAAGCTGGAATTGAGCATACTCTTACAATGCCTCATTCTCCACAACAGAATGGGAGAGCCGAGCGTTTTAACCGTACCGTTATGGAAAAAGGCACTAGCATGCTTCATCATGCAGGCCTTAGCCTTGGCTTTTGGGAACAAGCAGTCCAAACTGCTGTGCAAATCTACAATCGCACTCCCACTCGTTCTAATCAGTGGAAAACTCCGCTGGAGCTCTGGGATGGTACAGTCCCAGATGTCTCTTACTTTAGAGTATTTGGCTGCAAAGCCTACTATCATGTACCCGAACACAACCGGCGCAAATTAGATCCTAAAGCAAAGGAAGCCGTGTTTGTGGGCTATGAACCCTTATCAAAGGGTTACAAACTCTGGGATAGACATAGCCGGTGCTTCGTCTCTTCACGAGATGTTACATTTGACGAAAGCACCTTCCCATCCCTGAGTGATCTGGCTCGTCACTCTCAAATTCCTTCCCCTCCCGTGTCTGGTGAACTCGAAAGAGGCGCTGCCGGCGGTGAGATCTTCTTTGTAGTGCCTAGCCCGCCTACACCAGCTGTTGCCCCTGCGGAACCTACACCAGTCTTTGTACTCCCACCCATTCAGGTGCCCGCAGAACCTCAACAACAGCCTAGCACACCCCCCAACACCTCACCTGCTGCGGCAGATCAGACAATATATCACACTCCCCCTTCCCAAGCCCCCCCTCCTACCAATACTGCGCCCACTCGCCCTCGCACTCGCTCTACAAGGCGTGCTGCAGTAGTTGCTCCCATTCCGGCCCCTAATTTCAATAGGGAAGTGTCTCCTCCCAGATCTACTCCCAGATCTCCCAGGAACACCCAGCCGGTTTCGCCTAATAGACCAAGGCGGAGCACTAGGGTACGATTCACGAATCCTCGCTATCTCCAAGAGGACGATGAATTCGTGCAAGGAAGCAGTAGGCTGGGAATGATGGACCTACTTAATACGGCAGAGGTACCTGGCTATAGGGACCCTCAGACCTTTAAGCAGGCCATGGAGTCTGACCAAGCTGTCGATTGGCTTGAAGCATGCCAGTATGAACTGGATGCTCTCGACAAACTTGATGTCTGGAGATTAGAACCCCTCCCTGCTGGAAGGAAGGTGGTTAAATGCAAGTGGGTGTTTAAAAAGAAAGCAGATGGACGCTTTCGTGCTAGGCTAGTGGCAAAAGGGTTCACCCAACTAGAGGGGGTGGACTTTGACGAAACTTTCTCCCCAGTTGCCCGCTTCGAGTCTTTACGACTCCTTCTTGCGCTGGCTACGCTTGAAGACTGGCATATTCACCAGATGGATGTCAAATCGGCATTCCTTCATGGGGAACTGGAGGAAGAAATTTATATGGAGCAACCTGTCGGTTTCGTCACAGCTGGCTCAGAGCACCTTGTGTGCCGGTTACAGAAGGCCCTTTATGGCCTGAAACAAGCTTCCCGCGCATGGAACGTGCAATTCCATGGGGTCCTTTGTGACCTAGGCTTCACGCGGACGTACTCTGATGCAGGAGTATATGTGTATCATCTTCAAGAGGGGGGTGACACATTATTTGTGATCTTATATGTAGATGACATCACTATACTCGGGAGCTCTCTGTCAAAGATCAATGATCTGAAAGTCTCTCTATCAGACCGATATGAGATGACTGATCTTGGTGAAATCCAATCATATCTTGGTGTTAACATCACCAGAGATCGTGCAAATCGCACCATGGAAATCAACCAATCAGATTACATCCGCGATGTGATTGAGCGCTTTGGAATGTCAGATTCCAACCCAGTATATACCCCTCTTCCCTCTGGCGCTGAGGCACACTTGATCAAATTTGAAGATCAGGCCTCTATGTAGCGGTATGACAACCTCGCTACGTCAAGCTCAAGTGTAAACTGTAAGTGAACCGTCTGGTGAGCACACCCAAGCTCGGCGCGGAGATAAATCACGCGCTAACGCACAGTCACAGCGGAGTGGACGAATATCTCAGAGTCTTTATGCAAGAACTCAAGACGTCAGTGATCACGCTGTGGTACGCTGAGTGGAGAACCAAGAGGACAAGTTAGATTGGTGAGGAGTAAGGAGTACAATGGAATGCGCACCTGAGTGGAGAACCAAGAGGACAAGTTGGTTCCACTCAGGACGCTACAGGAGGGTTTATATACGCTACTGTGGCTGAGCTTGAACTGAGTCTAAACACTATTACTAAGTGTACAGTAAGACTCCATGACTCAGGAGCTGACGCGTCGTGTCTATTAATAGCGCTATCTATTGTGCTGACTGATGCACTAGTCATGGCGCTGACGCGATGCCTTATCTTTGCTGAGTAAAACCTAATACAGCGAGTAAGCGTAAACTACTAAGCGAAGTCTAGAACTGTCTAGAAGGTTCCTTCCTTATCTACCAATCGTGTGAGTCCGTACGTAAATGGAAATGTGACCGGATTAGGTTGTCCCGTTAAGGGTGCAACTATCCCAGGGTCACGTGCTCAAAGGTGCACATGATGGCAGCATGTGACTAACAATATCTCGTACTTCGGCCCTTTATATCTTCACCAGATAATTCCGTAAAAATACAGAAAAATAGGGAAATAATATACGCGTCCATGACATCACCCCCCTTCTTAAGGGTCGACGTCCGCGTTGGCCTCTGTGTACATATGAGATGCTTGCCAAGGCAAGGACGCGTAGATGAGTGCTGCTATTTTTCTAGGTGCACCCGGATTTAAGGAGTGGAACTCCTTGACTTTATCCGGGGCATGCGCTAGATTTTTAGCTGGCTCCCAAGTGTCCTCGCCTTCACCGTAGCCCTTCCAGCGAACTAGGTACTTAAGAGTACGACCGAAGAGTTTCGAATCTCTTATGTGGTCGACTTCGTACTCTTCTTCCCCTTCGACTGTGATGGGTTCAGGTGGAGGTGGCATAAGCCCGTTAACTTCGTTTCCCTTATAAGGGGAGAGGCGGTCTACATGAAATACATCATGGATCCGTAATGCAGGGGGGAGTGCAAGCTTGTAGTCGACGTCACTTTTAACTTCAGTGACTTCAAATGGGCCTAACTGTTTAGGGCCCAGTTTGGACGACTGTTGGTGTATCTTTATTTGCTTGGCTTGCAACCAGACTTTATCCCCGACGTTGAAGACGTATGGCTTGTGTCTTTGTTCAACGTCTGTTTGCATTCGCCTTTTACTTAGGCGTAGAGCTGCCTCTGCATCCTTTCTTGTGGAAACTAAGTGTTGTAGACGCTTATCGAGCGTTGGGATACCGGTAGGCCTACCAGCGGGAATGGTGAAGTCAGGCGTATAGCCGTATAGTAGTTCAAAGGGGGTGTGCCCCGTGGCTGAGTTGAGTCTACTATTGACCACGAATTCCGCTGTAGGGAAGCAGGTCTGCCCAATCATCCTGCCTCTTACTAATGAACAAGCGCAAGTAGACTTCTACTTCTTGATTTTTGCGCTCTACCTGTCCATTAGCCTGAGGGTGATAGGCGGTAGTAAGACCTGCGTCTATCCCTAGTCGCTTGTATAAGTGCCCGCATGCTCCTTGCAGCAAACTGGGGTCCCCTATCACTGATGATTTTCTTGGGGATCCCGTGCAAGGGGAAGACTTGCTCGAAGTAGATGGATGCTACCCCATCAGCCGTGATTTCGGGACGTCACTGGAAATAGATGGATCTGTTTCGTGTAGTGATCCACTATGTTAAGGATCATATCCTTTCCACGTGACATGGGCAGTGGACCGATTAGATCGACTCCGACTATCTGCCATGGTCCCTCAGGTACTTCCTGTGGCTGAATTATGGCTTTGGGGTGTAGGTCTTTGCGATAGCGTTGGCATCGATCGCATCCTTCTACGTATGAGCTGATGAAGCCTGCCATGCGTGGCCACCAGTAGTAGCGACTGACTAGCTCGATGGTGCCGTTCTTACCAGGGTGACCGGTGGTGATGGAGTCGTGGCATGACTTAACCACATCTCGTCTTAACGTCCGGTCATTGGGAACGTACAGTTTCCCCCTGTGGTAAACTAGGCCGTCATCTTCCTCCCACATCGCGACTCCGTCCATGAGAGCTTTTGGAGCGGTCTTTTGTAAACTTTTGAGACCCTCTATAACTTCTGCTTCTCGGATGGAGGCGAGTCTTATGCGATTCCCTAGGGAGTCCACTTCTGGGCGGAAGTGTGCTTGGGCGGCATTGAGGAAATGCTTGGGTTGTAAAACCTGAACCTGGCGGTTATCCTCGTTGTCTCTGATATGGTCTTTCGAGAATCTACTTAATGCATCGGCTTGCATAGAGTCTCCCTTTTTGTAAGTGATTTTGAAGGCGAAGCGACTTAAGATACAGGGCCCATCGGGCCTGTCGACGGTTTAAGTCCTTCATGCTTGCCCACCATTCCATGTTCTTATGGTCGGTGATCACTTCAAAGGAGATGCCTTCGAGGAAGTGTCTCCAGTCCTCTAAGGCGCGGATTAAGCCGAGCATTTCTCTGTCGTAGATTTCGTAGTTGCGTTCTTCTTTGCTCATAGACTGCGAGCGATACGCAACGGGGTGCCAGAGACCATCAGGATACTTTTGAGTAAGTATACCGCCAGTAGCAAATCCTGAAGCGTCGGTTTCGACTCTTGTTGGAAGCTGTGGGTCGTACACTTTGAGAATGGGTTCTCGTACGAAGCTTTCCTTCAAGTGGTCAAAAGCCTTCTGCTGTTCAGAATGCCAATTGCCATGGAGTGTCCTTCTTCGTGAGGTCATGCAAGGGTCGGGCGATAGCCGCGAAGTCCTTGATGAATCGACGATAGAAGTTGGCGAACCCGATAAACGCTCTAACCTCTTTGAGCGTTGTGGGTGTAGGCCACTCCCTTACTGCAGCGACCTTGCCAGGGTCCATCTGCACTTCTCCGGGACGAATAATCATCCCTAGGTACTCCATTTCTTGCCTTTCAAAGTCGCATTTCTCTGGTTTGAGATAGAGGTCGTGTTCCTGCAATCTCCTTAGCACCTCGCGTACGATTTTGCGATGGTGTTCTAGAGAGTTGCTATAGATGAGGATATCATCCATATACACGGCGACTTCTCCTGCTGCGATCAGATCGGCAAAGGTGGCGTTCATGAGGGCTTGGAAGGTGGCTGGGCTGTTGGTCATACCGAAGTACATGACCTTTGGTTCGTACAGCCCGCGATTGGTGATAATAGCACCTTTCCATTCATCTCCGGGTTTGATCCGGATGTTGTGATAGCCCCATCTGACGTCGAACTTGGTGAAGACCTTAGCTCCTTTCAACCGATTTATAATGTCCGCGGCGAGCGGCAGTGGGTAACGATTCTTAATAGTGATTTTATTAAGACGACGGTAATCCTGCACTAGACGGAGTTTGCCGTCCTTCTTCTTGATAAAGAATACTGGCGATGCCATCGGTGACTTCGATGGGACCAAGTATCCTTTTGAGATGTGTTCTTGCAGGAATTTGTCGAGTTCCACTTGCTCGCTTGGGGACATGGGATACGTTTTGACCCTCCAGTGTTTAACGGCATCTGGTTCGAGGTCTATGGCGTGGTCCCACGGTTGGTGCTCAGGGAGCCTCTGGGATTCCTCCTCAGAGAAAACTTTTGCGAAGTCTCTATAGTGTTTCGGTACCATCTCTTCGAAAGTTTTCTTAGGTTTGGAGGCGGTGGCTTTCTCGGCTATCTGCTGAGAGTATGTGAAGCCTGCCAAACAGAAAACTTCGTCTTGGACCGTGTCAAGCACTTTCTCCGCAAGGAGACGGCGGCGTTCCATTCGGTTTGCCATAATGCGCGTCACCTCTACCTCCAACTCTGGTTGCGCTGTTTCAGCGGTCGAGTTGAGGCGCATGGTGCCTTCCTGCCAGTCTATCTGCGGGTTCCTTTGCCTTAGCCATGGTAGTCCCAAAATGACATTCTCTGGGCCAAGTGAAGTGACTAAAAAGTCGTAACTTTCTTCACTAGGGCCGACTTTCAGAGAGAGTCTGACTTTATGGGTGATACTACCGGCTTCGTTGAGAGTCCCGTCTATGTTGTATAGAGTGATGGGACTATCAAGGGGAACCTGCAACATTTTGTGGCGGTCAGCGTACTTTTTGTCCAGGAACAACGAAGTTGCCCCAGAGTCTACCATTGCTGCTACTTTTACAGTACGATGACGTCCTTTTAAATATACAGAAATATGAAAATGTGATTTTTTATCTTTTGTTTCGGGAATAATAGTAGAAGACAGTGCTGCATCAGAAATCATCACGTGCGGCATTGCTTCTGAAGAAAGTGGAGCAAAAGAAACACTACTATTGTTCATCTCCGAGGCAGATGTAGATGTAATAGAATCAGGAAAACAAGAGACTGAACTAACACTACTATCTAACTTACAGGCATGAGTCGTATGAATTACAGGAGTTGAGTCCGAAACGAGGCGAGAGCGTAAACATATATTACAACTACATGAAGCCGAGTCATCTACTGTAGAGGGGCCGGTCGCAGCTATACGCGACCCCTGATCTAAAAAGCCGCCTTGAACGCATCCAGCTGTTCTTGCTGCTTTTCCAACATTCCCAACAACTTCGCCACGTCTGCCTGGGACGTCTGGGCGGGGGAAGTACTTGTGGCGGCTGCTGCCGCAGTATTGGACGACGGTGGTGGGCTGGGGGATTCCGTTGTTGCTGCAGCTTTCGCTTTAGCCGGTTTCCCCATTCTCTTGTTCTGGCAGACGTTTGCTCGGTGCCCTGCTCTTTGGCACCAGTTGCAGACGTCGCGCTCGTGATTTCCATCCTTCTTCGTGTGCTCTTTCGAGCCACACCCGTAACATTTCCCTCTCATCCATGCTTGAAACTCGCCCCGAGTTTTGAAGATCTCCTCCTTAGCTCTGTTGCCTTGTTGACGCGTGGCGTCTACTTGCATGGCATCAGGGTTGGAGGTAGTGTGTGGTGATGACGATGAAGATTTCCTTTCTTCTCGCTCTGGCGTTGGCGTAGTTGTTGGTCAATGACTTGCGCGCTTTGCTTGAGCTCGTCGTATGTGTTATGGGGCTTGTCTGTGATGGCAAGGAGGTCCTTGATCTCGTCTGTGAGACCATCGTAGAAACGGGTGCGGAGGTCGATGATGGACCACCCGGTCTGTCCAGAGTACTGCTCGAATATGGATGCATATTCAGCAACCGTCTTTTTACCCTGTCTTGTTTTCTTTAGCTCCTCTCGAGCTATGTCTTGGACGTCTAGGGGGCTGAACCTGCGGTTAAACTCCTTGACGAAGTCCGACCAGTTTCCTCCAAAGGGAATAGTCCCTTGGTTGGCGGACTCCAGATATGGGAGTGCCCAGGTTTTTGCGTCCCCTTCCATCAAGTTGAGGGCGGCAGCGATCCATCTGTGTTCGTCTGCGTACCACTTGCTATCCACTGCATGCCATGTGTTCATGGCGTCCCCTAGTGATCCTGCCCAGTTGTGGAAGGCGGCAAGGAAATGACGGGCATCCGATGAGGAGCCTTTCCCATCCCAAGGCTTTGGGCGGGCCACTATTTCCTTGTTTTTTCCATTCCCGGGTCGGGTGGCGGTTGCCGAGGCCACCTGTGCTGTCAAGGCTGTGACTTGTTGCGCCAGGTTACCGACGGCGATGCCGAGGTGGTTGATGAGGTCCAGGCAATCCTGGACTGTGGGAGGGGGGAGTGGTGAAGGTGGTACGGCGGCGGGGAGGGTGCTTCCGCTTGGTTGTGACATCTCGTCTAGTTTCTTCTGTCTCTCCTTTCGTTCTGCTTCCTCTTGTGCCCGACGGAATTCTTCCAACAGAAGGAGTTGTTCGTCTGGCGAGATCTCGTCCCAGTCTTGGATCCGAGATATGAACTCCTTTTCTTTTTAGTTGGAGGAGGGAGGGCGAATTTCGAGCGAGCCCCGCTGGGATACTGAGCTTGTGCTAGACGAGCTGTCTGTTTCCCTTTCTTGGGAGCCACGTTCTTCGTCTTCCCTTACGTGGGAGATGAGGGGGTTGGGAGGCGATTCGAGACGAGGGATGAGGTCTGCAGCGAATGCTATCAGCTGCGGGACTGTGAAGTTTGTTCCGAGGACGGGGATTTCTAGGCCGTAGAGGTCTAGTAGTCCATATCGGATTTCTTGGTCGTGGTAGATTGCCTGCACGTATTGCTCGGCGAGGTTACGAGGGGGTAGTTCTAGTTGGAACCCCTGGTAACGGATGTTGACACCGTCTTCGTCAATGAAGCTTTCGCCTGACTGGGCGAGTGTTGCTTGGGAGGAGGAGTGGGCGGAGTGGAAGGAGTTTACTGAGGCTGTAGGTGATGGTGAAGCGTACACTGGGGAGGGGATCCGGTCTTGTTCAGACTGGGTGTCCTGGTGCACGTGCAGCGATGCCGAAGCAGAGGCTGTAGTCTGGGGTGGTGTGATGGAAGCTTGTCTCCTCCTAAAGAGACGACGAAGGCGGGTGCGGACGTTCGCAAGTATGCGAGGCAGTTTGGAAATATGTGAGGGTGGGTTTAGACGACAGGATACAACGAGCGCGAAACGCTAACTCGAGGGTGACTGGAATGCCCTATCAAGCGAGACCAATACACAGTGATTGTTTCACACTGCGCAAGGCTGCGGCGATAAAGGGACACTCAGGAATGATGTAGGGAGTTGTGTAGAGCTACAAGGCTGTCTGCCTCAGTCTTCTCGACCTGTTGGCTGCCTCTCACGCCGAAGCGCTCTCAAACTTTTCTGGTTGGTACGCGTACAGCTGTCGCAGGCTAGGCCTGGCTGGCTCAATGTCTAACTGCAGCTTATCTGGCGTGGTGACCAGTTCTGCAGCCAGTACCCAGAGGCGTCTACTGATGACCAGATAGACCCAATAAAGGCAAGCACAATGTATGCCGGTTTTACGGACACTACAGTTGTACCACAAATGCACAGATTCTGCTTACGGACTTCCCCAGGCAAAGAGTGAGGTAGATAACACAAGGGACTGATGGTCGTCAACCACCTGGAAGATAGTGAAGATGCTGGTGAGCGAAGAGGGCTCAGGAGTGTGAAAAGGAACTTGTCCTAATGTAGCGGTATGACAACCTCGCTACGTCAAGCTCAAGTGTAAACTGTAAGTGAACCGTCTGGTGAGCACACCCAAGCTCGGTGCGGAGATAAATCACGCGCTAACGCACAGTCACAGCGGAGTGGACGAATATCTCAGAGTCTTTATGCAAGAACTCAAGACGTCAGTGATCACGCTGTGGTACGCTGAGTGGAGAACCAAGAGGACAAGTTAGATTGGTGAGGAGTAAGGAGTACAATGGAATGCGCACCTGAGTGGAGAACCAAGAGGACAAGTTGGTTCCACTCAGGACGCTACAGGAGGGTTTATATACGCTACTGTGGCTGAGCTTGAACTGAGTCTAAACACTATTACTAAGTGTACAGTAAGACTCCATGACTCAGGAGCTGACGCGTCGTGTCTATTAATAGCGCTATCTATTGTGCTGACTGATGCACTAGTCATGGCGCTGACGCGATGCCTTATCTTTGCTGAGTAAAACCTAATACAGCGAGTAAGCGTAAACTACTAAGCGAAGTCTAGAACTGTCTAGAAGGTTCCTTCCTTATCTACCAATCGTGTGAGTCCGTACGTAAATGGAAATGTGACCGGATTAGGTTGTCCCGTTAAGGGTGCAACTATCCCAGGGTCACGTGCTCAAAGGTGCACATGATGGCAGCATGTGACTAACAATATCTCGTACTTCGGCCCTTTATATCTTCACCAGATAATTCCGTAAAAATACAGAAAAATAGGGAAAATAATATACGCGTCCATGACACTCTACTTCTGAAGTTAAGAAGTATCAACAGATAATTGGGTCTCTGCTGTATGCGCAGATAGGAAGCAGACCCGATATATCCTTCGCTGTTGCGCGCCTTAGCCAATTCGCTTCCAATCCCTCACCCCAGCATTTACGCCTATCCAAGTATGTCCTAGCCTACCTAAACACAACAAAGGACTACAGGATACGCTATGCTGGAGGGACTGACGCTGATGGAGCTGGCCTTCATGGCTATTGTGACTCTTCCTGGGGAGATCAGGAAGAGAAGCACTCCACCTCAGGCTACGTCTTCTTGCTTGCCAATGGAGCCATTTCATGGTGCACCAGAAAGCAGAAGACCATAGCACAGTCTACCACAGAAGCAGAGTACATGAGCCTCGCTGAGGCCTCTAACCAAGCTCAGTGGTACACTACCTTCCTAGGGGAACTAGGGTATGAGGTCACCTCCCCCATTCCCCTACACTGTGACAACAAGGGTGCTGTAGACTTAGCATTAAACCCTGTCACTGGAAGGCGGTCCAAACATATCCTGATCAAACACCATGTAGTCAGGGAGTACGTAGAAAACAAGGTCATAGACCTGATTCGTACTCCTACAGGGGAAATGGTTGCAGATGGACTCACTAAGTCACTGCCCAAAGAACCCTTTGACAAAATGGTCACTGATCTAGGAATGGTGTAAGAAGGGTTAAAAGAAAAACCTGTACACAGTCAATGGTCGTCGATCCTTGGTTTATCAACAAGGACGTCACATTGTTCTGTAATCTTGTACAAACACATCATGTTCTCTGATCCATGAGAGCTATGAAAAACCCTTCTTAGAACCCTGAAGGAGTTGGACCTTGTTCCAACTCAGTACAGAATCTCACCCCTCAAAAAGTAGTCCTCTATCATAGGACTATCATGAAGTGGGTGTAGAAACCGCTTCGGATTGAACATTATCTGCACAAAGATCTCAACCTCAATCCCGAACTTCTGTACGACTCTAGGTTCTATACAAACACCTATATACAACATGGACTGCCTCTATCATGGAGGGATGTTGAGACGCGACTGATTCAAGTCACATGTCTCGTGGGATATGATTGAGTCATCCCATATACTAAATACGGTATCTGTCCCTTATGGACTGATTTGGACTTGGCCGGACTCCTACGGACCGCTTTTGTTTATCTTTATTGTTAGAGTCACGTGTAGACTCTTATTGTTCTTCATTGTTAAGATACCGGTATTGTCTGCTTTAGGCAGCTATTGTTCTCTGCCCTCCAATGGCATTTCTCCCTCTGGCGCACAGACCACCTGTATTGTGTTTGGATCACCTGTGCGCACAGACCATTCTTAGCTAAGCGTCCTGTATATAAGGACTGCTGTTTTCGCCTCTACACTTCAGAGTTTACTTCCCCTCTGAAGTGTAAGTGCCTTTATTATTACTTCTCTCAAATACCTTTACTCATAAGACGTTCCTTTATAGTAACTTGTCTTTACTAGGTATGCAGTTGTAATAGAGTTTACTTCCCCTCTGAAGTTAACTTGTCTTTACTAGCTCTCCGCTATTAACCCGTCGCTTGTTAGTTCTGTGCTTCAACACCAAGAAACCAAGTACCCCTGCAACCAAATCAAGTCCCTAACGAAATTTGGGAAATAATCACTATGGACTTCATCACGGATCTCCCCACGTCACAAGGATACGATTCACTATTCGTTGTAGTGGATCGACTCAGTAAAGCAACGATAATTGCTCCATGTAACAAGACCATCACTGCCGAAGAAACATCCAAGTTATACCTAGAACAAGTCTGGAGACGAACAGGTCTACCACACCAAGTAATATCCGATAGAGGACCACAATTTGCTTCCAAAGTAATGCAAGAAGTTTGGAGCAAACTAGGTGTCAAGTCAACCATGTCTACAGCATTCCATCCACAAACAGATGGAGAAACAGAATGCGTCAACCAGGAACTAGAACAATACCTACGCGTCTTTTGTAATTTCCAAGTCGACAACTGGGTAGAACTAATACCCTTCATGGAATTTGCTCACAATGCAAGACAACACAGCGCCACAGGAAAATCACCCTTCGAGATCTGGTACGGCTACAAACCAGAATTCATTCCACCAGTCAACTTTGCGTCCAAAATACCCACAGTAGAAGAACGCCTTCATTCCCTAGAACAAATTCGCATTGAAGTATCCGCTGCACTAAAGGTAGCAGCCGAAGTCATGAAAAACACCCATGTATCCACAACCACCTACGTACCCCAACCAGGCGATCAAGTTTGGTTAGAAGGAACCAATATCCACACCACGCACCCCAAGGCCAAACTAGCCCCTAGACGACATGGACCATTCAAAGTCATATCCGCGTGGGGAGTTAATTGTAAACTCCAGTTGCCCAAAGCTTGGAAGATCCATCCAGTGTTCCATATATCCCTTGTATCCCCCTACAACGAAACCGCAGCCCATGGACCCAATTTCACCAGACCACCCCCAGAAATAGTCCAAGGAGAGGACGAGCACTATGAAGTAGAAACGGTCCTCCAATCAAGGCTCTCTCCGAACAAGAGAGGCATACAATACCTAGTGAAGTGGAAAGGATACCCTTCTTCAGAAAACTCCTGGCTCCCAGCCTCACAAATGAAACACACCCAGGACCTTGTTCGACAATTTCACCACAAGAATCCATGAGCACCCAAACTCAGAACCTTGATGGTTGCTGAACGGTGCAGCAACCCCTTAAAGAGGGGATACTGTCACGAACCTGTAAACTTGGGTCGTGACTCGAGCGTCTAAGACCGGTCCGCGCCGGCCCGGTCTTATGTAATCAATTTCCTAAAGGGGAAATCCGAAGTCGGAGTTCCAAATTCGTACTCCGACGGTCACGTGACCGGTCACGTGATTATCCTATGTTTATCAAGTCACCTGACGACTGAAAGTCGTACCACTCTTTGGATTAATCCTATTGGACTGCAGAGCAGTCACGCCACTATGGCGCAATCTTGCGCAATCGACTGCGGAGCAGTCGTACGATACCTACGATTATTCTGATTGGTTGATATACTTAGAACCCTTCCAGAACCTTCCATTGCGCAGCACCTGGGGGAAGGAGTAAGCCTCCCCTAAAGTACGCACAGACCATGTACCCAGGTATATAAGCTAGAGCAATAGAACGGACAGTCCCTCAGACTGTCCACTTGTGACTCCCACCTGGATAACTCCCTTGTGCCTTTCTTCGCTATCACCATAGCTTGGATTCGCGATCTCATAGTTATCCTCGTTCTAGCCAAGTTATATCAAGTTTTCCCCGCCGTCTTCCTCGTCCCTCGCACTCCTCGTCAGCCAAGTGTCCTGCACGAGCACTCTGAGTGAGTGTTCATCACAGGTATCTTAACAATGGAGAACAATAAGAGTCTACACGTGACTCTAACAATAAAGATAAACAAAAGCGGTCCGTAAGAGTCCGGCCAAGTCCAAATCAGTCCGTAAGGGACAGATACCGTATTTAGTATGTGGGATGACTCAATCATATCCCACGAGACATGTGACATAGGTCGCATCTCAACACAAACAACCGCGCCTGCAGCTGGCACGCCACACAAACCCACTACCAGGATTCATCCGATATCGATCATGCCCAAAGCCCTCAAAGAACAAGTCACCCAAAAATGAGGCAACACCACGCACCCCGACGAACCCCGGAACCCTGGACTGAAAACCGTCAAGTACGGACACAACTGAACCGCCGCCGTACGACGCAATCCTTCAACATCTGGCATATCAATATCGATCAGAAGCCAAGGAGCACACATTGTCCACTTCTCCCTTCCCCACCGGTTCATCCTCGGCAGTTCACAGCTTCAGGAAGAAATATCGACCCATCGATATGACAGTCAAAGAAAAATCTTGATTCGAGGACGAATCAGTCAAGAAAGGGGCGTATGTCACGATCACCTGATCGTGCCATCAATTCTAGAACGACTTCTGGAAGATTCGGTTTCAATTTCTCGTGTTTCAGAATTCCTACGTTTCGGAGTTCTTATGTTTCGGAAAGACCCGTGTTTCTGGAAAGTAGTACTGCAGATCATGTGACTTGGATGGTGCAAGGGACTGTGCATCTCTTGGAAAAACTCATAGAAAATACCAGAAAATAGGAGGTCTGTACAGTATAAAAGAGCCAGTAGAGTAGCTTGTATTCCCTTGTTCTAGTCTTGTCCTCTATAGCTTGTCTTTCAATCCACTACTAGTTCCATTCTCTTGTGCCCAGTCGTGCGCAAGCAGTCTTACATCATCGACCAAATCTCTACGCAGCCCCGGTATTAAGCCCACACTCTGCGCGAACCTCTCTGCGACAAACCTGGTGTCAGCCCAGGCTCTTGATCGTGACAGGCGGGGCACCTCTTCCCATTCCCATGCCGCCCCTCGTTTGCGCACCCCCTGCGCGTATACTGGGAGAAGAGGAGGGGCCCCCCACGCCTTTCACAATCAGAGCTCAGGCTGGCACTGAGTTGGTCGTGTTCAGGAAACGCACAGGGCCTGGGCACTATTCCGGGTTGCAATCAGGGGTCGGTTATGTAAGATGACTTGCCTCAAGCAAGTGAATGGTTAAAGCAATGAATTCAGAGGCAGAAAACAAGACTAGAACACCGAACTACAGTGCTATCCTACAGGTTTTTATACTAGCGAGCCCCTCCTATTTTCCTAGGTTTTTCTGTACTTTTTCTGAGACGCGCAGTCCTTTAGTTGCCATAATGGCGCCATCCACAGTAAAAGTCATGTGACCATAAGTAGAACTTTCCAGAATAGAAACGGAAACTTCCGAAGCATGAGAACACAGAAGAATTCTTGAAACGCAAGAATTGGAAACGAGAAACGGAACATTCTGTACAGAGTCTCTGAGATTGATGGCACAATCCGATGATTGTGACAATGCCGCTTCCAGGGTTGCACGTGGCCCACCCCCTCCTGTTTGTGCATGACCCCCCACCATTCTCCTGCGGGCGTACCCCCTCCCAGTCACGCAGGGCTCCCCCACACAGCTTGTGCGCCGCCCCGGTCCTCCGTTCTGCGCAAAGGGGGGGGCGAAGGGGGGTGTGCGGCTGTTTGCGTACCCCCTTTCCCATTCTGCACCCCATCTTCGCGCATCGCTCCTGCACAGGGACTCGGAGGGGGCACCACTCCATGTTTGCGTGCCTCCTTTGCACCAAAACGAGGGCAGGCAGCAGAAAGGGGGGCTTCCCACGTGGTCCCCCGCTCGCGTAAGCAGGGTGCAGGGAGGGGGGTGGTCCCAGCGTGGACTCACTGTTCGCGTCCTTTTTGCGCGCAATGAACGAGGGCCTGTGGGGGCAAATGGGGGGAGGGGGCTTACCTTTCCCGCGCCTCATTTGCTGCATAAATGGGCCCAGGGGGTTCTCTCGCGTGGGTGGAGGGGGCAAATGAGGGGGCAACCTTTCCCCCCATTTGCACGCGAATGGGGAGCTGCGAGGCCAAGCCCTACCCCTTTGGCCCTGCATCCCGTGCGGCTCCCCTGTTCGCACACAAACAGGAGCAGGGGGTGCAAAGGGGGGGTCTCGTCCCACATGGTCCCCGTTCACATCCTGTTTGCTCGTGAACGAGGATGGAGGGGGCAAGTGAGGGGGGCTTACCTTTCCCGCGCCCCGCACAGAAACGGGTGGAGGGGGTGCGGGCAAAGGGGGGAGGTTCTCAGGCGCGCACGAAAGGGGATAAATGGGGGGCTCACCTTTCCCACGCCTGTGCCCCCTTTGCACAAAAACTGGGGGTTGGGGGCAAAAGGGGGTGTGCCCCTTCCCGTCCGCGTGCAAATGGAGGCAGGGGTCGCAAAGGGGGGGGGCTTGTCCCACACGGTCCTCGTTCACAGTATCCTGTTCGCAGCATGAACAGGGGTAGAGATGGGAAGGGGGCGCAACGGAGAGGGGCGGGTTATGGAGGGAGCAAGGGGGAGGAGAGCGCAGGATCTGACATGTGTCAATACACAAACATAACTGCGTTGTTTACATGTAGTTTGGTTTTATTTGGTTTTATTTACTCGGAAATAAAAATATCAAAGAAGTCAAAAAAACAGAGTTTTAAAACCGAGTGGCGGAAAAACGGTCCGAGCGGCCCGGTCCGTGAGACCGATGCGAAAAGTCAAAGACTGGCAGCATTCGGCAAGCGGCATTCCGCATTTGTCACAATTGCACTTGCACGCTCACACAACAAACTCAAAAAAAACGAGAAGTTAACTGTATTAGAGGGTGTTGAAATAGCAGGGGATGTATATCTAAACTACCATTTTTGTGTGCTGCGAATGGTTGAGCTGGAAATGAAGTGCCGGTGATATCCTGAGAGTGCGCAGGATTTTGGGGGTGCGCAGCGTCGCTAGCGGTCGCGCAGGCCTTCGCGGGGCGCGAGATGTCATAAACGGGTCCGCGGCGATCGCATATTAGTCGGTGTCGAAGGGCTAAGGCCGCGCGTGAGTGCAGCGAGGTCAGGAGAGGCTACATGGAGCCTGAGGGTTGAGTGTCGCAAGTGATCGGAAACGGTTGCGCACGCTTGCGCGCGGCGCGAAACTTCGCAGAGGTGGCCGCCGGGGTTGGAAACACGTCAGCTTCCGGTCGCTAAGACCGCGCGCGAGTGCTGCGCGCTGGGGAATGCAAGGGATGGACCTCACTGAGCTAAGAGGCCCGGAAGCTGAAGGGGGAGGTCTACTATTACTTGACTTCTGTAGAGTTGTAATTACATGAACTAAACACCAGGAAATATAAGGAAAAGGGTGCATTACATACCAGGGGAACAGGGGAATGCTAAAACGCGTAGGGAAGTGTCCGGAATGAGTGGGAAACCGAGCAAGAAACTGAGCGTGCACAGAGCGCGGGAAAGCGACGAATCGCGGGAAAGCGGTGCTCGTAAAGTGTAGAGTGTGTGCACGAGCGCACGAGCACGACCAAGCGCAGGGAATCTAGGAAGTAAGTTAAGTGAAATCCGCCTTTCAGGGCTCAGAGAGACCAGGTGTATCACCGAGCGCATCCAGAAGTTGGGTGGAAGGAAGCTGGGGGGAATAGTCGGTCCAGAAGCTAATAAGGGTTCAGCGCTCAGCTACAATGGCATTGTCGATGCGAGCTTGCTTTTGGGGCCGTCAGCCAAATAGCCCGTCAAAGCGAGGTGGTCATCTTGGATCTGTCTTCAAAAGGAGTTTGAAATACATCACGTCCATGTCACGCTCTGGAGCATATTCAACGTCTTTCGCTTCCACAAGATGATTGCATCAGCCTGGTGAGTCCAAAATTGTCATATGATGTCTCCTTTATACCCCCTAACACCTGAGCTTGGCAGATGTTGATTTTTCCTAGAGGATCGTTGGGATCTGCACGCATGGAAACCTCTCAAAAACCACTCCCCCACTTCGTTTTGTACTTTCCCTTCGCAAACAGCAATTGATCCTCAATTTATTTGCAGATCCCATATATACAGAACCTACTGTACATAGTGTAATTTTTTTGGGCTCAAAGGGTGTTGGGAAAGTGGTGATCTATCCAAATCTCTGAGATTTGCACAAGGTTGTGCATTTGCAATAGCACGTGCATGGTAGTAGGCTCGATAGGTTTGGCAAAGAGCAACTGTGGCAGTACGCGGGAATTGATCTGTCAGCAAAAAATATTGGAATAAAATTTGACTTACTGTAAAGTATTTATTTGTAAATTTGTGTGACAACTATATTTAGAGTTTCTAGATTACACGACAGCTGCAACAGGCGCATTTTGGCAGGTGATTTACAAACTTTAAATATTTCCCTAATATATTATCACACATAAATATTTTGAGTCTTAATCAAGTCTTATTTCGAGATTTTTTGCTGAAAGATCAATTCCCAGTTCCAGTGACGGACGATGACACGACAACTAGGATGCCGCGGGCGGCTTTCTGGTTGCTGATGGAAAGGGGTTAGGATGGTACATATATGTTGGAAGCAACGGGAAAGAAGGATTGGTCGAAAGACGAGAGAAGAAGAATAGGAAGGGCAGAAGAGGCCGAAGGCTGTAGTATTGGTGTCCTATTACTATATTGTTGAATAGTTGAAGTCACGACACGCCAGGCTGTGCCATCGGCGAAAGAAGCGGTCCGAGTCGGGCAGTTAGCGAGCTAGCGGGGCAACGCATCCGGACTCGGATTGATAGAGTATAGAGATCATATTTTTTGAACCCACCATAATCGGGTATAAATAACTCTACAACTGAAGGGACGACCCGAGTCACTGTAAATAGGACACACTAGCCTTGCTTTTCCAGAAGACTAATCCCCATGCACAGTTATTGGTACTCCGAGTCTGTTGCTTGCTCTGTTGAAGGAATTGAGTGGGGCGAGACCTGATGACAAGTGGATCACGAGAGCAATTGACAACCTGGAGGTAACTTCAAGTTATGTTCGGCCATGACTCGGGCATGCATAAGACACGGTATATTTACGACTCAAAGTCGTCTACTATTGGATTAGTGGTTAATGAGAGACACAACAATAAAGACAGTCTGTAGTTGGAACACGAGAAACGAGAAAACTCTGCGATCAATTTAACTCCACCCTCCACACAGAAGAGGTACCATCGTATGACTCAACGCACACGACTGAAGATCTCGTCACCATTGACAGACTGGATCTGTGGTTCCTCAGTATCAATCGAGAGCCACGCAGTACTGATCGCGATTAAGTTAGTGCCAACTCATACCCTCAGGAGGGAATACACATACGGCCTGTCCTGGAACGAGGTTGGTGCAGTCGCTGTTCACGTTGTCGTTGTACTCGACGAATTTCTTCGGAGTAAGACCAAACTTGGACGCCAGGTCGTCGCACGTCGTGGCCGTCGCGGTCGCCTTGGTCTTGCAGGCGGGCGCCAAATCGGACTTCGGCTGCTTGATGCACAATACTTTCCCAGCGGGGATCGTGCCGTCGCCTGTCGTGGCGATGAGTGTCTCAGCCAGAGTTCTGCTCGGTCGGATTGCATAAAGGACACCTACAGCTTAAGCCGGAATTGAGCGACAGGATATCAGCCTGGCTCAGGCCGAGCTTTGCGACGAGGGTATCGCAAGGTTCAGCTTGCCTGGTGGTAAGCAGGACAGTCAGCACACGTGCATCTGGAGGCGCCACGGATAGATACAATACAAGACTTACGGGACGGTATACATATTTGTGCATGGAACAGCCTTATCAGAAGACGAGGGGGGCTGGCGATGGGGATGGGGATGGCTGCGGAGTCGGAGTATTTTTTGGTATAGCCTGTGGCATAGCTTGGGCCAGGGTCGATACCAAGGCAAGAACGGAGACAAAGGCAGCAGTGGAGATGGCGTGCATGGTAAAGTAAGGAATGTGTCGAATGGTTGTTGGTCTGAAGATGGGGAGTAGCCTCTCATTTTATACCCGCAAGGAGCCCGACTTGCACGCATATACAGATTGATGAATCTACATCAAGCACGCGTATGGGATCGTCACGGATGTGTGCTTATTCCCTTTGCGACACGGTCACCTGGACATGTGACCATTGCTCTGATGGGAATGACGACGAAGTCGAACAGAGATTGCATAAGAAACTGCGCAGCGAAATGAGAGGTCTGTTGCCAACGGGGGGCATACTTTTCCGCAGCGTCTCCAGTTCGTGTAACCAAGAGCATTGCCCAGAGTTACGAGCCGTCAGAAGATCAACGACACTCGGAACGTACATATCACGTACTACTACGTTTCATCGGAAAAGTTGGTAGCTGTAGCTGAAAGCGCAGCCGGGTGAGGCGAAATATTAGGCGAAGCAGCGCAGTGCCGTCGCGTGTCCACGGTTGAGTTTGTATGAAATAAGGGATTTTCTGCACTCTGGAAACCGTGATGGCCTGTCCGTCGGCATCCTTGGAGTGGAGCCACCTAGATAGAATCCAAGTTCAAGCCAGTCACTTGACGTACGTGAGTTCAACCAGGCTAGGATCAACGACCTGGTACCAATCGATTAGCGTCGCACACCGATCCGTTGCCAGTGGCACTGAGCGGTAGTAGTGTGGTACCCCGAGCATATCAAAACTCATGTTCGTCATATCGCCGATTCAAAGAAAACAGACTCTGCCGCAGGTTTACCCTAATACTGCGGCCCTCATTTTAGCGTCTCAAATCGTCAAAAAAAAAAAAAAAATCAAGCTGATACCATGGCAATGTCGTCCGCGACTAAGTCACGTGAACTATAGATCCGGTACCGAAGAACTGCACTTCGCGGAGGACACGCGCGTCTGTCTGGTGGAAGAGCGCAATCGTGCTCACCTGATGAGAGATACATCGCATTGCATGTAGCCCGAATGAAAAGTCTTTGCTCATCCAAATGATTCGGTATTCGTTGCTGGACGTGGCACGTGTGCCAGAGAAAAAGTGATCTGATACGCGGACGAGGCATCACCTACTAAGAACGACTGAGGACTGTGCCTGTAACCTTGTGCGAGCGTCCGGCTCGCACGTCCGGTACTGTAACGAACGAGTTGCACTGTAGTGCAAGACAAGACTGCGCGAATACTGCGCGATTATATTCATGTGGCACGTCACGTCCGCATCACGCGAGCTGGCATGCTACGGTAGGGTCCGACCTGAGCGTATGGGTGATATCTTACAAAAGTGACAGACACTACACTCCTACCTAAAAAGAGTCTCAAGGCGACACGACTTGGACACCCGGTGCGTCGGTTCGGCTGCGCTCTTCCGCGAGATTTAGCCTTCTTTGCGGGTCACACATTCGGTTTATCAGGAAGGCGTGAAGCCGAAGCGCCAGACGAGGAAGACTAGCGAAGAAGGGGAAGGCACGGCGCGAAAGCACGGAGAGAGAGAGAGAATAAACCATTGTTCTATTGACCACTGAAGCTGGCATACTATGGGATAGTGAGGGAAAAAAGGGTAACTTACAAAGTAGCGAGCGATTAGATAGGTATGCGATGGGCGAGTAGAGACTGGGCGGAAGCATGAAGTGCTTCACGATCTAAAATATTTTCGTGTCCGAGGCGAGAGTGGACCACGAATTGGAAGTCGGGCAGGTCAGCGAGGGTGCATGGGGGAGGCAGATGGCGCTGTCGAAGATAGGGTCAAACAAAACGCGAGGTGGTTCGTCGGCGGCAGTAGGACAATTCGGAAACTCGACAGGGAAACTCTTGGAAAAGGTGAACCCGTCTGGGGCGGAGCGGGAGCATAGTGGCACGTGCTCATTCCTCTCGCCATGAATCGTGACTCTTTTGTTTTACCCACCCGCCGCACCCAGAAATCCAATATTCAATATCCAAGGGACCGATGATGAGGCCTTGATGAGGTGCTTGTCCCTCGCCTGCCGCGCTCCGGGAGGGTCTCATCCAGTCTACTCCCGCCCCCCGGGGCGACTGCACCCCCCGTCTCCCTTTCTGGTTCCCTGCCGAAATAAATAAACATAAATATCGCAGCTATGACTATCTCGACCTCCCGACGCTGCAACAGATCCACGAGCTGCGCGGCAACTGTGTGCATTTCGTCGTCCCGCTAGGTGAGCCCAAGACGGCCTCAACTGCCGCTTTTTTTTCGCCCTCCACTACCCTGGTACTCACCAGTCGTGTGCTGAAAAAAAGAAAGGTAACAAAACATGATTCGAGCAAACCGGAATCCCGACTTCTCAAATCACAGAGCTGGATTGGTGGGATGTTTCCACGCTGGCTCAAGTTTATTTGCAACATACTAGCGGTACGTGTCCCCCGCAGGCCGCGGTATCGTCGACAATTGCACCACACTACGGGCAACTTAAGCTGGGTCGTAGAGCAGGCCCTGCCCAACGCCCTGAGAGGAGGCAACCGCGCGCCCATCCACTTCTCTGGGTATGGCACTTCTTTCGCGCGGATCCGCTCCGCTTAGCCACGCTTCAGTGATTCGGGATGTCCGGCTGCCTTTCCATCCTCTCCATCTTTTGAACGACGGCGGTTACGGCGCATATGCGTGTTGCCTGGTTTATCTGTTTTCTAACATTAAAAGGACGCTTGCGCATGCTGTGCTACTTTCGAATTTATGAAGCGCTGCTTTGTCGGTCATCATCACCGTCACGGCGAACTTGAGAAGGGACTTCAGCGCTACGTATGCTTGACGATATGCGTTTGCGTGGACGCCCGATACACTAAGCCTCATCACGAATCTGAGCTCCTCACCTTAGGTCCTCTACAATCGAATTGGAAGAGTATGGAGATCGGCTTCGAACTCGACCAGAATCGGATGATATAACTTCACAACTTGAGGGATCATGATGAAGTCGGAGAGGACGATCACTGGAAATAGGGCGTACTTGCCCTGCTTTTACTAAACCTCGTGCACAACGGTCATTGGTTAAAAGTTCACGTGCTATATGGGGTCCTGCCAGTGTACTACTCTCGGTGCACGAAAATGGATTCAAACGGAGGTATTAGCCCCCGCGGCCGCTCTTCAGTGAAGTTCGAGGCAACTACTCTGAAGAAATTGGGTAGGGGAGACGTGATGATAAGAGGCCCTAGAGGGTCATAAGAGTACTGGAAAGCTGGAAGTAACTTATGTTCGGCCATGACTCGGACACGCAAAGACTTGAAGTCGTCAGTTAGATTAGTAGTTGGGGAGATATAGCAATAAAGACAGTCTGTAGTTGGAACACGAGAGACGAGAAAATTCTGCTAATTCCGCCCGCCATACAGAAAGGTATGATTCAATGCCCGCGACCAAACATCTCGTACTGGATCTGTGTTTGCTAGGTATCATTTGGGGGCCACGCAGTACTAATCCCAAATCAGTTAGCGCTATGTCACACTCCCTAGAACGGGAGGGAATACACGTACGACCTGTCCTGGAACTGAGGTTCGTGCAGTCGCTGTTCACGTTATCGTTGTACTCGACGAATTTCTTCGGAGCTAGACCAAACTTGGACGCCAGCGCGTCGCACGTCGTGTCCGTGGCGGTCGCGTACGTCTTGCAGGCAGGCGCCGGCTTTTTGTGCTTGTGCGCCCACATCCTAGTCGACCCTTTCTTCAGCTTCTTAATGCATAATACTTTGCCGGCGGGGATGGGGCCGTCACCTGTGGTGGCGATGAGTGTCTCAGCCAGAGCTCTGCTCGATCCGATTGTATCAAGGACACCTACAGCCTATCCCGGAATTCAGCGACAAGATATCAGCCTTGCTCAGGCCCAGCTCCACGCCGAGGGTATCGCAAGGTTCAGCTTTCCTTGTGTTGAGTAAGACAGTCAGCACACGAGCATCTGGAGGCACCACGGAGAGATACGGTGTTCCAAGACTCACGGGACGGTATACGTTTCTGTACATGGAACGACCTTATCAGACGACCAAGGGTGGAATGACGATGAAGATGATGACATACTGGTACAGAGTGGTGTCGGACCTGTTGCTGGAATGGCGGTTGCCAGTGACGACAACAAAGCAAGAACATAAACAAAGGCAGCAGTGGAGATGGCGTGCATGATAAAGTAAAGACTGCGTTGGATGGTGGTTGGTCTGAACAAGGGGAGCGGCCCCCCGTTTTATACCCGCAGAGAGCCCGAGTTGCGCGAATAGACGGATGGATGGATCTACCCCAAGCACCCGTGTGGAATCGGCGCGGATGTATGCTCATTCCCTTTGCGACACGCTCACCTCAGTCTGGACATGTGACCGCTATACCGATAGGAATGACGATGAAGCCAAAAAGAGATCGTCAAAGAAACTGCCCAGCGAAATGAGAGGTCCGTTGCCAGTAGGGGCATATCTCTCCGCAGCGTCTCCAGTTCGTGTAACTAAGAGCATTTCCCTGAGTTGCGAGTCGTCGGAAGATCAACGACACCCAAAACGTACATATAGTTACCCTCACGTACTACTACGTCTCATCAGAAAAATTAGTAGCTGAAAGCGCAGCACGAGTGCCAATGATACGAAATATTGAGCGGAGTGGCGCGTCCACGGCGGTTGTGGAAAACAAGGAATGTGGCATTCGCTGCATTCTGGAAATTGAGTTGGTCTGTCTGGGGTGTGTGTCCTTGGGCTACCTACACGGAGTCCGAGTCAAAGAATTCCAACTTGAAGCCACTGGCAGTCACTCGATGTACATAAGTTCAATCGGGCGAGGATTGACGAGCCCTGGTACTAGTAACGCATTGGCGTTGCAGACCCGTTTAAGTTGACACCTTGCGTATTGAAACACGTGTTGTCATACTATCGCCTATTCAAAGAAAAAGACTCTGCCGCAGCTTTATCCTAATGCTGCGGCCCTCGTTTTAGCGCTACCGATCGTCAATAAAATTACAGTAAGCTGACATCATAGCCACCAGGAAAAGCTCCCGGAATAATGCCGTGATAATCGTGATAATTACTGTAAGACTAGCGAACGCTGCCATATCAATATTCTTGCTCAATATGGAAATCTTTGCGAGTCACTGCCTTACTCTCCGTTTTAGGTTCGGTACTGGCGCCGGGAGGGAAGGAGGCCGGCGCATGGATAGTAATAGGCAGTGGCGAGGAAGCAGCTAAGCTGGCGGACTAGTACACAGAAATTGGGTTGAAGCACAAAGTGCTTCTCGATCGGGGATGAGGGGTTTTCGTTTCCGAGGCGGGGCCGCAATGGGCGGGTGGGCCCGGAGCGAGCTGATGAGGGTCGGAAAACGGGGAGCATCATCACAAGCCTCATCAACACTCCCTTGGCGATTACCGGGAGTGACGGGCGGGTGAAATAAAAGTGTTCTGGTTCCTTGAACCAGTTGAGAGCTTGGGAGGACGGAGGGTAGCACAAAATAGCACGTGCCGCTTCGTCTGTTCGATCACTCAAAGACTATGCTCTTTGCTGGTGCTCCTTCCGAGTCGTCGCTCTGGCAGAGACCGGCCATTATCGCACCGTTGAGGACCAGCGTTCCTGTCGATTCCCCCAACCTTGTACCCGACTACGAGAACTGCAGATTCGGCACCCTAGAACTGCGCTACGCCAGGGGGCACGTTTGACTTGTGGAAGCGCGCAACGTTGATGAGAGCTATCATGACATCGTATCGCATGTAGCTTGAAATAAAAGTGTTTTTTTGCACAACCAAGAGAATCGCCATCCGCTAAGCTGGACTCGGACGTGGCATGTGCGCAGGAAGTAAAGTGATTTGATGCGCAGACCAGGCATCTAGGTTCGTGACCAGCCTGTATATGAGGATCACCGGTCTATTAGGCATCACCTCACTCTAGCCTTGTGCGGATGGTTGGTACGTAACCAACGTGCTGCGCTGTGGTGTAAGACAAGACTGCGCCAGTACTGCGTTTTGATATTTATGCGTCGTGGAATATGGAACAGCTTATCGTTCAGGTAACGGGGATGCGGACGAGTAGGATTTTGGAGTAGGATGCGTCTTTCAATCTTAGCGATTATCGGTCTGGCCGCTGCACCCATCCATGCGGTTCAAGGAACCAGAACACTAGTAGTCAAATATTCCTTACTACGGTCTATGCCTCTATCGAATAAAGCTTCCGGCCTACTTTGAGAGTGCTGAAGGGGATCACAGTCGATGGCCTGGCACTTGCTGGCCTTCCTCACGCATCTAAATGGCGCCCAAGAAAGCAGCAGGGGAAATTGAATGGAGGGAAGGTCAGCGGCAGGATTCGAATAAGGGGGAGCAGTCCAGGTACGAATACCACGCGACCTTGCACCATAAGCAAGTGCTAACCTCGTCTCTACCAACCATCCCATCTTGCACCTTCGACCCCCACGCCAATTGCTATTGTCATTTCCACTTGCTACTTCAAATTCCATTTGCCGCTTGCTGACAGCAGTTCGCCAGGGTGCCCTGCCACCAGCCTTTTGCCGTTTTGTTGCTTATTCCCTGCGCATCAAAGGCCACGGGCCGTGCTATTTACGTGGCCTTTTGTCGCCTTCTAGTATGATATTTGGTGGCCAACCATTTGCTACTTTCGATGTTAGCAACTACCCCCCAAACGCCAAAGGCCCTTCAGTGCTCACAGCACATTCGCATACACGACTGCCTCTACGCGCTCCCCGCAGTGTTACACGGGCACGTGGGATGGCTACGCCAGAGACATCCTTCAACTTTCCGAGCAGGTTTCCAAGCCTTTCCTGGCTCGCTCAATCACAAGCTCAGCCCAACGAGCGTGCTACAGACGATCAGCAGGTAGCACACCAGCAATAAACAAACTTGCCTACCTGGCTACGAGAAGAACATATGCTACCTTTTCGCTCAGCCTGGCACGAGCAGCACCAGCCTACTCTACTCCGGGTAACTCAGAGGCAGGCGACGCCGAGTCCAAAAGAAATGAAGACCTTGACAAGTGCAAAAACATACAGGACCAAGTTGACTCGTGGCGACGTCGGAGCGATAGTAGTGACTAGGATCACCACCAGAGGCGTGCGTCTTCGACGTAAGACCTGTATACGCCAGGAAGGAGGAAACCCTGCCACACGTGTGTAGACTTCGACAGCCCAGCCCCGAGGCGACAAGAGCAAACGCGCGCATAAACAGAAGCGTTGGTAACTCCCGCAACAGCGTGTGGTGTATCATAATGAGGCAGCGTTTCATCCTAGAAGTATCGCACTTATGCAAAGCTCAGCACTATTTTTGCCCCGTAGGGCACTGTAAGCCTGCAACGCCATCATTCCTGATCTGGGAGTTCTGAGGCTCGCACGCCGCGTCATTGATTCCTTCCAGGTTGGGTGTCGCGACCTCGCCTCGGAAATGTAAACCCCTCATCGGCCTCATCCCCGGTAGAGAAGCACTTCGTGCTTCCGCCCAGTATCTATGCAGTCCGTCAACTGAGCTGTTTTCTCATTACTACCTATCAGTTTGCACCACAGCTCTGACAACGTTTGGTCCCCTGTGCCATGCGCCGGTCCCCTTCTCTACTGGCGCCACACTGAACCTCAAACGGAGAGTAGGGCAGTGACTCTCAAGGACGACAAGTTTACTGTGTCTAGGTTCTATAATCTTCTTACATTAAATGGACACGTTTGCGCACAAAGTGCTATTTTTGAATTTATGTAGTGCTTCGTCCTTTGCTTCGTCGGTCATCTATACCGTCACGGAGAATTTGAGAAGGGACACCAGCGCTACGATATGTGCACGTCTATTTGTGTGTACGTTCGATACAGTACTAAGCCTCATCGCGAATTGGAGTTCCTCAGCTCTGAATCCTATAGGCTACAGATTGAAAGGTATCTGTCTATGCAGATCGTTCCGATCCACAAGAGACGGCTGTACATAGGACGTACTAACAATAGGCCTTGCTTTTGTAGAGAACTAAACCCCATATGCAACTGTTATTGGTTAGAGGTATAGGCTAATGTGCTACATAGGGTTCTGTATTACCGGGCGCACGAAGATAAATAAGAACGCCGTGCAGCCCGTGCTAGCCACTGCCGCCGCTCAGTGAAGGTGAAGTCAGCGGTTCTATTGAAGGAACCGAGTGGGGCGAGACGTGATAACAAGAGGGTCATGAGACCACTTCAGGTCGATAAGCTCAAGGTAACTTATGTTCGACCATGACATGCATAAGACAAGATATAATTACGACTCCAAAGTCATCTGAGTCCGTTCAATTAGTACTACTGGTCGCAGAGATGCACAAAATTCAAATAGTCTGCAGTAGGAACACGAGAACACTGCGATAAATTGAATTTCGCCCTCCACACAGAAAATATCAATCCGCGCGACTGAACATCTCGTCACTGTTGACAGGCTATATACGTGCTGTTTCCCGGGAATCAATCCAAGGCCACGCAGTACTAATCCCGAATCAGTTAGCGCTATGTCGAACCCACTATGGCGGGAAGGAATACACGTACGGCCTGTCCTGGAACGAGGTTCGTGCAGTCACTGTTCACGCTGTCGTTGTACTCGACGAATTTCTGTCGAGTCAGACCAAACTTAGTCGCCAGCGCGTCGCACGACGTGTCCGTGGCAGTCGCCTGGGTCTTGCAGGCAGGTGCCGGCTTTTGCGCCAACAACGACTCTGGCTTCGGCTGCTTAATGCACAATACCTTGCCGGCAGGGATGGGGCCGTCGCCTGTGATGGCGATGAGTGTCCCAGCCAGAGCTCTGCTCGGTCGAATTGTATCAGGGACACCTACAGCTCAACCCGGAATTCAGCGACAGGATATCAGCCTGACTCAGGCCGAGCTTCGCGACGAGGGTATCGCAAGGTTCAGCTTGCCTGGTGGTGAGCAAGACCGTCAGCACATGTGCATCGGGAGGCGCCACGGAGAGACACGATTCGGATGTCCCAACACTTACGGAACGGTATACGTTTCTGCCAGTGTGCATTGAACAGCCTTATCAGACGACCAGGAGTGGAATGAAGATGAAGATGATGACATACGGGTGCACTGTGGTTGCTGAGTAGGATTGGTTGCTGGTATGGCGGCGGCAAGCGACGGTACCAAGGCAAGAACGGAAACGAAGGCAGCAGTGGAGATGGCGTGCATGGTAAAGTAGAGGAGATTGCGTCGAATGGTTGTTGCTCCAAAGGAGGGGAACATGCCTTCATTTTATACCTGCAGGGAGCCCGAGTAACGCGAGTAGACGGATAGATGAATCTACCTCAAAGGCGCGTGTGGGATCGGCACGGGTATGTTTATTCCATCGTGACACGCTCACCTGGATATGTGACCGTTACACCGATGGGAACGATGATGAAGCCAAAAAGAGATTGCATAAGAAAATGCGCAGCGAAATGAGAGGCCCGTTGCCAGTGGGGGGCATACTTCTCCGCAGCGTCTCCAGTGTCGTGTAAGTAAGAGCACTGCCCCCGAATTGCGAGGCCATCGGAAGAACAACGACGCTCGGAATGTACAAGTTACACCCACGTGCTACCTGTTATTAAAAGCGCAGCCCGGGTGATGCAAAATATTGAGCAAAGTGGCGCAGAGCGTATTGAAGAAGATGATTAAGTTTATGGTAAATGAAGGATTTGTGAAGCTATTTGCTGCGTCCTGGAAGTTGGGCTAGCTTGTTGGGGTTGTGTGTCCTTTGGGGTGGAGCCATCTACATGGAGTCCATGAAACCCGAGCCAATTACCCGACATACATGAGTTCGACAGAGCGAGGTTTAATGAGGCCTGGTACCAATCGACACCGTTGCTGACTGACACCTATTGAAACCCAGGTTTGTCGTATCGCCTATTCAAAGAAAATGACCGTCGCAGGTTTACTGGAAATGCTGCGGCTCTCATTTTAGCGCCGCCAATCGTCAGTAAAATCAAGCTGACGCCATGGTACCGTTGAGGAACAGCCTCCCCGACTGTCCCCGAAACTGTAGATTCGACACCGGAAATTGCACTTCGTCGAGGGCCTCGCGCGTTTGACTGGTAGAAGAATGCAGCGTGTTCACGAGAGCCACATCACACATGTAACTTGAATGAAAAGCGTTTCTTTGCTCAAAGAGAATCGCCATTCGTGTTAAGCTGGATGTGGCACGTGCACAGGAGGAGGTCTCATGTGCGGACCGGGCCACCGGGCATCAATCCTCCTCGATCACCTCACTCACACTTTGAAGACCGTGCCCGTAGCCCTGGGCGAATGGTTGGTACTGCAACGAATGTGCTGCGCAAAAATGCGCTAGCCGCGTCTGGTCTGGGTCGATGGTCAGAACTCCGGGGTAAAAACTGATTCAAAAAAAAAACGATCATACTGAGCTGTGGTCTAAGACAAGACCGCGCGAGTACTGCGCATTTACATTTATGCAGCACGTCACGTCCGCATCATGCAAGCTGGCATGCTACAGTAGCCTGGGTCCGAGCCTGTGGCCTAGAGAAGTTACAGATATTACACTCCTACTTAAAATGAGCCTCAAGGCGACATTGGTTGAACACGGTCGTCGGTTCGGCGGCCCGGACCCCGGACGCTCTTCCGCCGCTTTTTCCAAGAGTTTTCTCGTCACGCCGGCCGAGTTCGAGTCGCCTTGTGTATTGACACCATTCTCTCTGACAGCACTGGACTATTTCACTGAATTGGCGTCCAGCGCCCTTCCAATTCATGGTCTACTCCCATAACCTGTGTGTTTCTTCTGTCTGCTCCGACGACTAATAGGTTATTCTAACAATAAAAGGACACGCTTGCGCACAATATGCGCTTTCACCGCTGTGATGTATGCTTGTGTGTATACCCTGTACACTCCAATTCGCGATGAGGATTACTACCAGTAATCCTCATCGCGAATTTGAGTTCCTCAGCTCCTCTACAGTCGGATTGAAAGAGTGTAGAGATCGTCTTTGAAGTTTGAACCCGACCAGAGTCGGGTGATATAGCATCACAAGGGACGAAGTCCGAAAGGACGATCACTGTAAATACTAAGACGTACTAAAGACACGCCCTGCACCTCTTCGCTCAATATTTCGCATCACCCGGGCTGCGCTTTCGGCTACTGTCACCAATTTTTCCGATGAAACGTAGTCACGTGTAACTATATGTCCCTGCGAAGTGTCGTTGATCTTCTGACGGCTCGCAACTCAGGGCAGTGCTCCTAGTTATGCGACGCTGGAGCCGCTGCGGAGAAGTATGCCCCCCACTGGCAACGGGCCGTTCATTTCGCTGCGCAGTTTCTTGTGCAATCTCTTTTTGGCTTCGTCATCGGTGTAACGGTCACATATCCATGTGAGCGTGTCGCAATGGAATAAGCATACCCGTGCCGATCCCACACGCGCCTTTGAGGTAGATTCATCTATCCGTCTACTCGCGTTACTCGGGCTCCCTGCAGGTATAAAATGAAGGCATGTTCCCCTCCTTTGGAGCAACAACCATTCGACGCAATCTCCTCTACTTTACCATGCACGCCATCTCCACTGCTGCCTTCGTTTCCGTTCTTGCCTTGGTACCGTCGCTTGCCGCCGCCATACCAGCAACCAATCCTACTCAGCAACCACAGTGCACCCGTATGTCATCATCTTCATCTCCATTCCACTCCTGGTCGTCTGATAAGGCTGTTCAATGCACACTGGCAGAAACGTATACCGTTCCGTAAGTGTTGGAATATCCGAGTCGTGTCTCTCCGTGGCGCCTCCCGATGCACATGTGCTGACGGTCTTGCTCACCACCAGGCAAGCTGAACCTTGCGATACCCTCGTCGCGAAGCTCGGCCTGAGTCAGGCTGATATCCTGTCGCTGAATTCCGGGTTGAGCTGTAGGTGTCCCTGATACAATTCGACCGAGCAGAGCTCTGGCTGAGACACTCATCGCCATCACAGGCGACGGCCCCATCCCTGCCGGCAAGGTATTGTGCATTAAGCAGCCGAAGCCAGAGTCGTTGTTGGCGCAAAAGCCGGCGCCTGCCTGCAAGACCCAGGCGACTGCCACGGACACGTCGTGCGACGCGCTGGCGACTAAGTTTGGTCTGACTCGGCAGAAATTCGTCGAGTACAACGACAACGTGAACAGTGACTGCACGAACCTCGTTCCAGGACAGGCCGTACGTGTATTCCTTCCCGCCATAGTGGGTTCGACATAGCGCTAACTGATTCGGGATTAGTACTGCGTGGCCTTGGATTGATTCCCGGGAAACAGCACGTATATAGCCTGTCAACAGTGACGAGATGTTCAGTCGCGCGGATTGATATTTTCTGTGTGGAGGGCGAAATTCAATTTATCGCAGTGTTCTCGTGTTTCTACTGCTCGTGTTTCTACTGCGGACTATGGACCAAATATTTTGATTGTGTATCTCCCCAACTAATACTGTTTGATTCGTAGTTATATCATGTCTTAAGCATGTCCGAGTTATGGCCGAACCTAAGCTACTCCTTATCAAGTGCTCTCATGACCCCGGGCCTCTTGTCGTCAACAGAGTAGCTGACCCGAACTCGACGGAGGGGCGGCGGCGGCTAGCACTACGTCCTTTCCCAACCCATTTCCGTGTCCCCGAGAGTACGCTGGCAGAACCCTATGCAGCACGTTAATCTATGCTCCCAGCCAATAACTGTGGTGTATGGCATTTAGTCCTCTGGATAAGCAAGGCTTCTTTTCTTTGGATCCATACCGCGTGCACTGGCAGGGCGTGTCCACGGTTGGGTTTGTGGCAAATGAAGGATTGTTGATATTTGCTGCATCTGGAAATCGAGTTGACCTGTACGTCTTTGGGGCCCGGCCTGGTAGACCTACATCATGGAACCCAAGAATCCCAAGTCAGTCACTTGGTGTACGTGAGTTTAATCGAGCGCGGGCAGGGATCCAGGCTGCACAGCGTTGCAGACCGACCCGTTGACACCTAGGGTATTGAAACTCATATTGCCGTATCGCCTATTCACAAAAAAAGGACTCTCAGGCTCAGGCTGCCGCAGGTTTACCCTAATGTTGCGGCCCTCATTTTAGCGTCACAAATTGTCAAATAAAACAACAACATAATAATAATAATCAAGCTGATACCATGGCAATGTTGAGGATGAACGTGCCAGAAAAAATTACGAGAACTATAGATTCGGCCCTGTAGAATTGTGCTTCGCCGAGGGCCACGCCAGTTTTACCGAAGAGACGGTACATCGCATTGCAAGTCGCATTGCACGTAGATTGTTTCTTTGCTCGTCCAAGAGAATCGCAACGCTACTATTCGCTAAGCTTGGGCGAGAGGGAAAGTGGACCGGGGCCGATGCGCGGAGGACTATTATTGTTAGAAGTATAGGCTAACGGGCTACATAGGGTTCTGCCAGTGTACTCTCGGGCGACGGGCGCACATACATGCATTTAAAAAGGATGTAGTAGTACTAGCGACCGCCGCTCCTCGGTGAGGTTCAAATCAACTACTCTGTTGAAGGAATTGAGTGGGGCGAGACCTGATGACAAGAGGGTCATGAGTGCACTTGATGACCTCCAGTGGAGGTAACTTATGTTCGGCCACTGATGACTCGGACATGCATAAGACACGGTATAATTACGACTCAAAGCCGTCTACTATTGGATTAGTAGTTAAGGAGAGACACGACAGTAAAGACAGTCTGTAGTTGGAACACGAAAAAAAAAGAAAAGAATACGAGAAACGAGAAAACTCTGCGATCAATTTAACACCACCCTCCACACAGAAGAGGTACCATCGTACGTACGACTCAACGCACACGACTGAAGATCTCATCACCATTGACAGACTGAATCTATGCCAGTGGTTCCTGGGTATCAATCGAGGGCTACACAGTACTGATCGCGATTCAGTTAGTGCCAACTCATACCCTCTAGAACAAGAGGGAATGCACGTACGGACTGTCCTGGAACGAGGTTCGTGCAGTCGCTGTTCACGTCGTCGTTGTACTCGGCGAATTTCTTCGGAGTAAGACCAAACTTGGACGCCAGGTCGTCGCACGTCGTGCCCGTCGCGGTCGCCTTGGTCTTGCAAGCGGGCGCCAAGTCGGACTTTGGCTGCTTGATGCACAATACTTTCCCAGCGGGAATCGTGCCGTCGCCTGTGATGGCGATTCGTGTGTCAGTCAGAGTTCTGCTCAGTCGGGATAGATCAGGGACACCTACAGCTTAACCCGGAATTCAGCGACAAGATATCAGCCTGGCTCAGGCCGAGCTTCGCGACGAGGGTATCGCAAGGTTCAGCTTGCCTGGTGGTGAGAAAGACTGTCAGCACATGTGCATCGGGATGCGCCATGGAGAGGCACGATATTCCAACACTTACGGAACGGTATACGTGTTTGTGCATGGAACAGCAGCCTTAGCAGAAGACGAGGGGGCTAGCGATGGGGATGGGGGTGGTTGCGGAGTCGGAGTAGTTTTTGGTATAGCCTGTGGCATAGCTTGGGCCAGGGTCGATACCAAGGCAAGAACGGAAACAAAGGCAGCAGTGGAGATGGCGTGCATGGTAAAGTAAGGAATGTGTCGAATGGTTGTTGGTCTGAACAAGGGGAGCAGCCCCTCATTTTATACCCACAAAGAGCTCGACTCGCACGCATATACAGACTCAGGCTGATGAATCTACCCCAAGCACGCGTGTGGGATCAGCGCGGCGGGTGTGTGCTTCTTCCCGTTGTGACACGCTCACCTGGACATGTGACCATTACACTGATGGGAATGACGACGAAGTCAAAAAGATGTTAGAAACTGCGCAGCGAAATGAGAGGCCCGTTGCCAGTGGAGGCATACATCTCCGCAGCGTCTCCAGTCTCCAGTTCGTGTAACTATGAGCATTGCCGAGTTGCGAGCCGTCAGAAGATCAACGACACTCGGAACGTACATATCATATCACGTACTAGTACATTTCATCGGAAAAGTTGGTAGCTGTAGCTGAAAGCGCAGCCGGGTGAGGCGAAATATTGAGCGAAGTGGCGCAGGGCCGTCGCGTGTCCACGGTTGAGTTTGTGTGAAATAAGGTATTTTCTGCATTCTGGAAACCGTGTTGGCCTGTCCGGGGTGGGTGTCCTTGGAGTAGAGCCACGTTAATAGAGTCCAAGAATCCCAAGCCAGTCACTTGACGTATTTGCGTTCAGTCAGGCTAGGATCAACGACCTGGTACTAATCCACTAGCGTTGCAGACCCGTTCAAGTTGGCACCTGGTACTAGTAGCCTGAGCGTATCGGAACTCATGTATTGCGGATTCAAAGAAAAAAGACTCTACCGCAGGTTTACCCTGACTACGTGCCCTAACTCTGCGGCTTTCATTTTAGCCTCTCAAGTCGTCAAAAAAAAATTAAGGCCGATACCATGGCAATGTCGAACAGCGTGCCTAACTACAGCTACAGTTGAACTGTAGATGCGGTACCGAGGAACTGTGCTTCGCTGAGGGCCACACGCATTTGACTGGTGGAAGAACGCAATCGTGTTCACTTACTGAGAGCTACATCGCATCGCATGTAGCTTGAACGCAAAGTGTTTCTTTGCCCATCCGAGAGAATCGCTATTCTCTGAGCTGGACGTGCACGTGCGCAGGAGGAAAAGTGATCTGATGCGCGGACGAGGCATCACCTAAGAACGACTTAGGACTGCGCACTTTGAAGGTAGCCTTGTGCGGATGGTAACGAACGTGCTGCGCTGTGGTGTAAGACGACCCGGAGACTGCGCGAGTACTGCGCGTTTATATTCATGCGGCACGTCATGTCCATAATATCACGAGCCCGAGCTAGCATGCTCCAAGCTACAGTAAGGTCCATGCCTGAGCGTAGAGTAATGGTGGTATCCTACAAAGTTAGATGTGGCACCCCTACCTAAAACCCACCAGTTCCGCGGACTCTGGCAATCACTTTTCCCATGCCCTTCAACCTCCTCAGGAAATTGCTCGACTCGATCCCACTCGCCTGTATAGCCTCGCCATCTTCGCCGCGCAACACTCCATCTCCGTCATCGACGCGTCCATACAGACGAGTGTTTTGGTTGACTTCGATACCGCGCATCCACTCTCTGACGAGTTCCGGTGAGTCAATCATAACGTTGACCTCTTGCGAGTGGAACCAGGATTGTGTGTCTAAAACGCATCATTATCAATGTCAATAGTCTGGCTTCCCTCCGGTGTACTCCATGCCCAACCAAAACTAGTTCTCGCACCTTGGTTGCCATTCCCAAGAATGGCGATCTGATCGTCCACAGCCATGAATTTCACTGCGAGCGGCGTCTCTCTCAGCGTAGCCAGCGCTTGGACAGACACCAGGCGCACCGTGACAATTCCGTTTCCTCACCGCCGCGTTCAGCGGCTTAGTTTGATCCTTCGCTGTATACCAGAACACCTCGAGGCGCTTTTCAGCACCGTTGCCCTCGCCATTGAGCCTCCTGTACATCTTGTGCACGACCTCCTCGTTGGTTCCACCTTGAAACGGAATCATCTCGCCCTGGTCGTTGAATCCGAGGTCGAGGTACAGTGTCACTTTAACGCCACGTCTGCACGCATCCAATGTACTAGAGACTATGGGTGAGGCATTAAATGTGGGCGTTTGGCTGGACGAAATAACTCAGTATGAGACCTTCCAACTTGGCAGAGGTAAAACAGACATGAAGACGCTCTTCTGAGCATAGTGCATGGCGCTGAGCCAGGCGATGTCTTGTGGGAAGTTGCGGACGGAGTAATGTCCAGGTGCTATGAATATCAGCTCGTGTGCAAGGACATTGGCTGTTGGGGTAAAAGGACTCACTCCCTGTGGGGCGTCTATTGACCATCGCAATGGGTACTGGTATATGCGGCTCATGTAATATATGAGGGTTAAAGTCGCCCAAGTCGCCGTCACTACCCTGTGTTGTGGAGTCAACTTCCCTCGCATCCTGGAGCGCGGTCTCATAATCACCACCCTTGATGGCGGCGCTCGTGTCGGATGTCCCAAACGAGCTGAATAGACTACCGTCCGTTCCGCGAGAATTACTATCTGATGCCGGTGAATAAGACCCCGTGGCACTAACAGAATCTGTCGGCGCTAAACCGTTAGGTGTTTCCGGATAGTCAAGGGAGGAACATCAACATCACCGTAACCATCGGTATTTGTTTTGACGGATTCCGTCCACGACGGAGTGGATATATGCCGGTGCCTTTCCACGGCCTCATCCCTCACGCAACCTTCAGGCAAGGTATCAAAGATTCCGTGGTCTCTGGCGTCCGCAGATTTAGGAGGTGAGGGAACCCGCACTTGCGGCTGCTTGAAAAGGGCGTCTCTGTGGTTTGCCGTCACGGAACCCGTGACGCTAGTGCGTCGTGGCTGGGGTGGTGCATCAAATTGCGCGTTTTTAACGACACGCCACTCTTGGAAATGTGCGCGCAACGCCGTAAGCATTGGCTCCGAACCAAGGTCTGCGCGTAATCTCAGAGATCTGGGGAAAATTAAGTTACCAAAAGGAAGCGCACATTTCATATCCTCGTTGTCCTGCTTGAACCTGTAAACGCTGGGAGATGCGGGCCGCATTGCAAGTAGTGGTAGTGGTGGATTCATCGCATTTGCCCAGGACATTAACGCCATATCATAGAAGCTTTCGACCACTGGACCTTCGAGTTGAATCATCATCTCTATATTCGGGCGGTCCTGAATGTTGTTACTGTTGAGACATGCCACACGACGATCAACGACCAGAAATTTCGCGTGGAATGTCCCAAGAAGAGCACGGTGGTAGTTGATAACCTCAAGAGCAACTCCTGGAATCTCGTCCTGCGCGGGTAAGCCGATTCTGGTCCAGTAAATGGGCTTGACGACGATTCGGTTCTTCACCGCCTGCTTCACGTTGCCTCGGTCATACATCAGCTTCACGACCACTTTCTCTCCACCACGCTCTTTCACACGCTTGGAGAGCTCGCGCAGCGAGTCGGCGATAATTTTCGAAGATTGGGACCGTTCCCAGTAATTTGTGGCAAGGAAAACTTCGGCCTCTGCGCGTGCGATGAGGTAGGCGTAGTGTCTCACTATGTCGGAAATAACAGAGACAATAGTGAGCGGAACGACACCAGAGCTGCCAAGGAGGGAAGGTGAAACAAGGCCAGCAAGGGGGTCGATTTCTAATGCACACAAAACATCCCGGTAGACCTGTACGCTCGGTTACAGAACGCTCGGACGAAGAATGTACCGTCTCACCCGCAAAAAGAGATCGCTGGGCCTATGGGAAAAATTTCCGCACTTTGCTACGAGGTCGAGTTCGTCTTCTGAAGGCGGAGTGTCCGTGTGCTCCTTAATCTTGGTACCCTGATCTTTGAAAAGCTGCCTGACTACTCTTGATGCTGGTTGATACGGATCCTTTGCGAGGGCATCGATTAAAGTTGTCGAGGAGGTACAGAGCTCGAGGACGTGTTCCGAAAACATGCTGTGCAGCTGCGGAGGAAGGGATGGAGCATAATTATGGTCACGCTCGTGAAGTGCATCGCCAAGTCCAGAGTTATCAGAGTAAGCAGATGGCGTCACAACCTTAACCCTAGATCATGGTCCAGTTTCCGATACACCTCCGACGACCGGGTACGCAAATGAATCACAAGGCATAACGGAAAGACACGAGGACAAAACTAAATATATATATTAAATATACGAACCCGAGACAAGACCGATTGCTCCGAAGCAAAAAGGAGAGGGTGAATGTGAGCGCACGCGCCTGCCCGGCATTCGCCCGCACAGTAGTAAGTTACAGATTTCAAGAAAATCGAAACCAGATATGATATCGGGCCGGAGACGCAGAATTAGTATCAGGTACGAAAAGTCGAAAACCGGAAGCTGCCAATAACGGGCGCGTCGCTGGGAACTCCAGTCCCACTCCACGCACTTCGATTGTAGTACTATTCCCGGTCGGTGAGCAGGTACGGGTTGTTGCCCTTGCTGTCCTACGCGTAGAAATCCGCGCCATGTCTGAAAAGAATCCACGCGATCTCGGAGTTCCCTCGCAACGCCAAATAGTACGGAGTAAGGTTGTTCTTGTCTCGTGCATTCACGTCAGCGCCGCACTTCAGAATTAGCTCTACAAGATCGAGGACATCCCGAGAATTGTTGGTGCCTTCTGATAGTAGGTGCAACGGGGTCTGGCCCTCATCGTTTATCGCCTTGGGATTTGCTCGATGGCCTAGGAGCATCCGCGCAATCTCAAGCTGCCCTCCAGACGATGCCAAATGTAATGGGGTTGCGTTGTTCTTGTCTTGTGCATTCGCGTCGGCGCCGCACTCCAGTAATAGCTCTACAAGATCAACGACGTTGCCTGCAGCTGACAGTAGGTGCAATGGGGTCTGGCCCTCATCGTCCACTGCGTTAGGATTTGCTCCATGGCTGAGGAGCATCCGCGCAATCTCGAGCTGTCCTTCACGCGATGACAAATGTAACGGGGTCGCGTTGTTTCGATCATGTGAATTCACGTCGGCCCCGTGCCTCAGTAATAGTTGCGCGAGATTGAGATCATGGTGAGAGTTGCGGTTGCCTTCTAACAGTAGGTGCAATGGGGTCTGATCCCGATAATTCTTCACGTTGGGTTTCGCACCGTGGTCAAGAAGCACCTGTGCCACCTCGAGCCTCCCACGGTGGAACGCATGGTGTAATGGGGTCGCGGACGTCATGTCTCGTGCGTTCGCGTCAGCGCCGCGCGCAAGCAATAACTGCACGAGACTGGGACGATCGTATTCGCGCTGGGAAATCTCCCGTCCTGACACCAGATGCAGCGGAGTCTCGCCTTTGTTGTTCCGAGAACGGACATTTGCTATATGCTCCAGTAGCATCTCAGCTACCATGAGTTCTCCGGTATTTGCTGCGAGATGCAGTGGAGTACAGAGATCGCCGCCTCGCTGGGCATTCACGTCCGCGCCGTGTGTGAGTAGAAATTGCACCGCGTCGACAACGGTATTGCGGGACCATAGGACTACATCGTGTAGTGGAGTCTGACCATTCGTTCCCCGGACATCGACGTTCCCGCCATGCTCGAGCAGGAGTTCTGCAATGCGGGAGTGTTTTCCACGTAATGCCGCGAGTAATGGAGACTCGTATTTGCCGCCGATAGCGTGTACATGCCTCGGATGTTTGATGATGAGATGCTCGACTAAGTCATGGAATCCACAAAGAGCGGCGTAGTACAAGGGATTAGCTCTCTTGGTCGGTGACATCTTGAATGCAGGCGGATCCATGTCGTGTATCTGGACCCATGCCACAAAATATGGTTTGTCAGAGTCAAAGAGTGACTTCATCCCATTCGCCACGCGCGACGCAACGTCCTCGAATTTGGCATGTGCAACCCAGTGTCGAGCCGCGTATTTGGCCAGAGGGCAATCCTTGGCGCTCTTGCCACAGATACGATTGTCCGAATGGAGAAGAAACCCGAGACAAATTCGGGCAAGGATCGTATGCGCAGGTCCCGAAAGAATGTGATATCGAGTGACATCTCCGGTTGATGTCGCGAGGCGATTCGACATCAAGAACTCCTTGACAGAAAAATGGGAGAATTGCACGACCTGAGAACCGTTGTTGTCGACAATGGAGATCAGACTTGAACACGTAGACAACACAGCATATTCCTGATCTTTCCACCGCCAGTCCGCGTGAAATGTCGGTAACTCTCCTTCGCCCATGTCAAAGTCGAACGCGAGTATTTCAGCAAGCTCCTCGACAAGGAGCGGCCGAATGGCAACGGCAAGGCAATGGAGGAGGCGACAGGCATATTCTCGGTTGTCTTCACTGATACTCTTCAACAGGCGTTCGTATGTCTCGTCCAAGCTCTTGGGTAACTCCTCGAGAACCCGTCGCAGATTTCGTGGGAACGAGTGTCGCAGTGTCTCCAGCTGGCAGAAGACCCACCGGAACCTGTACAATAAATCATAAGAGAACCTTTCGCTGAGCATGAAGCGACGCCCTTACATCCCATCCGCTCTTCCAGAAAGTGCCGCGACAACTAGTTTCTTGTCCTCATCACGCCATCTCTGCATCTTCCTGTCCGAGTAAACGACAGAGCACACATAGCTGGCAATATCCTCCTTTTGCCCTTTTTCGTCATGAATTGAAACAGCGTTGATAGCCAGTGGCTTGAGGGCAGTCTTGATGTCGATCTCCGGGCGGCTAGTAACGCATATATGTACGTTTGGAAGACACTGGCCGACGAGGTCCTCTACGAAGTCGAGGACAACCTCTCGAGGAGTCGGCATTCCAGAAATGTCGGGACACTCGTCGAGAGCGTCCATAATGATGTAAGTTGGGTGTTCTGCCGCCACAAGCGCCTCCTTAAAACTGCTCGTCAGGGCGTCATCGCTGGGTTGTTGCGTGCCGTTCCCGTGTTCCGAATAAAGGCGGGAGATGATGTGGCGACAAGAGTTCGAGTAGGCGGAAAGTTGAATAAGCAGAGAGGTGAGGAGGTTGCGGACATTTTGTTTGTCCTCATCCCGAAAGTCGAAGTAGAAATAGGCTAAGTAGGCCTCTCCGGCACCGCGCAAAGCCATGATATGCTGTATAATCGCGGAACTTGTGATCGATTTGAGTTCCTGTTACCGGCAACAACTGGTAGGAAACGACGAACCAAAGGATGCTCTTCCCTGCGCCTGCTACGAGAATAGGTAGATAGTCAGGATATGGACTGTGAAAGATAACAGAAACTTGCGTTTGCCGTGGACCCACAGGAGAGAAGCTGTTGACTCCCAATTCTTGAATACGCTGCCTTCAAAGAACCACGCGGTTGTTCCCTTGTGATAGGCCTTGCAAGCGATGTTGTAATTTGTCGACGGGTCCGGAGGAGAGAACCATGTATGAACGCCCTGTCGTATCTGATTCCCTGTGCCGAGGATTTAACCTCTAGAACGGAGGCGATAGCAATGCCAGTGGGTAATTACTAGTGCGTACACTTTGCTTCGCCTACGTCGTTCGCTATCTGTTGCATGGTCATGCTGGCTTTCTTGGTGTCTAGGCGGACAAAGGTTAAGTGCGAGGCGGGAAACTGGTCGATAGGGCTACGCACCATCTTTGAGCTCACTGGTCAACTTGAGAACCTGAGCTGTCGCCGCCTGATGCTCCTCCCGTATCAGGTTATCTAACCTCTTCAACGCATCCTCAATATCTGCCATTCCCACCAGTTTTTTTAGATATGTTTCTGGACAAAGTACGAGCGCTATGAGCAATCAGGTGATAAGTCTATTTATCAGAAATAACCCACTTGCTCGACTTTGTCCCATCTCTTTCGTTGCAATGGAGAGGATATTCAGTACCTCAACCACAACATTCACAAGTACCTCCGCAAATCCAGTAGCCGACGAAGTCTCGGTGTAAACCTTGAGGCGCTTGAAGAAGCCCTCGATGCGCCCAAAGAGATCAACGAGCGCATCATGGCTTGCTCTTACATCCTTTGCCGCCTATCGAATTTCAGGCATCACTAAAAGTATTTGCGAAAGGGGATGGCGATGGATACGGACAGCTAAGAGGATACCAATTCCAGAAAGTATCACTTTTGCAGGAGGGAACGCCTGCAAAAAAATGTCAGACCGCACTTCAAGAATTGGTTCCCAAATGCTAAGTACCAGGCCGAAACCTTCTCCAAGAGTCGCGGAAAGCGCATAGAGGACATGCACCGATAACCCAATCCCCTTCATCAACCTCCGATCCCCACCCCTAAATTGCTCAAATGCCTCGGCTTGACGCTGAAGTATGGCTAGGATGGCATCGATGGAGCTACAGTGTTGCAGCTCAACAGAAAGCGGGTGAGATAAAATGTTTTTCCCAGTCTTTTTCTGGTACTTGCTCAAGGCAGAGTCGAGAATTAACTTGAATTGCGAGGACATGGCGCTGGTGAGAGGAGGAAGTTCTTTTGCAAGTGTGCGTAGCCACACATGCACAGGATGGGAAAACACAGCCGCTTCACCCAAGTACAGATAGAACTAGCGCCGAAGAGACGCAGGTGACCAACATATCCCTCTTGGGATGATAGATCAAACCCGCACGAGACATGACATGCCACTCAGCGATGGCAGACGCGAAAACGTATCTGAATTCTGTCAGTTGTTGACATATGCTGCCAGTGGCCGACAGTACTTGAAGGATAGGCCATCAATGAGTGATTGAAACGCATCTATGATCGTAGGCAACTCCCCTACCTATAGTAAGATCCAAAACGGAAGGCCTCTCCCTCCACTTAGCTTTCTCTGTGCCTTGAATCTGGGGCGAGTCCACTGTAAGACGACGCGTGCACTACATACGGAACGCCGCCAAGTCATGGCGCATCCATATATGCCCATAAACGACCCCACGATCCCGAGACCGAGGTCGGAGCAAGGGTTGGAGTCGTTGGACTCTCATTACACCAAATCCGGAACGCATAGCGGGAATGTAACTATCTCGGGCTTATCATAACCTGGAACAAATTGTCGTCCGGGTGAAGGTAGCACCTCGCGCCTGGCACATGTGACCACTCGTCAAAAACTGGACTATTCCGCGGTGGGACCACCAATACCCCACCGCATTTCGACACAACGCCGTATTAGCCCCGCTTACTGGCTCTACTGTAGTGCCGTGCCTGTAGAGTATGAGCTCGGTCAGAAGACGCGTTACGGAGAAGGCTAAGGAGAAGAGGGAAGTCTCTATTTCTGACTATGTGATTATCACGCTCCGGGACTGGGGCTACCAATGGCTCTAATACGCGTAGCATAACTTACCTCCCTGCGGAGATTTGTGTGAATCTTCGCTCGATTCACACTGTATCTTATGCACTAGCGAGGACGCCCTTCTTGCCGAGACCCGAACCAATTGCTACAATCGAGAATGGGGCCCAATCACAGGGTGGGTCCGATAACGGAGATCGTGAAACGCCCTGATCTATAGCCCAGAAGGGAGTAGTAGTTACCTCGCCAAATTTCCTGAACGCTCTCTCATGCTACGCCGAGACCGCCGAGGCTTTTTGATCGACTCCACAGCCAAAAGGCAATATTTCTACACACTACCGCGTGTCGTTCCTTCTATTCCCCAAAGGCAAAGTCGCGTCTTCGATCTGTGAATTGGAATTATACTGTACGTTTCGAGCTTATTCTGCCCAAGATTCTGCCCCTGTATGTTCTTCTTGTGTGAGAAGCGTGGGAAAGCGCAACAAAAGTACTACGCAGTTTAGTGAACCAGTAGAAATCTCGTAAAAGTGTTTTATAAGAAATGTCTGACATGAAGGAAGCAATGGAGAAAAAAACGACTCGGGATCGGGCAACTGAACCTTGAACTGAACTTAACTTTTGTGCGAGCGGTAGGTCGCCGGTTCAACCGGTCCGATATCAGTTCCCTTCAATTACACGTCCTATGGCAACTGTCATTTTCACTTTTCAGCTGGGTTGACAGCCTGCCTAGGTATAGTGGCAGTTCTACGCCCTGTGCGCGCATTCTACTAGTATCGGATAGGGTATCGGTTGATACTTCCTAGAACAAAACGCCGCTGGAAGGGATGGCGCAATCGAAGATATGCCAGCGGATCTCGGAATGGGCTTGGTGGGTATGTGTTGCCTGGCGTTCTCACTGTTATCTTACCGTTAAAGGTACTGGCCATACCATAGGTCAGGAAATACTGTTTTGCAGTGACTAAATACCACCTTTATGCTCTCATGGATCCCTATCGCATCGATGGGCCTGTGGGGAGTGGTCCCATTATCCACTCACATCATTCTTTGGAATATTCTCGGCAAACCGGGAATACTATAATGGAGGTATGCCACAGTATGTGACCGTGTTGCGCCACTAATTGCTGCTTTATTAACATCGGTCCATTACCCCACTCTCCGGCGACAAAGCTGTAACTGTAAGAACCCCGCCCAAATTCGGAATTCAAGTTCGTCTACACGCCATGTTTCACGAGCACGGTCAGGCTGTGATCTCCGATCCCTGGGCACACCCACCCTTGGTGCTTGAGATTACAGTAATATCAACCAGCGGAACTGTTTTTCCCCCGGAGTAACGTCGTACGCCAGCTTCATGCACAGCCCGTACAACATAACCCACCTTCCCAGGTGTGGCACCCACCCCTGGCGCCTATGTTCTGGAGTCCGCCTTTTTCGTTAGCATTTGCAAGGATTTGACTTCGCTGGGGCCAAAGTTGTGGGATCTTACTGAACGGGGGGGGCACCTTTCCTACGCGAATTCTACTGGCGCCAGTCATCAGATCCCCGTGTGTATATCTGGGGATATCGTTCGCGGTTTTGTGCAATTGCAGCACGTGTCGCGATAGACTACTTTAGTCCCTACCAACGCGAGCTCAACACCAGATACGACGACGTTCACACACATGTACAATTGCCCTGTTTGGCTTGCGCGTGATTACCTGTGCCTGTGGCGTCCTCATTCCCGTCTCTACCAGATTTGTCGCCGCTGACCAGTCTGGTCCCCGGCGATACGTACGTGGTCCTAAGGGACTAGGTCATATACCCGCGAACAACTTGAAAGCGCGCAGCTGGGGCATGGACCAACTCGACGACCAGGGTCCACCTATCGCAGGACCGGATGTCATCCTGCTTGACACACGCCGATGTTAGCCGAGGCTCGTTTGCAATCACATCCTTCTCCCGTTCTTCGATCACTAGCTCTCATTACACTGCCAGGGGAACAGGCACAGACACGTTCCTGGCTATCGTTCCATGTTGTAGCACCACACAGCTAGCATACTTGCGCTCATAGATGTTCTGTTGGATGTGGGATAAACCCGTACAGTGCTTTGAAATATTCACTCCGAGTCGGATCTCATCCATACAGTTTTACCCAACTTTCCCAATCGCCTTTTGGGCTCACGCGCTCCGTGATAACACCACGGAGAGAGGATAGACGTGTCACGTGTCGCGAATGTTGCCCATCTTCCTCGAAATCAAGCTCGAAATGGTTTAGGACATGTCTGGGACATGTTCGAGTAACTAGCCAACTAGAATCGTCGCTAGGCGTAGCGAATAGACGGAGTGAGCACCACATGTACTAAACCCGGCCTTCGAATAAGACCGTATGTTTCGTGCTGGAGTGGAGCTCCCTTTATCCTCCCACAAAATGCTTGACAAAATGGCAGAGTCGAGTCGTCATGTTTGTTTGTGTAAGCTGTGCCACAAATAGCCATTCGGCTTTTGCCGAGACCGATGTTGATATCGCAACCGAGAAGAGTTAAATGAGTCAGAGTGAGTGAGGTCGAGTTGTTATGGAATAACCTCGCCTCGATGTTGGTGCGTGCATCAAAAGGTCGATCACATTGTCATTGTGCTGCACAACAGTCGTCTGACTCAGTATGACGCTTTTGTGATGCTGCCCCCCTTGAGGCTGCCCAACATGGTTGTGTGACACCTCGCGCGGTCTATATAACACGGGTTGGGCGACAGAGGTTTCTGTATTGAGTCTATATCTTTTTGCTCCCTGTTTCTCGACATTTCTCGTGGAAACCGTGCGTGGGTCAAGTTCAAGCCTTTTCCTCTACTGTCAGTGAACCGAACAACGCAGCCTCGCGCGTTTCTCAAATAACACCGATCAAATTGCCAATCACCGTGCTAGCTGTTTTTCTCACCCGAGCTTGCACCCGAGACCCGAGTGAACTTTTGTGATATCAAGTTGAAGCATCCTTCCACAACAACTCGCTGAATTTTAGTCTCGGCTACTGCTCAGAACTCTTTTTGTGGAACACAGAAATCATATTGTACAAAGTGCCCATTACAAATATTTGTGATGCCAGTTACAACCCGCCGTCAATCCCGGAGCCTTGCTCAACCAAATGCAGCGGAGAGGAACCCCTCAGAGGTCAGGTCGTCAGGGACCCCACTGGAGAGTGACGACGACGACCCCATGGACGGACCGCTTGGGGAACTGTCGTCGAGTGAAGATGATGACGACGATGGAGGGTACGCGTCGGAGGGGGATGAACATGAGCCCGATCTCTCTGAGGGCGAAGAATCTGACGCCAGCGATTTTGGCGACCCCTCCCAAGGTATTTTGCACTCGCGTCGGAACGAGCGCACCGTACTAATCGTATCGTGTACACACCGACAGCAATGCCTCAGACTCCCATGGCAAAGCGCCGTAAGCTAGAGAAAGCTTCGCCCTCGAAACCCAAGAAGAGCGGTCCCGGTCGCAGGGTCCAGGGCCGGCTGCAGAACATGCTGTCACTCCCCTTGGACGTTCTTTTCGGGGTAAGTTCGCATCACCCGAAGTAATTGTCTCCTAATTCAGTCCCTCCTTAGATATTCTCGGAACTGCTGCCTATGGATCTCCTGAACCTCGCGCGCACAAGCAATACCCTGCGGCAGGTTCTGATGTCACGAAAGTCAACGTCGGTCTGGATTGCCGCGCGACGAAACGCCGGTGCTACAGAGGTCCCTGAACCTCCTGAGGACATGTCTGAACCCGCGTGGGCGCAGCTTCTGTTCGGACCTCCCGTTTGTTCCGTGCGCAGTCAATTGTTCTTGAACACCGCTTCGAAGATTGACTAACATGTGGATCACAGCAATGCTCTGCCAGGAACATTCATCGGGTGGACTTTGCGCTGCGCCGCCGCTTGTGCACCGTCTGTAGGAAGAGAAAGTGAGACTACTTTCCCTCAATGGCCGAGATGACCCTGATTTTGACATTGACTAGTCTCATCTTCTCGATCAAGTTCCGGTCTCAATGCCCTGACTTGAAGGAGTCCGTCATGGATCTCCTGCCATATACGAAGAGTACGGTGCCATTTCTTCAGCTTTCCGCAGCCGGTATTCACCGGTGACGTAGTCGGAGGGTGGGCACATGGTCACGCCTCCAACAGTCGATTCTACTGGAAACCCGATTTGTACGAGATGGGCAAGAGGGTGGCCGAACTCGAACAGGACGTCAGTGAGGGCAAGCCAGGAGCACAGAAAAGGCTCAAATCCTTCCGTGTGGAGAGAATCCTCTTGGTAGACTCTATCATCCAAGTGCGTTCCCTTTCCACACGTCGCTCGTGTTCGATTGATCGAGCTTCTAACCAGGGCAGTGTCGAATTTGAGAAATGGGCAGTGTTGGAAGCCGAAGCCCAAATACTGGAAACCCAGAAAAGACGAACTCAACGACAAGATGCGTGAGTATCGGATAAACCCGCGCGCTCCCTTGAAACTAAGGTCCCAACTCCGCAGCCTAAGAAGTCGCATCCTCATGGAGGGGTATGATGACGCTGACATCGATTTCATCGGGATGCATAATGTACCTGGCTCAAATGTGGACAAAGCATTGACGAACGATGGTGCGCCCTGTGATGCCTCTTGAGGGCACACGTTGACCCTCTTCCGTAGTTTGGAGCCGTATCAGGTCAAAGGTTAACACCACGCTTAGTTCCGCTCGCGAGACCCGCCTCCTGGATGACCGGCGCAGACGAGCAAAAGAGCACAAGAGCACGGCCGAGCAGTATTATTCCGAGCTTCTGCGACAAGTCCTCCCTATACAACGGCTATATCTTCCCGCCCTCTCCCATGCCTCCAAATTGTCTTGCTTCCGAGACCTTGTGGATTCAGATAGAGAGGTACAACATGCCGAGTGGGAACACGCGGCTACCCAGCTTCCGCTGAGTCTGTCCGAGTGGATGTCCAGACAGAAGGAGGACACCACTAGCTTGCTGCCCTCCCAAAGCGCCGAGGCCAAAGCAATGGAGATCACACTGCTGTCAAGCCCATCGATCGATCGATGGCGGATGCTTAATTTTGCAGGACAACTCGATTTGGCGACCTCTGTGTTTCATCACTCAGGCACTAATACGGTCCTGATCGGACGCGATGCTTGCCACGCTTGGAAGGTGGAAGGACAACTGTGGTTCTCTGCTCGCGGAGCGGAGGCAGTACACGCACTGGTTCAGGAATTGCGACTTGTTTCTGCGACGGCGACTGCACACACGCTCGACCAACTTGACAAGCGCTTCATCTGTGGAGGCTGCCCGGAAGACACTGCGAGGCGTCATACGTGGCGATCTTGTGTATGTCTTTCTTTTCCCATTGGGGAATTACTCATGAGGAACTCGGCATAGGTGGCGCATTTCGTTGCAGAGACAGACCATGTCTACCCTCAGTGGCAAGTTGTGAGCCCCGATGAGATGGCCTCCACCTCGTTGGTGAGGAGGGAGCGTTCGAGCAGCGTACCAGATTATTCTTTCTCAATTGACTCATGGCTTTGCAACCATTGCTCGGACTATCTTGCACCCCAAACGCCTTTGCGATTCGGATCTCGTGTGATGTTGGGGAACAAAAGAGAGGCTATTCACCATGTCAAGGCAGAGTGCGTTGCAGTGTTGCCCCGGTCTACATTCATTTCTGACCTGCCTATTCAGACACAACATTGACGATCCTATGGTAGACGTGGACTTATTCGTGTACCCTGATTTCTATAGTACGATCATATAATTGATTCAAGGACTCATATTAGTGACATGGACACTTGATATAATTGAATGAGAATTTGGTTCGAACTGGTCTAGAATCATGTGACGTGACGTGAAGGTGTGTGGTGCGCGCCAGTGGTGCATGCGAGTCAACCCAGTCAAGACCAGGACCCGAGACCGTCACCCTCAGTAGCCCTACCGCTACCTTCCTTTCCCTGGGCCCATCACGTTCCCCACTGGTATGACATCGACCCCTCGCTCGTCTCTTCCTTGGCGAACTTCCCGAAAGAATAGGGCACCTACTTCTCTTTCCTTAATCGTAGCTGAACCCGAAGCCGCCTCCCCTCTCGCATCCGCAGTCACACTCCTCCAGCCTATCAACATGCCAAGTGACACTGAAGTCAAGACAGCATCTGTCGCTGTCGAAGGTAGGCTCCTCCTGTCACGAATTCGACCGAAATGAAGATCTTAACAGGTCCTCCCAGATCCCGAGACGCAGGCAACCACGGAGACACAGCCGCCCCTAACTGACAACGGTGAGCAGCTTGTTCATTAAATCTCTCATCTGGGACTTGTTTGTCGCGTGCGACGCGTCTGGCCCGTTTCAAAAGTTCTCATCATTCAATCAAGGAGAGCCACATCCTGTCTTTTCGTCTTCTCCAACGGATGACACAACTGGTTTACCTGCGCCCGATGCCAATGTCGCCAAGCCCCCAGAAGCACTCGTCCCAGCACCGGCACCGCAGCCACGTTCTTGGCTCGCGTCGTTGTCCCGGCGTGGTTCTTCCAACGCTCCCCTGAATGAGCTCGCCAAGCAGACGCCTACTGGAGAACGACCAACTACCCCCGACCCTTCCCCCTCAACCGTGGCGGTTGCACCGCCTCCAGCTGATCTTCCCGAGCCCAATCTCGCTCCTGCTACTTCGCCAGTTTCGGATCCGCAAGTGGCGAGTCACGCCGCTCAGCCGGAAGCTGATATCAAGTCCGTACCCAGCAAACGCCAGTGGTTTGGATCGTCTTCATCCTCTAAGCGGCCGAGCAAATTGCGACCTATGGATAAACCAGAGTCAGCAAATGACCCCACTCGAACAGATTCTCCGGTTCCCGAAACTCCACAACTCCCTGTCACAAACGTCATCCCTCCGACTCCCCCGAAAACCGAGCTTACTAAGGTCGAGAGCAGGCCCACACCCGAATCCGCTTCCGTCCCTATACCGAGTTCTCGCAAGTGGTTCTCTCCTGTTTCGTCGCTACCATCATCAAGGTCACCTCCCGACGCAGAAACACGTACTTCGCCATTGGCCGTTTCACACGTTGCTTCACCGTCGACGCCGTCTTCCATCGATGACCAAGGTACCAAAACTGCCGTCTGCCGGCCCTCAGTCAGAATCGGTCGCACCCTCTGTACTTTTATCGAGTGACACAAGCCAGAATTTGTCTGCTTTGAACCCTTCTGCGAGCCGCTTCACGCTCAGTATCCCGTTTCTTGGACGTTCCAAAATACCTCTGGATCGCGCCGTCGCGTCCGCGACGGCTACTGATATCCGAACGGAGCTTGAGACCGAAGGTAGCTCCTCGCAGTCGTCCAGGGAGTCAGATGAGATTACAGTCGAGACTAGAGGTAAGAGTTCGGTCCCGAAATCGATTGTCCGCTCGAAACCAACACGGTCGGCTTATAGATACCACGCCGCCTTCCGGTCCGGAGTCCGAGACCACCACCACCGCTACACAAACACAGAGCTCCTGGTGGGGAATTGTCGGTTGGGGGCCCACAAGTCACTACACCCCATTTCTCAGACCCAGGATACACCTCCGATTGGACCCCCAGACCAGGAACAGACCACCATAATAGCTGATTCCCAGTCAATGGAGACTGACGTCCCAAATACCCCGTCTGTACAAGCCCAACCGGAGTCGACGATATCGGCGGAAACAGACGAGAACCGTGGGTCAAGTTGGTTGTCGCCATGGTCTTGGTACGGGTCTTACAGCCAACCTATCACCGCACCAAACCCTGCCCAGGCAAAGGAGGGAATCGATGGCCAAGCACAGGTACAGAATCCGAGCAGTGCGGATGCTGATGTCAAAGAGGCGCCCGCGACACAAAAATCTGTTCCCACAGCGCACATAGACCCCACCAACCCCATCCAGTCCACCATCTTGACAAATGCATCTGGCTGGGCTTCATTCTTCAGCTCCAAGGCCCTGCTTGCTAAGCGCATCGCCGATACCGAGCATCGTGATGAGGGCGCGATGGAGGTGATGGAAATTGACGATGATGACGAGGAGCGCGCAAGTACGGTGATGCCCGTAGCGACGTCAGAGGTTCGAACGGGCAACGACGTCGAGATGCAAGTGACGAAGACAGCTCCTGCCCCACCACGCTCACCGTCTCCATCACCAAAGCCGAAAGTAAAGTCTGATAAGAAACCCGATGAACTCAAGGGGACAAAACGTGTGTCAGTCTCACCTTCGCCATCCAAGGGTTCGGGGCGTGCGTCGCCACGAGTGCCTTCGCCACCAAATCTCGTATTGCCGACGTGGGAAGATACGTTTCACTCATCCCCTCGCTCGACCGTTCTGCGATCACAGACTAGTTCTGCGTTTTCGAGGACGGTACGTTTCGTGAGCGGCATGCTCTTTGCGAGAGACGACGGGAAGAGCACGGGGAAGGGCAAAGCGCCCTCGAAAGACGATGGAAACTTTGCGGACTTTGGAAGGGACCTTCCACGCAGTTGGGACGTTATCGGCGAAAGGTTAGATGGCGATCTTTTGCGGGGATGTAGACGCGTTGTGGTTATTGGTATACATGGGTGGTTCCCTGGTACGTCCGCCGATGTCACTCGGGCTTCGTCCGGCGAGGGGCGAATCCGAGTCAGGGGAACGAGGCTGATGATACTGTTCTTCGCTGCTGGACAGGTGCGATCACGCGGACTATGTTAGGCGAAGTTCGTTCTCGTCAGCGGAGCTGGGACTCACTGCTGATACGCGTGTTCTGCAGCCGACTGGCACCAGCAGCAAGTTTGTCACGATGATGTGCCGGGCGCTGGAAGCGTTTCAGGAACAACACAAGGTGCAATTCGAAAAAGTGACGCAAATTCCCTTGGAAGGCGAGGGAACAATTAACAAGCGCGTGGAAAAGTGGGTCGCGACGTCGGCCCCTTGGGCTGTCACAGATAATAAAAATAACCGATCGTTTTCATTCAATTTTTTTTTGCAGATTGTATACGAATTTGCTGGCGAATCACGAATGGATAAACGACCTCCACGCGGCGGACGCCATTCTAGTGGCAACGCATTCTCAAGGCTCCATCGTATCAACCCATTTGCTCGATCGACTAATTCATGATAAGCATATCAAGACATCAAGGACTTCCGACCTTTTGGCGAGCGCCTCTGCCGCCTTCGCTCCCGCCGGCACGAGACCAGTGGTGCCTTCAGCCCAAAGGGTGTGCTGTTTGGCGCTGTGCGGAATCCATCTCGGACCGCTTCGTTATCTTAGCTCCAGCTCCCTCGTGTTGCCCTACATCCAAGTAAGTGATAGTTTCCTTGACATGAGCGCTGCGTATCGAGTCACCTTTCATGTATCAGTACTTTGAGTCGGCGGCGGCAAAGGAACTCTTTGAATTTCAGGTAAGTTTGTCCAACAGGCCCCCGCGTCGCTGCGCCAAGTTATCCCCTATTAAATCACCTGACATGTTTCAGACCACCACCAGTGAGGTCTCGAAGTGTTACGTTAAAGCGCTGCGTAATGTCGTTGACCATGGAGTGCGTCGAGATTGATTTGAATTTGTTGTTGGGACATGTGATGACATCAGATCAGGTGAAGATGGTGTACATCGCCTCGCTGAACGATCAAGTCGTCCCACTCTATTCGGGACTTTTCACCGCTGCTTCCCACCCACTCATTTTGAGGGCACTGTATATTGACGGCGATGTGTATCAGTGCGTATTCGGTTTTTTCTAAGAAACGATTTGTGCCTGAGATCGCTGACGCCACCCACCCGATGTGCGCGTTCAGCTCATCTGACTTTCTGTCTAACCTTCTCATTTTGCTCCTCCGAGTGATGAACGTTGGTCTGTCAGACAGCGGATTGCTCACGCACCTCTCGGAAGCAACTGCCGGTTCGTTGAGCGGCATTGGGCATTCGACCGCCTACGAAGAACTGGCGACGTATTCGTGGGTATTCGCCTCGGAGGTGGATCGAAATTGACTGACACGTTCTGATGATGATGGTGTTGGGCGCAGGTTGGCCGTGAACTATCTTTTCATGACAAATGAGGGATCGAATGAACGCCCGGAACTCGTTCTCCAGCCATTCGATGCCAAGCTAGAGCGCAATGATTACGAAGTGAGCACACTCGTTTTCCATGTCGTCGTTGCTACGTTGCGTATCGGGCCGCCTACATTTACCGTCACTGACAAACCTTTTTCTTCTATTCTTTTCTTTTTCGTTATCAAAAAAAAACAGATCCCCTGGGCGTTACGCGATTTGATTGCAAACGAGCGCGTCGCACACTTTTTCGCGAACGATTTCGCAAACCTGCGCAATGCATTCCCTGATTGGCATCCCAAAACGGCCATACTAAGGGATATCAAGCGCAAGCTCCAGCCTATCCAACGCCTGAATACCAATCCTTCCAGCACACCTTCCAAACTTTGATGTAAATGAAATACGAAACTTCTATCTTCTTCGTATCCTATGCGGGGCTACGGATGGACCCAATTGCCATTGCCATTGCCATTGCCATTGTTTTTTTTTTTTTTTTCTTTCTTTCCATTTTCTGTTCTCTTCGCTCTTTCTCTCTCCACTTGATTGTCAATCGGACTATCATCATCCACCGGATCATCATCATTTTTTTAATCTCGCTTTTATCACACATCCGTGTACAAGTAATCGTATCCTGTTTCTTTCCTAAACGACGTGTTCACGTCTGTGTAGCGAGCGCATCATATCTATTGCAATAGCACCCGTCATTTAAATTAACGTTCGTGTCCCTTTTCCGTAGTATGATAGTAGGTAATACACTTGTGTGTGAGCGAGTGACTCTGGGAAAAAATGTCTGTTTCCCCCTCTCCCTCCTCGGCGCCTTTCCCCAAATTACGGCACACGTAACACCGGATGGCAGCAAGCGCGTCGCACGCACCGACACGCAATAACACATAGTACACAAGTGGTAGTGTTTCTATAATGCCGCGATCGTGATCAGCCAATATCGAAATACCAGGAAAAGCCGTTGACAGTGTCCGTCGTCGTCGTGGGTGGGTGGGGTGTCACGGCGACTATAACACCGGTCGTCCCAATTTGAGAAGGGCAACTAGAGCTACCAGTATGGCACAAAGCAATCTCACTTGTGTTAATCGTCAAATTCGAGGAATTTTCCGTTGTATTCTCTTTTCCCGCTGCTCTCGTACACAGTGATTACTACAATGTCCCGTTCTTCCGGTTGAGAGGATCCCTCTCGTCGCTCAAACTCGCTTTGCAAAACACTCCAGAAAACGTCGTTGCCATGTCGTCCCCCCCCCCCCCTCTGTCTGTCTGTCTTCTGTCAACGATACTCGGCGCCGCAGTCACCGATCAGTGTGATCATCTTCCGGCCATTCGAGCGGTCGAGGACCGCCTCGATATCTGCACGATCGGCGTCGGAAAGACGGAATTTGAATACGTTGAGGTTGTCCTCAGGGTGTTCCGAGACGCCCAGACGCGTGCCTTTTGGGTGTCGACGGGGGTCAGTAGCTTTTTCTGGATCAAGGTAAGGGGAAAGGGGGGGGGTGGGGGGCTTCTCGTAGAGAAGAGAAGCAAGAGGGGAGAGGGGGGCAGCAGCAAGTTGCACGTTACGCACCGACGAGGACAGCGCCAACGAACGGGTGGTCCAGCACCCACCGGACGGCCACGTTGGCGATGGTCGCCCCGCCGTGGCGGTCGCCGATTTTCCGTAATACGGCGAGGAGTTGCTGGAAAAGGGCCCAATCGCCCCACGCTCGCGTAATGGCGTCTAAATACTGTGGAACATGTCAACGCGCGCTCAACGATGATGAGAGCGAGAGAGGAAGTCCGGGGCAATATAATGGACAGAAAGAAAAAAAAAAAAAAAAAAAAAAAAATTGGAAAAAGAATAAATGAGGTGGCATGTGGCACCCGCCCGGTTGCGGAAAAGCCGGGGCTAGGCCTTATCCTCCACCCAGCGCTTCCCGTCTCCGCCCCCGCACCCCGCACGAGCATTCCGTCCTCCATCTTCTCTCTTTCTCCCCCTCCCTTACGCGCACTCTCACACACTCTATGTTTTGCGGAAACCGCGTCTGACTCACCTTGCGCTGTGACGGCGTCAGCGTGCCGGAATACGGATCAGGCTCGGGCCTGTCAAGCCAGGCGTCTGCGAGAAAGCCGCCACACTGTCAAGGGGAGGATGTGTGAGGGAGGCGGCGGTGCAACGGAACCGTGCGGGGGAAGGCACGCGTACAAATGTGCCGTAAGTGAGCAGCTTGATGTTGTGCTTCCCGCAGACATCTGCCATACCGTGGAGTGGTCGGGTGTCAATCAGTGAGAACTGCGTGCGACGAGAGGGAGCCGAACATCAGTAACGATTTATTACACTTTTGTGTTAGCGCGCGCGCGATCCCGTGCCAAATGTCAAGCCAACGCGAGATCCGCAGCAAAACGAGGGATGATTATCGGGTGCGGAGTGGGGATGCGTGGGATGGGATGGGACGGGATGGGCTAGGACGGATGTAGACACGCACCTGAACTTGATTGGAAACGATAGCCCCAGGGCCGAGCTGTGTGCAGATCTCGTCGGTTCGGGCCGCATCGAAATTGACAAGGCCGATGGCTGTGATGAGGCCATCTGCTTGGAGGTCGAGGAGATATCGCAGGGCGGTCATATAACCCTTATTAGAGTAGTCTTGCCAATAGAACTTTGACAACAGACGTCAGAGGGCACGCGAGCCAAAAGAGGAAAGCGAAGCGAGAGCAGTAAGTTACCTGCAAGAAGTCGAGATGGCTGGTGCGCATCCGTGTCATGCGCTCGCGGACAGCGGTCTCTACTGTGGAGCGAGAGAGTTCTTCGCCGAGTTTGAAGACACACCATTTGGTGCCTCCGAGGACGGTGCGGGGTGGAAGATGCTCCTGAAATTGCCCCTGAGGGGTGGTAAGGGGGGAGGAGTGACGGGCGTCAGTAACGAATAAACGGGGCCCGAAAGCGAGTTGTGGCCAACTGACAAAGACGATCTCGGCAGGGCCATAGTGATCAGCTGGTTGGCAGAGGAAAAGGAAAATGAGCGTCTGAAGGTGGAGTTTCTATTGAACTCTGTAGCGTGGGCTTACCCTGGGCAATAAAGTTGTGCGGCGCGGGATAACGTCAGTCAAGGAAGGGACAAAGAGGGCGGACGCTGAGAAGATTCACCATATCTGACAATTGTCGGAAAGCGGAAGATTAGCGAAAAAGAAAAAAAAAAAAAAACAACATCGCAGAGATTCAACACGTACCGAACGCTGTGTAGCCTTGATCAACGTGCCGTGCCATGGCTTCTCGAATCCTTGCTGCTGGCGCACTTCCCCAGGCAGTGCTGGAGAGCTGCCATAGGCCGACCCAAAGACGGGGAGGATTGAACGGGCCGAGTGGGAAGGTTTCCCAATGGGTTGCGGTCACGTCCGAAGATGAACCGACGTGGGCGGGAGAAAGGGGGCTGATGATTGACTGTGATGCCATGGGGTGAGACTGACTAGATACATGAGAAGTAAGTAAGAGGCTTATATCTATTTTTCAATCTACAGTGCACCGTTTGCAGAGGCCTGATGCCAGAGAACTGAGGCAGAAGGATTAGATCCGTGTTTACTTACGAGCCACGAATATTTAATTTAATTTGTTTTCTAAAATAAAATAAAAATGAATTTGTCAAAGTTATATTAGGAACCAATTTCCCGGTCATCCGAGCGTATTTGAAAGTTCGCGCGTGTTGATCAAAAGACCGGAGCGAGATCCAAACCAACGTCGTGTCCACCATCATCATCTTACCCTTTTCTCCAAATCTCCCGTTTCTCCTCCCTCCCCCCCCAATCGAACAAACTATTCCGGTTCCTCACTTGGTAGCCATGGTCCGCTAACTAACTTGGTCCCGATTTGTCGGAGCACCAAGCCTGAACTATAAATTCGCCTTGAACACTCCTCCATCTCCTCAGATCCTATCGACTCGACGCTCCTCCTCTCGTCTCACTGCAACCTTTGCACTCCTCTTATCCGTCATCATGCCTGCCCCCTCATCCGACGCCTTCCACCGTTCACCAGACTCGCGTTCTCTAAACCACGTGTACGTCCCCCCTCGTCATTCTCACACCCCTATCCGGTTGCTTATCGTACACCCATACTCCAGGAATCTCATGGTCGATTCGTTCATTGCCAACGCCAGAGCAGAGGAGTACGTCATCCACATCCCTCTTCCTCCTCCTGTTCGCGCGCGCTAACCTTTGGCGCCGCCTACAGCCTCCGCGCTACAGTACGGATACTGCTCGCCAGCATGCCCCCAAGCACCGCACAAGCCTTCACCAAGGCCGCGCGCTCGCGGATGGCCAGCTCCAACGCCAGCCCACTCCCACATGCCCAAATCCTCTTCCTCTTCGACGGCGCAGACACTATGCCCACGTCCGGCCTACACGACATCCTGGCACACGCGCGCGCCCTGTACGGGGCAGGGATGGGTCTCACCAGTTTCGGCATTTTCACCACCATCGTTCGCAGTTCCCTGGGCCTTCGATGGTCGCCCTATGGCGCGACCGCGGACGCGCTCACCCTCATCGATGGCGACATATGCCAAGCAATACAGAGTTCCAAAGAGGAGATCGATTCTGGTCGTGCCGGAGATATTGAGAGCGCGCGTGCAAAGGTGGCGGAATTACGCGCCGCCCTGATGGAAAGCGCGGACGCCGTCGCGCGGTGGGGAGGTGACTTTCCATTCGAACGCGCCGCGGCCACGCTAGAAGTCTGGAAGATGTGAAACAAATGCATTGCTGTCGTTGTCGCTGTCTTCTATTGTGGTGTACGATCTAGTCGTTGTTATTTTTTCGTTCCTATTTACCAACAAGCTAATTTTGGCCACACTAATTTCGCGTCTAAGTTCCATGCAAGAACCGAATTTGCTACGCCCTAGTCATGGCGTTGGCGCCTATGCAGACTATCCTGTGCGAGGCGAACTCAAAAGGGTAAAGACCCTCTGTGACCAAAGTGAGGGTGGGCGCGGCTGGCCCAGCGCAAGTCAAATGCGCAAATGAATAGAAGAGAGTTCAGACTCAGGTATGGTTGAGGGTGCAAGCCAACGCGCTGGCGGCAATCTCGCTCAAACCCTCGTAACACCCGGCGAATCAATGCGATACCGGAGAAGTGCCGAGAACGCACAGAAACTAATCCGAAAAAAAAGGAAAGCGAGAAACCGTCGTCGCGTTGTGACGGCAGAAGAGTTCAGAATAGAATCGAACGCCACGGGGGGGGGTGGTGTATCGGCGGTTCGGCGGTGCTGGCCAAGGTCGAAGCAGGGGTGGGCAGCGGCACAACATCGGGGCGTTCGGTGTGTTTAGTTGCCGGGGATGGGTTCTGGCGTACGTTGGACGTGTTCACAACGTTTTCAACTACCGGGAAAATGGATTGGGGCGGTCATACGGGGAGAAAGAACTCGCAGATAACAAGAAGACACAGATGGAAAAAGTCGGAATGCAGGGAAAAAAAAAAAAGGTGATCTGTCTCGGCCAAGAGTCTGGACTTCCGATTGCTCCTCCTGTAGCTTGCTGCCATGTGCTTTGTGCTGTACTACTGTACGCAGGCGCGCGCGATTGCGCGTGACGATGATGGGGTCACACGGCAATTCAATTGCCTCCGAGGCACACAATGGGGCTAAACAGATTACGCGAGCGTTCGATGAGTAGCCGAAATCGCACACCGCTGCGATGATGATATGCATTCAAAAAAAAAAAAAAGAAAAAAGAAAAAAGTCTGCAGGGGCGTTCGTGTGTTCCGAAGCACAACGGATCGAACATGGCCACAGTTCTACCCTCGTTTCTATCCCTAGATCCGACCGAGCGGTATCGCCACGACGTTGGGTAAGTTCGGCCATTCACTAGAAATCCCTTCGGTGAACTATTCTTCGACCGCAATGGTGGGCACAGGACACGATGCAGATGGGTAGAACCGGAACGAGAATCTTGATAAGAAGGGGCGTCGCGCCGTATGTGGATTGCCCAGAAAACAGGTGACTGACCGTGAATCGGACGTGTCCCCGAGTGAAGGCACCGTGACGGAGGCACACCCCCCACCGTTGGACAGAAGGAGAGCAAGAAATCTGATGGCCGAGTGCGCTTTCCTTCCTCCGCGACCGAGCTGCGTTCGAGTCGCGACAGAGGTTCGACCGCAATCGTGTTTTGGTTGGGTTGCTTCGTCATCCCCCCAAGCCGATGATAAGGCCGCACGAATGATACACGGATCACGCGCAGCGGAGTGCAGTGAAGCCACCGCAAATGGTAACAAGTCCCCGCTTTTTGAGCAGCGACCGATTCGGCGGAGGAGAGGAGGAGATATTTACTCGATACTGTACAGTGAGTGAGCTTCGTCGGGCCCAAACAGCCCAAAAGATGACGCGGAAAAGCAGCTGTTTCGGCAGTATTCACCGATGAAAGAGAAGACGAGAAGCCTCCATGGTCAACGGAGGACGACAAGTCGACCATGTGTCAACCCGGGGGCTTTTGAAGACAAGTTGAATCAGCAAAAAAAAAAAATTGCAACTTCTGGTAGATGACCGTTCATCTCGCAAAAGGCACCACCACCGGCGCGATGCCCGAACAATGCCAGGTCCTGTTCGGTGTCTGGCGGAATCCCATGAAGTGGTGGACAAGCCAATATATGTATAACACCTAACGCCTCCGGAGAAAGATAAATGAACTAGTGGTGATGAGAAAGAGAAAAAAAAGTGCCCGGCTGACAGGGTTATCGTCTCCAGTCCGGCGTATAGAGAGAAGACGAAGGGTGTGTGAGAACGGCTGGTCCCAGCGGTACGGTCAACGGCAAGAAGGCAGAAGCCCGAGGTGCAGATGCGGGAGATGAATACACATATCGAGAACAAATGGCACCGGGACGCGCGCACGCCGTGACACCTTCTTCGGAGAAAAAAAGGGGCAGTGACTGCGCACGAAGACAGGTGATAGTGGTTGTGCTGCAGGACTGATGATCAGACGAAGAAGCTGACGCTGTGGGTGCGACAATAGATAAATCGATGTGTCAAGGGTTGACAGTGCTGACGGCAAGTGAGCAGAGTACTGCGTAGAAACGAAGAGTCGGCATCCTTGGCTGAAGAATTATCGACGATCGTCCTCCCATGGAGATACAGTACCAAGGTTCAGGAGATAGATATCGCTCGTATACCGTACCAACGAACCCTGAAGCAGCGTATTACGTGATTACTGTAATAACGAATTGTTTTTTCCCGTCTCTTCGCAGAGGGCAACCTGAAAGAGATAAATGTAGTGTGTTCCTATGGATCAGTGAAAAAGGGACGAATGCCTAGACCTGGGACTTCTTGAGGGGTAAAGTATTCAGGTCCGCCACACAGCGAGAAAAAAAGAAAAGGCGGTGTTTTCCACGAGAGACGAGACATCATATGCATCATATACGCCGTATTATGATCAATTACGGATTCATATGATTATGATAGATCATAGAAGTCCTGTTGTGCATGTCACTTGTGAGAGTGAAGGCCTAAATGGTAGTCGTGATCACTAGCGGACGTTTTCGGCACGCTTCCGTTGGTTGGTGGCCGTCATTGCCGACGCGACCCCCCCTCAGCATCGCCGTCGCCTCTGCCCCTTGCCACCGTCGCCCCTACCGACCAACGCCGTCTCTTGCTCTCGGAGCATGCAGTGTGGCCTTTCTCCAACCACATCCTGACTCGTTTCTCGGAGGGTCCAATTGACAGCGGAGAGCCATGGAGGTCACCACGCTCAGTCTTCGAACATCGCCCGGCGGCGCAAAAACGGCAGATTTACGGGGACAGACGAGGATACCCCAGCCACCCTCTTTCATTCCCTTGCTCTCTCCAAAATCTGCGCGGCACCCAGCTCTCAGCAGCTCCCTCCCTAGTTCTTTGTCGGTTCCCCAACTCGGCCTGGTGCCCCCAAACAGAACGCCCTCGGGAAGCGGGCCTCCGTCTCAAGCCCCACCGCATTCCCCCCAAGCACTTTCAACACATGGGTCGGGCGGTTCTTCCTTGCCTTCTTTGCGCAGCCTTCGAAACCTCCTTCCGTTTGGGTCCGGAAAGCCTGCTTCGGGCACGGCTACTTCCGGACCGTCGAGGAGCCCCTTCGCTAGTTTTGCACCAGTTCGACGTTCCAGCACGACCATAGAACGCAAGAATTCGAGCCACTTTTCGCGCCCGGAAGACGATAGCGATGGGGCTGTGATATCTATCGCGCCATCTCCCCCTCGCCGAGCCAGCCCAGAGCGCACTCGTGACGCCTCCAGTAGCGCCGACGCCCATGACTCGTCCATCCCAACTCCTCCCTTGGATGGAGAATTAGGTACGTGTGAAGTCACTCGCACATTTGGGTCTGCGAAATGAACACATTTTATTCCCGTTTTAGGACCGCCGGTCGTCATTTTCAATCCCGAGCCCCCACTTAGCTCAGAACTATCGACGATACTGGAGTCCGACCTCTCAGGGTTATCGAAGCACCTCCCTGCTTTGGACGAATCGCACATTACCGACCTTTCCGGAAATCGGTTTTCATCAGTCCCCGGAGCATCTCCCCCATCACCTGGGACAGATGACGATGATGTCGTGGCCCCTGATACCTCTGTGCTGGACCTCTCCACCTCGCAATTAAAAGAGGAAGTCATGCATGCGTTGAAGGAAAAACCTTCCACTAATGGTTGGCTTACTGGAGTGGTCGTCGAGGATCTGGCTGATAGCCGCCCTGCTAGTCGGAATCGTCGAGAAGCGCACGAGGGTTACGCTGAAGTGGAGCCTGAGGAAAGCTTACACCTTGATGCACTCGACCCGGATCTTGCTGCGCTGCTCAGCCCCAATCGCGTGAGAGGAAGACAACCAGGCAATTTACTTGCACCGGTACCAATTCACCAGAACCCTCCAGCCATCGCTCCCCCACGGATTTTCCCCCCTTCGCGAGCCGTCACCCCTCAGTCACGACCTTCACCTTTGGCTTCTTCCCCTGTTGATGTTTCTCCCAGCTCCGCAACGGGATCTGCGAGATCCCAACACTCCCCGGTTCGTACGACTGCCCCTCATTCAGGCATCGTACGATCAGTACCAACAAGATTCGTGCCCCGCCTCATGCGCTCGGCAACCGATAATGCCCTAACGGGGCGTGGGGAACGCGGCGTGGAAAGTTTCTCGAGGACCCCCTCCGATTCGGCCCTTCAATTAGACGAAGCGCGCAGGGTATCGAGTGATGGTGTATACCTTAGGCGCTCACCCGCCTCACCTTTACCTTTAGAATTCCAATCACAACCATCACTTCAGCAAACCCATACGGAGCAACATCGTCGTGTGGCATCCTCTCGCCTTGCCACTCCCGCGCGTTTTGGAACCCACACGTCAGGGGCCTCCAGGCTCTTGCGTTCTGCATTTCCATCTTCGTCGTCGTCAGCAATACCAACAGGCTGGGGCGGGGACTCCCCATCGCCCACTTCTCGTGCCTCATCGTCCCTCGGGGCCGCGGCGGATCGCTTAAATCGTCCACGCACCAGTGAGGACGGGGCCCTCGGGGGCCGGCCTAGCGCCCGCGAACGTCTCGGCTATACCCCGCGCAGCCGCAACCGTAGCCTCAGCGTTGGCAACGGAAACGGCGAAAGGGTGACGTCGCCCGCACCCCGGACCGCCACCGAATGGCTCGGCCCGCGTACAGTCAAGGCCTTCGCTGCCGCCGGCTTACTGGAGCGCGAGCGCGACCCCAGTGCATCTCGCTTTGGGAGCACGCGCAGCCTCGGCGACCGAGATCAACGTGCCCTCGCCCCCAGCCGACTGGCGATGTCCGAGGCAGGCTCGGTCGCGAGCTCGTGGCGTAGCGCGTCTCGGGCGATGACGCACTCGGACGCGACTGCGTCTACGTCAACCGGCGCGCCGCGCACCACGCGCTCCGCCGAGTCTACCGCCCCGACGTCGATCTCCATGTCACGCCCACAGTCGCGGACGCCCTCGCCGCAGCATAAAGGCCACCAGGCGGCGCTGCAGGCGATGCAGGACAAACACGCGACCGAGACGGGCACGCTGCTCGCCGCGCTCGCCGACGCTCAGCATATCGCCCAGTCCCTGCGCACGGAGAACGCGAGGCTCACAAAGCGCGTGGAGGATCTCGAGGCCCAGCTCGTTGCTGTGCACCACGCGCAGCTGCGCACACAACAGCCGCTCGCGCGCTCCGTCTTCACCAGAGTCGAGCGCCAAAATTCCTCAGACGCACTCGCCCGGCGGTGGCCCCCGCCCGTGCCGGTCCTCCCCGCACATCTTCTACCGAATACCCCCAACAGCAGGGTCCTGGACCTGAATCAGCTAGAGGACGCGGATGCGGAAGACTCGACGTATCATGGCGGCCGCGTCGCGCGGTCAAGGCGTGCTAGCGGCTCTGAGTCCGTGTTCGCGCTGCCGCCGCCAAACATGTCGATGCTGCTGCAGGAACAGCCCGCGGGCTCCCGCCGCTCCGCTAGCACCGTTTCGGTGACGACCGTTGGCGCGCCGACGGACGGACCCGGCTCGCCGCGCAGCCTGTTCTTGCGACCGGAGCATGAACTGCACCTCGGAGATATGGGAAGCCTCTTTACCGAGGATGAGACTGACGACACTGGTGACGATGAGGATGCGTAAGTGAACCCCCCTCCCCCTCTTTTTTCGTTTTTTTTTTTTTTCGACTGTCAGATACCAAGTTGCTTCTCTGCTGCGCCTTCACCATGAAGGACTCTCTACGTCTTCGCCTTCATGTGCATAATTTTATTTTCTTGATATCCTCTTTCCCCTGCGACGATTGCAGGCTTACCGCTAGTTATCCTCACCTAACTTTTTGTATTGATAATGTATTGTGGAAGAAGAATCGTAATATCCCTCGCGTCAGCTAACCTCCACGGGCCGGACTGGGCGGGTGTCCCAAGCCAGGCACGCAAGCACCCTAGCTGCAATGTCCAATGTCCAACTGTACCGTGAAACGGCTGCATTTGCTGCCAGTGGCAACGGTCTTCTATGTGGGCTAGTCCGCCCCTCATGACGAGAATATTGCAGCTGCGGAGCTATTTCTTTATCGATATCGTATTGGAGGGAGCGACCTGAATTATACACCCTTTCTATACCAGAAACGGCTTTGGCAGCCTGGCAACTCTAGCGCCGCCGCTAGCAGTGCGCCCTCCCCCTTCCACTTGTCTCGAATTGCTAGTGGTTGCTGGGGCGGCCAAACATTATCATATGAACCTGTGCTCGAAGCGCGCGCCTATCAGGGCGAACATTGGCACGGGTGCAGTAAAGCGCGCTTGTCTATTAAGGAGAAACCGATTCGGTGCGCCCACCCGTACGTTCTACTCATAGACATATGGGATTATCGCTAGCCAGAGATTTCCATCGACTGATCGTATCGTGTGTTCCGAGTCAGAACTAATAACTTACGGTGCCTGTAGACGGGTTAAGGTTGAATTCGGAGCTGCCGGACCGGGTGAGTAGTAGACCGGGCAGATTTCCCCGTTCGGAAGCGTCTAAGGTTGGTCGAACGAAGATTGAGCGCGCCCTGGATCGTCACGGCCAGCCCCACACCAACCGAAAGGGCCAACGGTTATCTCTTTGACCGTCCCCACTGATCCATCCCCCGGCTTCATGGACACAGCCCAACCCAATTTCACCACTCCTGCCTCGTCTGACCCCCCCCGCAGAGGTAGCAGCCCCACCACCCCACCCTCGCCGTTTACAGACTCTTCGTCGTCCCCAACTGCTCTTTCTGGAGGTGCAAGCACACACGCGACGGATTTGACTTCCTTGCTTTCGGAAGCTTCCAAGCTGAGCCTGGAAACCGTCAAGAAATCTTCTCTTGGAGAGCCCCCAGCGGTGACGTGGCCATACACACATGCCTCGGCTTTAGACGACATACCCGGTGTTGCCTATGGGCTAGACTTATTCCTCAAGTCCCTCATGGTAGAGTCGGAGGAGTATTGTCACACCAGTGACCCCAAAAAGTGCGCCGCAACCCGTTCCAAATGTCCTTTGTTTCGCTGAGACACTGGCGCCCGTCGTCGTCCTAGGGAACGCCTGTATTTCGCTACAGGCTTCGGGTTGATCCAGTGTATCAAGGCGCTCATGTCGTACGAAGATGACGTGCGTGTCTGTTCTCGGATTGGCACATTCCGCTGCTCAATGCATGCAACAGGACCTTCTATCCGCAATCGGCCACACCAAGCACGGAAATGTCATCGCGAACGAACATCGGAAGAAGGCCCCTTCCCTTCCCTTCCGCCTTGCGGGCTATGTGACCGGCTTTGCTGGCACCAACTGGGTCAAGAACATGACTACGGTCGAGCGCCACGCCGAGCTGGTGTATGCAGAGAGCCTGTTTGAAAAAGCATGCCTTTCCCTCTAAAGAACCTCTGCACATGGGACTAATTGATGTTCCAGGCCCTATTGGGGATCGTCTATTCTGGCGACTGGCTCGCGTTCATCAAGGAAGCGTGCGCAACTACTCCACCGCACTCTCCATTTTTCGTTTGACAAATAAGTTTACCTTCCATAGACTAAACATGCGGTCAACCATGCAAGTGTACCGCCAGCTCGGAAAGTATCTCGAACAGATGGACGCCGAGGCGCTTGCGCGCGGTGACGGACCGGAGGACAAGTCCGTTGACGTACACTTCCGATCTGGCGTTTACCTCGGAGTAGGGATGTCACATATCACACTCAGCCTCATACCCGGGAGGTTAGCTACTCTCGTTGAACTTTTCGGGTATAAGGGCGATCGCCATCTTGGGCTTGCACTTCTGCAAAAGGCCGGTGGTTGGACAAAGGAATCTCCCGAACCATCTGTCAGCCAAGGTGCGCCACCAAATTTGCGGCGCTGGCGCCCCGAGACGGTAACTAATCTGTGTACAGAGGACGAGGGCGTGCGGCGTAGTATATGCGACATGACACTTCTGATATTCCACCTATTTCTTTCTAGTTTCACGCACGACGGTGTCGACGTAATGATGGCGCAGAAAATAGTCGACTGGAACCTCAAGCGTTACCCAGAAGGTAACGTTCCGCCCCACTTGTTTCTAAATTTAAATCCATTTTTACGTGCTCGGGATATGATAGGTGTCTTCTTCCTTCTTGCGCAGGGTCGCCTCAGTTTGTGCCGTAGCCAACCAGCCCGCGCGATAGCGTCTTATCAGAAGGCGATGAGCGTCCAAAGCCAGTACCGCAATTTGCATCACATTTCATTCTGGGAGATGGCCGTGTCGAACCTCGCGCTCTGGGAAATAGAAGAGTCGCTCAAATGCTGGCGCAGTCTCCACAAAGAATCGACCGTACGTGTCGTCGCCGATCCTCGGACAGACGGACGGATGCGCTAATTGAATGTGATGCAGTGGTCCAAGGCGGTCTACGCCTATGGCGTCGCGGCCCTTCTCGTGCAGTTGGGTGGTGAGGAGAATCAGGCTGAGGGTCTGAGACTGATGACAGAAGTCCCCAAGCTCCGTCAGCGCATCGCCGGAAAGTCGATCCCGCTCGAAAAGTTCGTCGCGCGCAAGGCCCGCAAATGCGAGGCCCAGGGCGGGCGGCTATTCCTCCCTGCCCTCGAGCTCGCGTACATCTTCCAAGCCATCGGACGCGCGCCTCGCACCGTGATCGCGGAACAGATGCTGCCACTCGTAGAAGCTGCGCTCGCCAAGCTGAAGCCGTACGAGGGAGCGCCGCAGACGTACGGAAAAGCAGCCGTGGAATTCTGGGACGATTGGTGTTTGGCGCGGCATCTCGAAGGCGCGTGCTTGCGCTACATCGCATATCCCGTACGTTGCTACTACCAAAATACTCGGTGACTGCGCCCGTTGAAATTTTTTACCCCTGACAAGGGCCCCGATGCCCTCGTAGACCCGGGCGAGGTCGTGGCGATTCCGCGGGCGGAAGCGGCCAAGCGTTCTAGTGCCGCGTTCGAGGCCGTCTTTGCGAACGGGCACAAGATCGAGCTCGACCATTATATCGTGTATCATGCGCGTAAGCGACCCTGCTCTACGCCCCGAACCTGACTCTCTGGGCTTACCCTGCTTTGCCTAGACTTCGAGTATGGGCGCTTGCTCGCGGGCATGGGTGACAAGGATGGCGCTCGCACCCAATTTGACCTCGTGCTGTCAGGCAAGCACCTCGAAGTCAACGCGGCGGGCCGGAAGGTGCGTAGACAAAGCCTTTGCTTTGTATTGTTTTTCTGTGGCCTTACAACTGCTGGTTTCGCAGGGTAAGTACAGTTTAGAGGTACGTTGTCACGATCCGTGATTGGTCCGCTCTCGCTCACCGACCATGTTAGAATGAACTGCACATGCGCACCACTGCGGCGCTGGAGGCCTTGGACGGAAATAAGCGACTCTAAGAAGAACAGAGTGGCACCAGCCCCTGCTCGGGAAGCGCGGCAATCTCACGTTATCTTACTCGCGATTCACCGCCCAGATATATTCTTGTTTTGGATGGGCATATATACCAGCATCTGTACCCCTGCTTGTTTGTACCCCTTTTGTTACCACTGTATATGTTTATTGCTTAGCGACCTGCACGGGTGGGTAATAAGTTAGAGGATCGGCCATGAGATACGGTTTCGATTGTCGTCGCTTGCTGCTCTCGGCCCTCTTCAGAAGCGATTGTTGGTGGCTGAGTGCCGTTGGCGACAAGTAGAAATTCCGATCACAAATGAAACGGTGTTGGTGATCCCCCCCCCGTAAGCAATCAATAAGCGGCATCTCGTCACCTATAGTTTTCGGCTCCGAGTTTGGGGCCTCGACCGCGACCCATAATCTATGGGGAGGCCCGGGCCCAAGTTCGAGATTGTTAACGTCAACGACATATCCAGTCGATCGGGTTGGCGTTGGTTACTTACGCGAAAGGATGTGTAATAGTTGCGGATCCCTCCGCGAAGAAGTTGGTGCCAAGTGCATTACAGTGTCGGCTGCTGTGTGAATCCCTAACGTTGTAATTGAGTGACCGGATGGTCGGATAAAGACCTAGCTGAGCCGAGAGGGGAACCAGCTGAGCGGTCGTCGGACGGTGAGTTAAAGTTGTTCCACGAAAGAAACACATCCGACAAGTCTGAGCAGAAAAGTAGGTTAACTTGGATAGGGAGTCGGCAACGGCAATCTTTAAAAAGGAAGACCCCCTTGTGTATATGTAGTTTAGTGCAAGTAGAGGGTGTGAGGAGACGAAATGACTCAAATGAGGTAGGGTGCGAGCGCTGCGACGCCGCTGGACGCTAGACAGAATCCGATGGACGGGTTCACTGTGCGTAGCGCGGCGTCGTCTGACGAGAGCCTTACTTCAAGTACTTACATAAATAGAAGATGCGAGGTGAATGCGACACAGCAACCGAAGTTTTATGTACACGAACCAGAGCCACGGGATTCAGACACAGTCGGGACACGAGCAACCATAGACACTTGAGTAACGAAGCATTGAATTGATCAAGGAATTGATGATAATAAAGTTCAAGCTCGGGATCGTGGCCGGTTTCAGGTTGAAGGAACACGATACAGATGCGCTGAGTGGCGATGACTTGGCAGTGTTTCGTACAACACATCCGGGTCACCTATGCGGCCAGCGCACGCGTCGTCTTACAGTAACTTGCTCCAGATTCAGAGCTCAGAGAAAAGCAGTGCCAGTGGAGGGGTCCGGGGGAGGCGTATCGTTTTGGATCTTGCTGTAATACCAGCCGACCAATAGTAGTAGCATATGTCAACAACTGACATGAACTCAGATACGCCTTCGCGTCTGCCAAGCGGTAAGTTATATCTCGTGGGCGTTTAATTGATCACCCCAAGAGGGTTATGCGGGTCACCTGCGACACTTGGGCGCTAAGTTACTATCTGTACTTGGGTAAAGCGGTGTGAGTCTCCCCATCCGCAGGCTGTGCATGACTGCGCACACTTGCAAAGAGAAGACTTCCTTCGCTTACCAGCGCCATGTCCTCCAAGTCTCGATTCAAGTTAATCTCGACGCTGCCTTGAGCAAGTACCAGAAGAAGACTGGGAAAAACATTCTATCCCACCCTCTTGCTGTTGAGCTGCAACGCTATAGCTCCATCGATGCTGTCTTGGCCATACTTCAGCGTCGATCAGAGGCGTTTGAGCAGTTTAAGAGGTGGGGATCGGAGGTTGATGAGGGGAATTGGGTTATCGGTCCATGTCCTCTATGCGCTTTCCGCGACTCTTGGAGAGGGTGTCGGCCTGGTACTTATTTGGAAACCAATTTTTTGAAGTGCGCCCTAACATTTCTGTGCAGGCGTTCCCTCCTGCAAAAGTGATATTTTCTGGAATTGGTATCCTCTTAGCTGTCCGTATCCATCGCCATCCCCCTTCGCAAATGCTTTTAGTGATGCCTGAAATTCGATAGGCGGCAAAGGATGTAAGAGCAAGTCATGACGCGCTCGTCGACCTCTTTGGGCGCATCGAGGGCTTCTTCAAGCGCCTCAAGGTTTATACCGAGACTTCGTCGGCCACTGATTTTGCGGAGGTACTGGTGAATGTTGTGGTTGAAGTACTGAATATCCTCTCCATTGCAACGAAAGAGATGGAACAAAGTCGAGCAAGTGGGTCATTTCTGAGAAACAGATTTATCACTTGATTGCTCATATTTTGTTCAGAAATATATCTAAAAAAGTTGGTGGGAATGGCAGATATTGAGGATGCGTTAAAGAGGTTAGATGACCTGATACGGGAGGAGCATCAGGCGGCGACAGCTCAGGTTCTCAAGTTGACCAGTGAGCTCAAAGATGGTGCGTAGCCCTATCGACCAGTTTCCCGCCTCGCACTTAACCTTTGTCCGCCTAGACACCAAGAAAGCCAGCATGACCATGCAACAGATAGCGAACGATGTAGGCGAAGTAAAGTGTACGTAATTACCCACTGGCATTACTATCGCCTCCGTTCTAGAGGTTAAATCCTCGGCACAGGGAATCAGATACAACAGGACGTTCGTAAATGGCTCTCTCCTTCAGACCCGTCGACAAATTACAACATCGCATGCAAGGCCTACCATAAGGGAACGGCCGCGTGGTTCTTTGAAGGCAACGTGTTCAAGAATTGGGAGTCGACGGCTTCTCTCCTGTGGGTCCACGGAAAACGCAAGTTTCTGTAATCTTTCGCAGACCCTATCCTGACAACCTACCTGTTGTAGCTGGCGCAGGGAAGAGCATCCTTTAGGTTCGTCGTTCCCCACCTACTGTCGCCGGTTATGGGAACTCATATCGACCACAAGTTCTGCAATCGTAACACACATTATGGCCTTGCGCGACGCCGGGCTGGCCTGCTTGGCCTATTTCTACTTCGACTTTCGGGATGAGGACAAACAAAATGTCCGCAACCTCCTCACCTCTCTGCTCGTTCAACTCTCCGCCGACTCGGACCCTTGTCGCAGCGTTATCTCCCGTCTTTATTCTGCACATGCGAATGGCGCGCAACAACCCAGCGATGACGCCTTGATGAATTGCCTGAAGGAGGCGCTTGTAGTGGCAGCCGAACACCCAACTTACATCATCATGGATGCACTCGATGAGTGTCCCGACAGTTCTGGAATGCCAACTCCAAGAGAGATGGTCCTCGATTTCGTGGGGGATCCTCGTTGGCCAGAATCTTCCGAACGTACATATATGTGTTACTAGCCGCCCGGAGGTCGACATCAAAATTGTCCTCAAACCGCTGGCTATTAACGCTGTGTCAATTAACGACGAAAACGGACAAAAGGAGGATATTGCCAGTTATGTATGCTCCGTCGTTTACTCGGACAGGAAGATGCAGAGATGGCGTGACGAAGATAAGAAACTGGTTGTCGAGGTACTCTCTGAAAGAGCAGACGGAATGTAAGGGCGTTTCTCCATGCTCAGCGTCAAAAGATCTCTTATGATGTATTGTACAGGTTCCGGTGGGTTTTCTGCCAGCTGGAGACACTGCGGCACTCGTTCCCACGACATCTGCGACGGGTTCTCAAGGAGTTACCCAAGAGCCTGGATGAGACATACGAACGCCTGTTGAAGAGTATTAGTGAAGATAACCGAGAATATGCCTGTCGTCTCCTTCACTGCCTCACGGCCGCCATTCGGCCACTCCGCGTCGAAGAGCTTGCCGAAATCCTTACGTTCGACTTTGACATGGGCGAAGGAGGGATACCGAAATTTCATGCGGACTGGCGGTGGAAGGATCAGGAATATGCTGTGCTGTCCACGTGCTCAAGTCTGATCTCCATCGTCGACAACGACGGTTCTCAGGTCGTGCAGTTTTCTCATTTTTCCGTCAAGGAGTTCTTAATGTCGAACCGCCTTGCAACGTCAACCGGAGATTTCTCTCGATACCATGTCCTTCCGGGACACGCACATACTATCCTCGCAAGGGTTTGTCTCGGATATCTTCTCCATTTCGATGGTCACGTCGACCTCAAGGGCGTTGAGGGTTTTCCTCTGGCGAAATATGCGGCTTATCACTGGGTTGCACATGCCCAGTTCGAGGATACTGCGTCGCGCGTGGAGGACGGGATGAAGTTACTCTTTGACCCGGACAAACCATATTTTGCGGCATGGGTCCAGATACGCAATATGGATTCGCCGTTATTTCCGGGGGTGCCAACGAAGAGAGTTGATCCCTTGTACTACTCCGTTCATCATGGGTTCCATGACATAGTCGAGCATCTCGTCATAAGACATCCAAGGCATATAGACGGTATTGGCGGTACATTCGGGCCTCCGCTGTTTGCTGCACTACACAGAAAACACATCCGGGTTGCGGAACTCCTGCTTGTACACGGTGCGAATGTCGATATCCGAACGAGACATCGGACTCCACTGCACAGTGCAGTCACGATTTCCCACGTCGACGCGGTGCAGCTTCTACTCACATACGGCGCGGACGTGAATGCGAAGCGGGGCGATCTCTGTACTCCCCTACATCTAGCGGCATATAACGGTAAAACCCAGGGTAGTTCAAATGCTACTTGAACATACAGGAGACGTTCATTCTCGGAACAACAAGGGCCAGACTCCGCTACATTTAGCGTCGGGACCAGTGACGTCCATGGATTGCGATAATCGTCCCGGTGTTGTGCGGTTATTACTTGCACATGGTGCTGACGTGAACGCACGAGACATGGAGGACGCGACCCCGTTACGTTATGCATTCTACTATGCGAAGCTCGAGGTAGCACAGGTGCTCCTCGATCATGGGGCTAAAATTAACGATCAGGGTGTGGCCACGACCCTACTGTTAAAGAACATCGGTTGGCGGTACCATTCATTGTACCACTGTCAAAATAGGCTCAGTCTCGCGCAGCTATTACTAAAGCATGGCGCCGACGTGAGTTCACGAGATCGGTACAATTTAACTCCGTTACATGTGGCGTCGCGCAAAGACCGGTTCGAGTTCGCGCGGATGTTCCTGAACCATGGCGCGAATCCTAACGCAAAGGGCAACAATGGTCAGACCCCATTGCACTCACTGTTAGAACATTCCCGCAACTTCCCGAATGGTGGCCTTAGTCTTGCACGGCTATTACTGGAACACGGCGCTGATGTGAACGCACAAGACAAAAAAAGCGCAACCCCGTTACATTTGGCATCCCGTGAAGGGCAGTTCGAGATCGTGCGGATGCTTCTAGGCAATGGAGCAAATCCCAGGGCGACGAACAATCAAGGCCAGACCCCGTTGCACCTACTGTCGGAAGGCATCTACTTTAATCCTCAAGATGTCCCCGATTTTGTAGAGCTATTTATGAAGTATGGCGCCGATGTGAACGCACGAGACAGCAACAACACAACCCCGTTACATTTGGCATTCCGTGAAGGGCAGCTCGAAATCGCGCGCATGCTCTTAGGCCATGGAGCGAATCCTAACGCGGTGGACGATCGAGGCCAGACCCCGCTGCACCGACTGTCAGCAGGAGACAGCTACAGCCTTCAAGAACTCGACCTTGTAGAACTACTACTGAAGAGCGGCGCCGACATAAACGCACAAGACGAGAACAACGCGACCCCGTTACATTTGGCATCGCACGAAGGGCAGTTCGAGATCGTGCGGATGCTCTTGGGCCATGGCGCGAATCCCATGGCGATGAACGATCGGGGCCAGACCCCGTTGCACCTACTGTCAGATCATGGCATCTACAATTCTCAAGACGTCCTTGATCTTGTAGAGTTATTACTAAAATGCGGCGCTGACGCGAATGCACGAGACAAGAACAACATAACCCCGTTACATGTGGCATCGTGTGAAGGGCAACTCGAGGTCGCGCGGATGCTCTTAGCCCATGGAGCAAATCCCAAGGCGATCAACGATCAGGGCCAAACTCCGTTGCATTTACTGTTAGAAGGCATCCACAATTCTCAAGAAGTTCTCGATCTCGTAGAGCTATTACTGAAGTGCGGCGCCGATGCAAATTCACGAGATAAGAACAGCATAACCCCATTTCATTTGGCATTGCAGAGAGAGGAGCTCGAGATTGCGCAGATACTTTTCAGACACGGCGCAGATGTCGACGTTGAGGACTGCTCATACCTTCTCGCTGCCGCCGAGGGAAAATGCGACAATTGATGGGGTTTCGGTTCCCGGTTTTCGACTCTCGAAGTACGTACCTGATACCGACCACGCGTCTCTGGTCTGGTATTTTGTCTGGTTTCAATTTTCCTAAAATATGTACGGGGGCTGAGTACTGAGTGTGTAGCGTCTGAGGGACTTGAGAGAGCAGCGCGAGTGTGCACCGAGCAGGCCCGCTCGCTCGGCTCATCACATTCGCCCTCTCCTTTTTGCGCTGCGGCAGTCAGTCTTGCCTCGGATTCATATAATGTACGCCCTAGTGTTTCCCCCCCCTACGTAACGTGGTTTCGTATCTTTCCAGTGAATTTAGTGATGCTCTTGTAATTCTATACGCCGTTTGCGTTCCAAGTCGCCAACTCCGCAACTCGTCGAAGTCGGCTTTAAAAATTTGCGCACCTTCCTGTGGGCCGTCATGCTGTCAATGCGAGCAGACATTCGAGTTTATAGGTCCTTTGTACGAGTACGCAGGTACTCAAGGACTTCAGTATGGAAATTTGGAAATACCATATCTTTGGTCGTGGAACCCGAGCAGTGCCAGTGGTTGGCCTTGCGGCCAGGGGGAAAGGTGACCAAACGAATCAGGGAGAAGAACATCGGGGCGGTCTTCACCGGCTCATGCTCGATGACCACCTGCCCGACCTCAAGCTCAAGAGCGGAGATTGCGAGCTGATATCTCCTTGGATTGCAGCCCGCATGAGCAAGAAAAATTGTTATTTACCGACATCGTAGCATGCTTTACGGTCCAACAAGGCGACCGTGACCGTAACCCCACTCTCTCCCTTCGAAGTGGTCTATGGAGAGCTAGCTCTCAAAGAGTCCTGACCTGGCTATTGCAAATACCTACTTTTTGGGCTACAGTCGACTCTCTCACAACCCATACCCACTTTTGGGATTTTATGACCTGCAAACCATACTTGTTGATCCTCAAAAATCTATAGATCTTAAAATATAGCTCTGGACCTATCCTCACATACTGATTTGGGGTGTGGAACCCCGTGGTTATAAAGATATATGGTTTTTTGGGGTATGGGTTATGAGAGAGTCGACTGTACTGTATGTCACGATAGGTTAGCATCACGCTTATCGTGACGATAAAGATTTCAGCAAATATCGCTGGTATAGGGTGCGTAGATATAATGTCGTACGAAAAAAAAATAAGGGCCGGTCTACCTTTCCGATATGCAAGGTGGATTGGAGTAGCATCTGTACGTACCCTTAAACCCTGGAGGTCTTGACAGCATCATAAAAAATCCATCGGGGGAGGTGCTAGCGTGCATTACCAGACCCATGACAATTTGTGGGGTATGCAGTCGCAGTGATTGATTTGTAGATCTCATCACAACGGCGCCAAGGGGCGACAGGAGGGATCCGTGACTTACGTTCCACTCCCGACAGTACCCAGCATCACAGAAAACGGGCATGATTACAGCGTGGGCATCCGGCAAAGAGTTCAGGCGATGTGTTGAGGCGCTACCAATACTTCTTTTGCAAAGTGCTGACGACGACGTTTGCGTGGATTTTTGTCGCACACTGGTGTCTCCATATGACACGTCAAAACGCCACGCATCGATGTCGTCTTGCTCCGAAAAAGAAGGCAGGCTGGAACCCAGAGTTCGCGCGAGTCTTCCCGGTCGCCGTCTCGAGAGTCATGACAAGTAATTTTAAGACGATTTCCGTTACCTTCATCACGGGGACTTTGCCTGTGGGCGCTGGTGACAGTCTAGCGACACGCGGCGGGGAATCCCGCCACACGCGAAGCTTTTTCGACTGAGCATGGGATCAGAGGAAGTTACTCTACAATTTTTCTGAAGGACGATGACGAGAGAATGAACTGGCGTGGGCACCCGATTCACAGTGAGTCTAGTCTGTGCCGATCTTTCGTTCCGATCGATCCCCAGCACTTTTGAAGGTGAAAAGACCAGCATACACATGAGCCGCGTATTCGGAGTGCGTTCGTGTGCTTGTCTATCAGACTATTATCACAAGGTATTAGCAAGCTGTCAGTGTTCGAACGGGGGGAACTCTTGATTTTTCATCTTCCCATGCTTTACCTCTTTAATCCGATGTGCCTCCTAGCGCTGGAAATGGTGACGTAGTTAGCTGCGAAGGACTGTGCCGCAACATCTGGCCTTGGCCTTGAGTTTTGACAGCGGTCAACACCTGTAATCTCTGGTTGCCGATATCAGGCCCCCGATTTGTCACCCTGTCTTGTCACCTTTCGCGGGGGCGTGAGGGATATCTTAGCGATGTCCCTTGAGTCCCTTGACTAAAAGGCCATTAAGGACACCGGGGGGGGGGGGGGGGAGGCACGAGTAGGAGGGAGATAGAAATCAAAGCTCAAAGCTATGCTGTTTCGTTCTTTCGACCTTGACTCCATGAACCCATGAGCGGTTAGACCGAGCGTGTAATTTCTCCTGTCGTCCCCACCACCAACGTCTCTTTCTGCCACAGGTACTCCGAGTCTCAGGAAGACTTGTCAACCAGCTCCACACCGCCCTAGCGCTGGCGGCATGCTGTAAAAACGTCCGGCAAATTGTTTGGGGGTTCAACATTATACTTCGATGATTTCATAAAACTTTTTGCGCTGTTGTTCGTTTGCTATCTCATCGCACGGACAACCTGTCACTTCAGTTATGGCATTGCGCTCTCATACCTGTTCCAGGGTGGAGCTATGGAAGAATCCATCGTCGTTCCAGCCCAAAATGCTGATGGACCAAAGTAAAGGGGATGGCCCCAGTTTTTGGCCCGATCACTGGCAGAAGCGGCGTCTTGAAAATACCATCGGACGACAACCCTCATGCGGCTCATCGCTCATCTAACTGACTGTACCTCGTGCTCGTGCCATGTGACGAGACACCAGCCTTCACATGCGTCTCGCACACTTCACTCTTGAGAAGATAAACTGAACGGCAGCAGTCCGTGTTTCGGCGTATAGCTTCGGGAATCGCGCCGGACCAGAAGCTGTCAGCGAGTGGAGTGTAGCCTAACGCATTCTATCGCATGTCTGTGACGAGTTTTTATTGCGAAATCAGTATGCATCAAGGGTTGAGACGAGGAGGGGGATCGATTACAGTTACGGCGAGGACGTAACTCCAACCCAGAGAACTTGAAGAGGTAGACTGTCACGCATAACGCGTGACGTGTCAACATCACTTGTGATTGAACGCGTACGGTCAATGCTTCGGCGCGCCTTTACATGGCATCGTTTCTATCTTGCTCACCCCCAGTGGCAACCATCGCCCGACCTTCCAAGTTTGACTGTTCGGTCGTTCTCGACGTCTCTTGTTTTGTTTGAGGATGAACCGCGACCGGATAGTCCCCCACTTGCATCGTCTGCAACGGATCGTGTACGACAGGAGAAGGCGGCCTTTGGTGACAAGACGATGATTCAGTCCAGTCGCTCACCAGATGGTGTCCGTACCCGTGCTCGCTCCCTACGCCCTCTCCTTATACCGCCAACCTTCCCACATAGCATCATCCCCGAAATACCCATCTCGGACCCTCAGTCCTCCCGGATACAAGAGGAGGAGGGCGGGACAGACTCCTCGGCGACCATCACACTCGAAAGTCTCCCGCCGAACACCTTCAAGGCAGACATCCGCCCCATCTTCCAGCGGTTTGGCGAGGTCCGGCGTATCGTCATGGGCCTTGGCGGAACGCGCGCAGACATCATATTCGCGGATGCGCAAGGGGTGAAGCGCACATTGCATGCATACGCGGAGCAGCCATTTTTTGTGCGGGGGCGGGAGGTCGTCGTACTCCGGAAACGTGCCTGTGAGCCAAGTAACGGCGTCAGAGCCGTCAATGACGACCAGGTAGACGCAAATACTGCGTGGCAGGCAGACCCCTCCCGCGCAAGGACAGACCAAGGCGATGGTCGTGGGGCCATTTTTGTCTCACAATTCCCTCTAGGTACGACGCAAGACGACTTGTGGGAGGCATTGTCGCGGTTTGGAAAATACGATAAATTCGTGATGCGTATGTACAATAATGCCTCTCTTGCGTGGTTACTGAGCGGACTTGACACGTTAGGACCCGGCTCGAGATACGCATATTTCATGTATTCGAGCGCCGATCGTGTTGAGCAGATATTGCGTTCCCATACACGCATACCCATCACTATCCGCGGGGAAAGCCTTCGCATCGAGCGCACTGTGAATCGACCGTATACCCTATCGCCTGGGTCATCGGACATCGCTTTGGAGCTCGGGAAACCTCTTGACCCCGCAGAATCGCAGGCTATCATTGAGGAGCTCAAGCAGACGGTGCCCAGGTGGAGAGGCTCGTACGAGCCGTCACGCGTGCTCTGGATCGGCCGGCTGCCATCTAGTTTTGGTCGCGAAGCTCTCTCAAACTTCTGGAGCCGACTTGGCTGCGTCGTCGAAGTCCGGCCATGTTCGTAGTATTCCCTCTCCTTTCCATTAGTTGGGTTATTGACAAAAGAGCACAGCTACGAGTGGGTTCGCACACATCGAGTTTTCGAGTACGGAAGAGGCGCTGCGTGCTGCACGCCAGGGTGCGCCGCATGGCTTCCGCTACGAGGATCGCCTGCTAGACGTCGACTTTGCGCCGTGGCTGTTCTACATCGGCCCCGGATACCGCTTCGTGTACATCTCCGGGTGGCCCGCCTCCAATACCCGCCCCGAACTCTTACAGTGGGCGTACGACATCCCCCACGTCACCGGCGCGTCCGTTTGTGCGTCCCTCTCCGTCCATTTCCCTTTACTCGTATACTGACATAGTATCAATAGTGCCACCTTTCCGCGGGGAAGAGCGCTCGGCCCCCCGCTGCGCGTTCCTGCATTTTCGGTCCATCGACGACGCGCGCGCGGGGTTGCACATGCTTGACGGCCGCGAAGGGCCAGGCGGCGAGGCGCTGCGCTTCTCTTTGTCGTGTTCCACCGCGGTGCACCTCAAGCGGCTGTGGGGATGGGCGTATGGAGAGGAAGAGATGAGGCAGCGCGGGGAGGAAGGAGGGGCGCATTTTGAGCGCGAGTGGAACGGACTCGGGTTTGGTACTGGCGCGGAGGACCAGCACCATTGGAGGGACGGTCCCGCACACGCGAGCGCGCCGCCTGTCGGGACGCGTGGGGGTCGGGTCAGCTTAAGGAATCGAGCGGCGGTCACAGCGGGGGTGTTCGCAGATGGCTCGCAGGAGCATGGAGCCCGTGGAGATGAGGCAATTGAGGAGGCGATGCAGACTGCTGCGGAGGACGCGGGGAGGGCGGATCCAGATGTTCGATAGGACCTACCGTGCTCACACGCTGGACGCTGAGGGTCTCTGAGGACCAGACAGGTACCAGTGGCTGAACACTGGGAGACCTCGGCGAACAGACCGCATTTCAGAAACCATCTGGCCCCCTCGCTACCTCCTTCCGCGATGTTGAGTTTGCATGCACCCATATCACCCCTCATCGCTATCTAACGCTATCCGATATCACTGGTAGAAAAAGTACAGCATAAGTATGCAAGTAATCCAGATCATCAAAGCAAAATGTCTGTAGAATAAATGTATCTGGTCGCTGTCGCTTTGTCGTGAGGTAGTCTTTCACTTGCCTACCACGGCGCTTCGCCTGCACCTCACGTCCTTCACCTGCTCAACCTCGGCGATCGTCCTGCGCGAGGGCCGACGAAGCCAACGGGCCGCTGGGAGAGCGTGATGCCGTACGGGGAGAGGCCGTTGCGAGCGTGAGCGAGATTGGCGTAGTGGAAGTCTTCGAGGCGGGCGCGGGGCTGCATGAGGAGTGCATGAATGTCAAAGAGGTGTCAAGAGGTCGCGAAAGGCCTCGGTGCAGCCCAATCTCGTTCGTCCAGACATCATCATGCTCAATGAGGTCCGTCACGGCCGTCTCGCGGCGGAGGGCGCCGATCCCATTCAAGTTGTTCGTGCTTCCGGTAGAAGTTTGACCGCGTTTTGGAACAAACAAGTCAACAATACAACACTGGCAGTTAGATATATAAACAACAATCCACTCATTTCTTCACACATCACAAACCAAAAGGGCATTGGACCCATCGTTCTCGTCGACGTCCAAATGCTCCAAATGAATCTGTACGATCCTGTGGAATCATGCCTAATGCAATGGAGCGGCGTCCTTCTTTTGTGTATTCGTATCCTTGGTCGGTGAAATCTGAGTATGAACCCCAAGGCGCTTGAGGAAGAACTGAACGCATCCAAAGAGGTCGACAAGCGTATCGTGGCCCGCCCAGACATCCTTTGCTTCTTGTAAAAATATGGAAAAGATCTACAAAAAGGGACACAACGAACCAACAGCGAGGAGGACACCGATTCCAGTAAAGACTACGTTCGCAAGAGGAAGCGCCTGTACAACGACATTACAACGCACCTCAGGTCATCATGAATCGTACGTACGGTGCCGACAACCTCACCAAGAGTCGAGAACATCGTGTAGAGGATGTGCACCGATGAACCGACCCATTTCATTGATATCTTTATCGCCGTCCCTGGCTTTGGCATGATGTCGAATTGTGTCTAGTAGGACGGTCTCTGCGGAGTTGCAGCTCTGCAGTTCCTTGGTAAGCCAGTGATTCATAAGGTCATTCCCGGTCATTCTCTTGTACTCGCTCAAGGCGGCATTAAGGATCCTAAAGATGACTGAGAAGGCGAAGACATGGTGAGGGGAGGCTTGGTAGTAAAGATAGTAGACTCAGACTGGCAAGAGTGCTGGGGCCTGAGGCCTTCAAGCTTCAAGTTCGTCGCCGCCGCCGCCCCAGTCGACATGAATATGTGACGCATGGGATGTACCAGTCACCAAAACCGACAACACCAGCTCGAACCACCCTTGAACTACGTTACGGTGTCGCCCTTCTCCTTTCCCTTCGCCGCGGCTTCTTCCTGCTCTTGCTCTAGCGCCAGAGCCGTTGTTCAAGTGATTGTCTTGAACTGAATACGGGCCGAGATCCTTGTTTACCTGTATTTACTGTATGCCCTTCGACTCGGATGACTTCAGACGATGACTCTAGACGGGAGCAGAGATCTATTGATTGACCTCACTAGATCGGCACAGCCTACCCCGGGAAACCTTCATTGATCTGTGGCATCTGTGGCACTTCTTTCATGGTTCAGCTACGGAAAAGTAGAGGTCAGTATTCCATCTCCCAATGCCAATATCCACCCACCTAACCTCAGAATAACAGAAAATGGACGCCGCTCACCGGCGCTCACCACGCACGACTATCGACACACTCATCAATGACGTGCTCCTTGAAGTCTTTTTTGATTGGTATCGACTTTACAATACGACTGACAGGTCTGATCTGGGTTGGAGTATCGAACGCTGGTGGTACAAGCCCATCCACGTTTGCCGAACGTGGCGCCGCCTCATCCTTACATCCTCAACCAACTTGGACCTGCATCTCGTATGCACGCACGGCATCCCCGTCGAAGCCATGATCTTTCATTCGCCACCCCTTCCCCTTAGAATCTATCACCCGAGGATTCCAGTTCAAATATCGGTCGCGGACGAGGAGAGCGCTCTTTTTGCTCTTCAGCAATGTGAACGCGTGCGTCGCATTCACGTCATTGCACCGACTGTATTTTTGTCCAACTTAGTCAATGTCATGGACGGCGAATTCCCGAGACTGGAAAGGCCTAGTCATCCGCTCGTAGACGGAAGTCGAATAAGCTTGATGCTTCCCGAGACATTGCAAGCACCGCTTCTTCACCACCTCACGCTGTCCAACATCACTCTTCCAACAGGATCTCAGTTGCTAAGACATGCCGAAGGCCTCATCACGCTCGCACTTTTGAACGTGCCAGCCACCGCCGGGTTCTACCCGGATCACCTTGTTGCACAACTCTCAGCCATGTCCCATCTTGAAATAGTGACGATCCATTTTTACGCGCCATTCCCAACCACAAGGTCAAGCGGAGACTCGAGAGAGCGCAGGTGACGCAAATCGCTCTTCCTCGCCTCAAACTACTTGTTGTGCGTGGTGGCAGCGCCTGTTTGGACTCCATTCAGTCTCAGCTCAGCACATCACCCCTTTCTACGCTCAGCGTTGAGTTCCTCAACCAACTCAAGCTCCAAATTCGTTACCTGCTGCCGCTTGTCCACATGACCGGCGGGCCCAGATTCCGCTCCGCGAGGGTTCACTTTGAGAAAGATTTCGTCTTCGTGATTGTGGACCCCTTCCTCGAACACACGGGCTCGTATTCGTTCCTCGTGCGAGTGAACTGTCAGTCGCTCTACTGGCAGGCCACCGGCGCCGCGCAGATCTGTGCCACGCTCGCGCCACTGCTTGCACGCATGGACTGCCTTACCCTTGAATTACGCGAGGATGGTTCCGAGTCGTGGAAGGACCAGACCAACCGTCAACCTTGGTTCAGACTCCTCCAAACATTTGCCAACGTGAAGAGCCTTCAGCTCGCCGGCGATCTCGCGGGGGACTTCTTCTATTTTGTGATATTCGATGAGGGGAGGCATCCCTTGGGGCTATTCTCAGGGCTGAAAGGGCCGACAGAGCTCGTGACTAGCGGACGACTCGGAGGACATGCCGGCGACGTGTTCGCCTCGTTCATCTCTGCACGAAAATCTGCGGGTCGCCCAATTCGTCTGGTATGAACTGATGATGGGCTCCGAGGCCGCACTTCTGCTTAGCAGCTTACAGTAAGACAAAGGGTGGCGTACCTGTTGGACTGTCATACATGTATACTTCCTCATGACCATCACAACGACCATCAATTGAAAAATCGACCCGAAGGAGATCGTTGTAGAGAGTAATCGCGTATATCCGTCAAACCTGCAGCCGATCCTTCGGCAATTACTCTCGACACCCCACATGTGCCACATCCAAGAAGTTTCGTGAATGGCCTACCGATGTTGTATTCATGTTTCAATTATTGCATCCACATCCCGTCCACATTGACTCTTTTGTTATCCCAATACCTGTCTGTATTGTAGTAGTGTTTGCCTAGTTAGCTTGCGTCCAACGTCCGCTCGTATGTATATAAACCCGGCATTGCGAGGCGGTATTTGGACGTCGTACGATTACTCCTCGACTCGACTGTGCCTCAGATGCTCGATGACCACTGCCCAACTTCGAGCTTCAGGCGGGTGAAAAGCTGACTGCAAGTTGACACTTCCTTGGATCTGCATCATGATGACGATTGTGATTTTCCGACGCCATAAACATAGATGCCGCAGGTATGTGACAGTCCTTGCAGAATTTTTTTCAAAAGTCCTGCCCTGGCTATTAAAAATGCCTACTCCGAGTCGGCGCCAGTAGGAGACGTCAGGGAGTAAGTTAGACTGCAGGGGACTCGGACCCCTTCAAGATCGTGGGCGGTGATCGGATTTTCGCCCACGATTTTATGTACTCGTGTCACCCTTCGTTACTATCTGACATTACTAGTTATACAAACATGAGAATACAAGTAATCCAGGTCATCAAAGAAAAGTGTCCGCAGGAGAACAAATGCACAGTATCGTTATCGCGTCTCCGCGAGATGGTCCTTGAGCCGCCTCCCGAGTCGCTTAGCCGCCACCTCGAGACTCTCGTCCTTCGCCCGCTCGACCTCGACGATCGTTCTGCGCGAGGGGCCGACGAGACCGACGCGCCGCGGGGCGAACGTGACGTTGTACGGGGAGAGATCGATGCGGGTGGGAGCGAGGTAGGCGTGTAGGAGGTCCTCGAGGCGGGCGCGGGGTTGCATGAGGTCGAAGAGGTCGCGGAAGGCCTCGGGCTGGCCGAGGTGCAGCTCGGTCTCGTCGGCCCAGACGTCGTCGAGCACCTTGAGCGCGATGAAGAGGTCCAGCACGGCGGTCTCGCGACTGAGGTGCAGCGGCGCGCTCGTGCTGGGAGCGGAGGGCGTCGCGGAGAGCGGGAATGGATCGGAGGTGTAGGGTGGTCGGATGAGCGAGACGTAGGAGGGGAGGAAGGTGGAGCGCAGCACGTGCATGCAGGCTGTGCGGAACAAGGCGGTGTTAGCGCTTGGGAAGAACAGAAGGGAGTCATTTTGCATGCTATGAAACGAGAGTGATCCGGCGAAGCAGAGAACCGCCCCTGATGAACTGTACTGTCGATGAAAAACGTACCTATGTAGAACGTGCGATTGACGAGTCTCAAGGATGTAGCGAGCCAGTGGAGCGTCTTCCTCTGCCTCTCTAATTTACTGTAGTCCTTGTCTGGTGCCTGAGGGAACGTCCTATGTACGATGTGAAGTAGGACATGAGAGGGCAATTCAGGAAGCGTGAGTGCTACACGGGATGCATTTGGAAAAGGTGGTGGTGGAAGCCGATTGTTATTCGTCCTCGGAACGGTGTAAGGCGGAGGAGGCGGGGAGAGAGACTTCTCATCGAGGACGACCATGGAGAGCGGATTGTTCCAAATTGGGATAATTGCATGCGATAAGGGCGGTGTATCCGGGGTCCATGTCTTAGGAAGAGGGACCCCGAAATGTGTGTGAGGAGGTGTCGTCTCTGGAGCCCCAAACCCCGGCACCGTCAACTCGCAACAATCCGCCTATTTTTTGCTATTATTCACAATTATCTTTCCACATGGGCCCTCCTAGGAGTCACAGGCGTGGTCCAAAGCCCGTTTTACCATGTATGTTTTGTTTTTTTTGTCGTGTCTGGTGCCGTCGGGGTTATTGGGGAAGTTTGGCCATGGTTACTGATGGCGCCAACGTGCTTTCAGTGCGCTCGCGCACGACTCGCTCTAGCAAGGGAAAGGCGAGTCCCATGTTATCAGCTCATCTGCTTCGACGGTCAATCTGATATTTTCTTCTGTCTTCTCTCTCCATCGTCACCCCCTCACGTGCTTCCCTCCCATCTTGTCCCGTATTCCTGCACCACCAGCTCCTCTCCGACCCAGATGCCAACACCCAACAACTCACGGAACAACTCGGCCACCTTGGCCTCTACGCGGCTGACACAACTGGTGACGGAAATTGCCTTTTTCGCGCGCTCTCTGACCAGTTGTACGGTACCGAGTCCCGCCACGTCCAACTTCGAAAGGACATTTGTGACTGGATCCAGTCACATAGTGTGCGATACGCACCTTTTGTTGACGACGAGCGCGGTTTGGATGTTCACCTTTCCCTCATGCGTCAACCTGGTATGTCCCCCCACTCACACCCCGCATTGTTCTATTCTTAGCCTTCATTATTCCCAGCCACTTATGGCGGCCATCTCGAACTTTCCGCGTTTGCACATATGAAGAAGTGCAATGTAAAGGTCATCCAACCCGGTCTTGTCTATCTCATCGAAGTGGGCTGCCGGCTGGGACGGCGTCGCTGCAGCGAAGGACACTCCCACGTCATCGACGTCTTCCTTAGTCACAACCCTGGTCGAGCGGGAACCCATCATGAATGATCGTTCTCGGCGCGCAGCACGGAGGGAGAGCAAGCGAGCCGAGAGAGACAAGGCACGCGTAGACAAGGCAACAACGGACTGAGGAAGACGATGTTCACGATGACAAGGAGACTCCAACTGTTTACGTGGCGTGAGTGTCATCCGTCCAGGCACCGTCCTTCACAAATGACTCATGCACGGTTCTGCAGCTATCATGACTGGGAACATTTTTCCTCCATCCGTAACCTTCGCGGGCCGCACTCGGGTCCGCCAGACGTGTGCGAACTCCCCGCAGATGCGTCATCGCACGACCTCCCCCCAGCCCCCAAATCTTCCTCCAAACCCGCAAGCAAGGCCCGCCCACGCGCAGCCTCCACCTCCACCGCCAAACTACCTCCTGTGCCCGTCTCAGCACCGAAGCCACTATCGCGCCCACGTCGGACCTCCCGGACGCTCCGGCAATCCGGGTCTTCGGCTACGGTCGTCCCTGCGGCGGCTCCGCCCACACCCGCAGACATCCCTCTCCCAAGCTCACGGTCGGCCTCCCCTCCTCCCGCACCGTCGCTACCGCCCGGCCTATACACACGCGAGCGCGAGCAGCGCTCGCCCAAGCGCTCGTTCGACGAGTCTTCGGGGTCGTCCGATGTTTCTGCCGCCAGTACGAGCGCCGCGAAGCGCACGCGGCGCGGGACGGTGCGTGGGCTCGCGGCGGTCGTGCAGAACACGGACGCAGACATGGATGCTGACGTTGATGGAGAGGTTGATGGGGACGCCGATGGAGACGCCGACGCCGATGTCGATGCCGATGACGCGGACACGCCGGCTTTATCCGAGACTGCCTCTCTCAGTCCCATTTCCTCACCGTCACCATCACCCTCGCCCCCTCCGGTGCCTGCCCCCGCCGCGCGGCGATTGACCAAGAGAGAGCGCAAGGCCGCGGGGTTGCCCCGGCCTCGTGGTGGCGTAGGGAAGATCGTGATCCCCGGCGGACGATTCCGCGCTGCTACTGCCGCCGAGGGCGCTGATCCCGTGCAGGGAGAGTGGGCACGGAACGGGACCGGGCGGGTGGACGTGCGCGGCTTCCGTGAATTGCGGATTTAATGTGGCCCCCATCAACCCTCGGTTCGTCGTCGTGCCCCCCGGCCTATCTTTCCCCGCCGCCCAACTTGGTTTTTACCTTTTTATCGTCTGCACAACAACGCACAAGCATTTATCGTCGGCCCATCATTCTATACCCCCCCTCCGTTTCTCCACCTCCCAAGCAACAACACTTGCGACTCATCCCATGAACTCGCCTACAAACGCATACTCGTTCCTCATGACGAACGGACACGATGATACGACAGACTTGCTCTTTGTGTATATCATTGAAAGGTTTTGTTTCCCCTTTGTGTAGTACGTACAGATAGAAAGCACCTCACATACTCCAACAACCAACGTGGCATCCGATGACAGACCCTAGTAGTATTTATATATACGGCGCATGATGTGTATAATCTACAATTGACTTATGTGATTGATGAAAATGGGGCATCGAATTGTCTCGTTCCATCGTTCCATCTCATACTACGAGAATGTACGAACAACAACGAAGCAAAGACGCACGTGCTGTATGCTTATGTAAGTATAAGCTCGGCCGAGCACGCTCCGCCTCTTTATGCAATGTGCCCTGCCTGACTCACATTTTGCCTCTGCACCGTGACTACAGTACTTGCTATAGTACTACGAACGCTTCAAGTCACACGTGGCCCCCTGGCCTGACAGTGTGAGTGCTCCCGAGAGATAAGAAATAACCCTTATCAGTCATAAAATATTTCGTTGTAGGGAAGTGGGGAGAAAAAAACCTCTCACATAGACCCCATTGTGCAGGAGGGGTTCAGGGCGAAGTTGTGGGGCAAAGGGTCCATTCATTCAGTTGTCGTTTGAAGGACCGTAGGGGGGCAGTGGAACGTGGGAAATAGCGTACCCAGGCACAGCCATTGTTGGGTCACTTCTACTCAGTCACCCACTCTGGCTTTCACAGCAACAATACAACAAACATGACAACCACTCCAAACTCATCCAAGTTCCGTAGTATGCTACGCAGGTCTCCACGACCGTCCGAGGATACTCCTCCTCCAAGCAGGATTTCGCTAGGTAAGAACACGATGGGGCTTCTCCCCACTTTAAACTGACTTCTACTGCTGATTTAAGCGATAGGTGACGATCTCCACCTCCCAGCCCCACGGGACATCCTCCAGTCCCTCCAAGCAGATGTGAAGGCTGGCGCGTTCGAAATGACCATCGGTATGTTGAAAGAGGCCGCCACCATGGCTACGGGTGTGCCGTATGTGGGAGCAGTCGCGGGCGTTCTCTTGCAAATAGTCAAGATCAAGGGTGTACGGCTTCTTCTCTTTATACTGTCTGAGACTCGACTGAATTGTGCGCTGCTGTTCTATCTTATCAGGAAATCGATCTTTACCGCGAGTGGTGGGAGGAGGTCATGTACAATGTCGTCAAGGTCGCCGATCTCGTGAAGCATTTTAGCGTATCATGCCAGCGCCACGGACTGTGCGACGAGGAGACGTTCCCCCAGAACTTCATTGGTATCATAAAGGACCTCGAAACGTAAATGCGTATATCTTAGACCCCTCTTACGCCGCTGCTAACTTTTACACTTGTACTAGCGAGTTCAAAAAAATAGTCGGAGTTATGTCGCAATGCCGTGGGAAAACAAGGTTTGAGCAATTCAAGAAGGGCCTCGCTCGCAACGACATGATCAAAGAGATCCAGAAATGTGACCGTCAGATGGGCAGGATGTTTGATCGCTTTATGGTGAGTATTTTCGTTTGGATCCACGCACAATCTCGTTTAAATTCCCATCAGGTCGCCATGGTGGTGGACATTCGATTTGAACAGCTTGTCACTGGCAGAGCGCAGTCGTTGCCCACCATGTCCATCCCATCCGTGACTATCGAGGAACCCCAACCAACTATCCCGCGCTCTTTAACATTTCCCCAGCCTCAAGTGCACGAGCCGGTAGCCCTGACGCCTATCAGTAGCATACACGCGCATTCGATGACAGCCGGGTCCAGCCCAGCCCCGTTCGTACTCCCACGCCCCTCTCTTTTCTCTGCTCTGACACTGCGCAGGTCTTTCCCTATCCCTTTGTCTATTCCCCGGCCTCAGCCAGTAGCGCAGACACACAGCATACATGCGCGTTCGATATCAGCTGGCTCCAGCCCAGCCCCGTTCGTGCCCTCCACTTTTCTCTTCTTTCTCTGCTCTGACACTGTGTAGGTCGTTTTCCACCATGCACGAGCCAGTAGCACAGACGCCCAGCATACATGCGCGTTCGATATCAGCCGGCTCCAGCCCAGTCCCGTTCGTGCCTCTTACGTCGCTCTTCTTTCTCTGTTCTGATATTGCGCAGGACTTTCCCCGGCCCTTTGTCTATTCCGGTAGCTCAGACACCTACCTTGCACGCGCGTTCGATATCAGCCAGTTCCAGCCCAGTCCTGTTCGTACCTCCCACGTTGCTCTTCTTTCTCTGCTCTGACACTGCGCAGGCCTTTCCCCCGTCCCATTCTACCGCAGGTCTTTTTCGGGCGCAGCGAAGAGCTGAAAAAAATCGTTGATCTGATCTTTTCGGCCACCTCCTCAGCACACATCGCTATTATAGGTCCCGGCGGCATCGGAAAGACTGCCCTCGCCCACGCTGTTCTCACCCACAAGGAGGTGGTGTCCCACTTCGCAGAATCGCGCTACCTCGTCCCGTGCGAGCCCCTCACCTCGCGGGACGCGCTGCTCGTCGCGCTCGCCAATTCGCTCTCCCTCCTCCAGCCCGGGACGACGTCCGACAGCTACTCCGTGGGGCTCGAGCCCCGCGTGCTTTCCGCCCTGGGATCCGAGAAATGCATTCTCTGTCTGGACAACTTCGAGTCCCCCTGGGACCAGCCTGGCCCGAGCAGGGAAGCCGTCGAGATGCTGCTCGCAGATATAACTGCACTGCCCTCCGTTACAGTCCTCATCACTATGCGTGGCGGAGAGAGGCCGAAGAGGACCGCGTGGACGCTGCCCATGTTACCCCCACTTACTAACTTCCCGCGCGACGCCGCAAAGCGCACCTGGGAGAGCCTCGCTGGGACTTGCGATGAATGGGCAGAGAAACTCATCGACGCTGTCGATTGTCTGCCGCTCGCCGTCACCCTACTTGGTAGCCTTGCGGAGGTGTCAACTGCAGAGACGCTCTGGGAGCGCTGGCAGAAGGAGAACATAGCCCTCGTGGAGAAAGAGAAGGGCGACAAACTGTCGAGTCTGGAGTTCTCCATTGAGCTATCCCTCGAGAGCAGCCGGATGGCCGCTGACGGCTCCTCGAAACGACTTTTGGGGATCCTCAGCCTGTTGCCGGACGGGATGCCCGCGTTTCCTTCTCCCGAGTTCCAACGATTGTTCCCCGACGTCCCCGACATCCCTCGGAGCCTCGACACGCTTCTCAAGTGCAGCCTGGCCGTCCGCACGGCAGACAAGAGGGTCCAGGTGAACTCGCTGGTACGGCTCTACTGCGAGAGAAACGATCTCGCCACCGCGGAGGACAGGCGGGCGCTGAGGGACTACTACGTGACGCTCGCCTCGCACGGCTACGACAATCTCAGCCACGAGCTGTTCAAGAGGATGACGATGGAGATGAACAACATGGAATCCGTGCTGCGCAAGTCTCTTACCTTGACCCCGCTGTCAGAGATCACGCCCGTCATCGAGGCCGTCATCGCCTACACGCAGTTCTGCTCGTACATCGGGAACTTCTCGGATGTGGTCATCACCTCCGCGACGAATGTCCAAGGGCTCCCCGAAGAAACCCTGGGTGATTGCCTCACGTCTCTCGGCTCCATCTGCCTCAGTGACGACAACGTGGCCCAAGCCGAAGAGCACTTTAGAAAGGCCCTACTCCTGCACGAGAGTGCCCAAGACGCTATCGGCCAAGCTAATGACCACTGTCATCTGGGAGATGTGTTATACAGATGCGACAAGGTGGAGGAGGCAAGGGCGTGTTACCAGATGGCCTTTGACCTCAACGTGGAGTCCAAGAGCCCGTATGGCCAAGCTAACGCTCTGACCCATCTCGGGGATACGTACAGGAAGCTTGGCAGACTGGAGGAGTCGTGCTCACATTACAAGAGAAGCCTGGATCTGCATCAGGAGCACCAAGACCAGCTGGGTCAAGCCAATAGCTTAAAGGGTCTCGGGCACGTCTATCTCAGGATGGATAACATAAAGCTTGCGGAGGAATCTTTCGACAAGGCGTTGGAGCTTCACAAAGCTGTCAATGACCTTGTTGGCCAGGCCAACGACATCTCTAGCCTCGCAGATATTTATCAGAGATTAGACAATCTTGATCGGGCTGAAGTGGCATATAAGGAAGCCCTGGATCTGCATGATCAGGCAAAAGATGACCTAGGGAGGGGAAATGCTCTCAGCCACCTCGGAGATCTCTACAGAAAGCAGAACAAGTTGCCTGAGGCAGAGGCTTATTACATACAGGCCCTGCAGTCTCACAAAAAGGCATTTGATAACCTGGGTCAGGCCAATGATCTTAAAGGCTTGGGGGGCATATATCACAGGCAAGATAATACCCAGGGAGCCATTGAGCAATACAATGCTGCTCTGACCCTATATGAAGCTACAAACAATAGCCTTGGCAAGGCAAACTGCCAGAGGTTCCTTGGAAGAATTTATTACACCCAGAAAAGGTTTCCTGATGCATTGTCAATGTTTCAAAGTGCTCTAGAGAATCACAAGAAAGCAAATGACACTGTTGGCCAGGGAAACTCCCTGAATGACATGGGGGATGTAGAGAGAAAACTGGGGGGGCTTAGCAGTGCAGAGCAGCTGTATCAGCAGGCTCTGCAGGCTCATGAGAAGGCCAATGACAAAGTGGGTCAAGGAAATGACTACAAAGGCCTAGGAATTGTATATGAGAAGCTATACAAGCTAAAGGATGCAAAAGAGATGTTTGAAAAGGCTATAGAAATGCATAGGCTATCTGGGACAACAAAGAGTGAGGAACATGATCATAGCCACCTGAAAAGGGTGATAAAGAAGTTGGAACAGGGTGCTAGGACTAGAAAATGTAATTAGTTGGCGTCATTTACTTATCCCTCTTTTTAACCAATATCCATGAAAGCGGAAAACGACATAAAAATTTGCGAGGAAAGCTACGTTTCTCGATCACCAAGCTGCTGCGACTCCGGCTGTTCGAGTTCGCAAAGTTGCCCTCGTCCTCAGCTTCGAAACCCTCTTCTATCGTGGTAATTGGTTGAGAGGCCCCCCACTTGACTTCCTTCGATCCGTTGCTGTAGGGCATCGACCTCGCGGACCTCAGCGACATCGGATTCGGCTCTACCCTGAGCTGCAACGCCGATGGATTCTCGGCCATCCCTAGACGAGATCATCCTGGAGTTGGTTGCCGCCTCTTCAACGCCTAGCAGTCCCTGGAATAAGTGGGTCGGCGCAAGCGTCTGACCCAGCAATTTGCGATATTGATCCATCGTGAGATCTCTTACTACTGAGAACCCTAGTGAGACCTGGTGACGATGCTCTCGAAGAGCTTCGTCATTGACAGCCGGGGGGACCACCATGTCCAGGGCTGCCTGCGTCACATATATAATAAGTCACCACGCAGGGACAGGTACCTAGAGTACCTCAAACGCATCCAGTACAGACAAAAGTGCGCGGAGCAGACGGGTGACGCGCTCGGGTCCCTGGGTGTCTGCGCGGGGCGTTCGGCGAAGACCCGTTTCACTTGGGTTTGAGGTCGTCGACGTATCGGCGAAAGCCCCCGACTTGAATAGGATATCTCTAAATGTTCTGTTTAGTTGGCGCATTTGCGCGATGGTCAGTAGGCATCTGGCACGCTTCAAGTGGACGCTCACAAATGCAAGAGCTTGCAGGGCCCTTCCAGATCCTCGATACCGACAGCATCCTTGAGGAGGATCTCACGAGTCAACACGATGAAGAGTTCGGAGCAGTGATGGGTCTCTTCGTTCTCGCGTTGCGAAAGATCCCTTTCTTTCCCCAAAGACTTAAGGAGCACTATTCCCGCCGGCAATAAACGGGTCTCGGAGCGTGGCAACAGGGTCGCACAAAGGTACCGGACTTCCCAGGTCAGTATCTGTGCGGAGTAATTGTGCATGAGAAGAGTGATATAAGACGCCGGAAGTAAAACGTGCGTCTGGAGAACCGACGCATTCAGGCAACACTGCGATGGCTGGCGGCGGATGCACGCGGCGCGGATACAAGACATTCTTGCGACTCTTGCGTGAGTTTACCGAGGTCACGGAGTATGGGAACGACGTATTCGAAGACATGATAGAACTTGACGGTGCCTCCACTGGCGCTGTATAGTGTGCTAATGAATACGATGGCGAAGTATTCGCGGTTAGATGGAATAAATCTGCCGAATCGGAGAAAGGTGACGCACTTTGGAGTCCCATCCCTCCTGTTGGGGACACTCTGGTACTAGAGAATACTAAGGCGTAAGCCCGTAGGGCTTAGATGCGGGACTAGGGATAGACGGCCTCAGGTCCTTTGCTAGCGTAGATACAGAAGACCTTGGAGCTAGGGGTCTTGACGAGGGCTAGTGGGGACAGTAAAGGGGAGTGGTTAATGGAAACCTGGGGACGAAGAAAGGGACTAAAAACATGTTGAGGTACGATCAAGGGGCACACGAAATCACAGGGTGTCAGTACGCGCTAACCATTTCGTGAAGGTCAGGTACAGTAATGATACAGCATCATCGTCTAATTAAAGCCAAGATTGAAGCTTCAAGCTTTGAGGTTGTTGCTTATCACTGACCGCAAGTGTCAGCCCGGGTTCGACCTGCCAGCGACGGAGTAGCACAGCACATCGTTACACGTAGGAAAAACGCTGGAGTGGCGCTGGCTCGGAGTTTTAATCGGGATGCGCGATGAATGATGAGATAAGCGCCCATTTGATCATTCGCTCGATGTAGACTTTTCCTTTTCGGGGCCGTTCAGTTTAGATAGTTTTAGTACTGTAGGTTCAGTGGAGTGATGATTAATGATGTATTTGTATGATATGTTGCGGTCCTCCATCGTTGGCATTGACTAGTTGACCTTCTAATCACTGGAATCCCCGCACAGTAGTCATCCCTTACTGTGACTCTCGAGTTAACATTACAGTGTTTTTCTAGCGGCCTCAACCGCTGTGATATTTCCATGCAGCGGCAAGGTACAGTACCAGAGCTGTGCATGGGCGCGCCACACAGACATCGTGGCGACGAAAGTTGTGTTGCATATGCCGAATTCCCACATCGCGTCAATATAAATATCAAGTGATTCAAGTCCCACCGCGATACTGAGCTTCCCCCCTCTCTATCTGACCCATGGGTCCCATTAATGCCCACGCTGATCATGCTGATAGCCTATCGCGACTGGAACAGCACCCGTGCATCGCTGCCCAAGTCCCCGGTTCTGAGCCTGATCCCAATGTTCAGTTATGTGCCCAGCCATCTGAGACCAATATTTCATCACTGCAGTCATCGTACTACACCGCGCCCAACACATGGCAATCCAACACCTCATCACAGACATACTACTCCGCGAATTCATCGCCATCGAGGTCGTCGAACATTTCCTTCCCATATTCGGTTAGATCGATAAACTCTTACAAGAGTCGCAAGAATGTTTTTTACCCGAGCCGTGCTCGTCCGCTGCCGGTCGCAGTATCATCGGGACTCTTCTCTAGTATTGCACCCGAGGTGCGTTTTTTTCTAGCTTTTTTGTAACCTTTTCCGAACACAGGTGCTCCCGGGCCTGCTCTCCACGTAGGTTCTGATCTGGCAAGTCCGGCGCTTTTATACAGATTCATTGCAGCACACAAATACCGGTCTTGTGCCTGCGGGAAGGGTACTCCTCCGGTCAGTGGGGCTCCATGGAGAGTTTTCGCAACGTGTGCCTATCCGAATTGACGAAGAAACCCGCTGCTGTGCCGAATTATTTATTGCGTTGACTCGTGAAATTCTCCTCAAAGATGCTATCGATGCCGACGCGCTTGAAGGACCCAGTGAGCTCCTGTATTTGTAAGGATAAATTGACTTGAAGCGTGCCAAACGCCTGCTGATCATCGCAAATGTGCTAACCGAACAGAACTTTCAGAAATGCCCTTTTCGAGTCGGAGGCTTTCGATATGCCGACGACCTCAAATCTGAACGAAGAGGGTATTCGCCAAGCGTCCCGCGCAGACACTCAGGGATCCCAGCGTGTCACCTGTCTGCTCCGCACGCTTTTGTCTGTAATGGACGCTTTTGAGGTTTGTTCATGCGTGGTGGCAAACCGCTTATTATATATGTGACCGTGACGCAGGCAGCTCTGGATAAGGTCAATCCCCCGGCTCTCAGTGAGGAAGCTCTTCAAGAGCATCGTCGCCAGGTCTCACGAAAGTTCCGGGTAGTAAAAGACCTCACGGTAGATCAATATCGCAAAGTGCTGGGTAAGAGACTTGTACAGATTCGCCCACTTCATCCCCAAGGAATCACTACGACAGAAAAGGTTCCGGAAGATATGGATGTTAGTGATTGGGATCTTGTGGAACCCAACAGCCAGAGTTGTAGCAACAAACGTAGCTTTGCACGCAGAGTTTTGTATCGCTTGTTACCACATTCACGGGTATTAGACAAAAAAAAAAAAGAGGGATAAGAAAATGACCAGGTCTGCGCTTCTTGCGGCAATTCTCCATTGTTAGACCTGCGGATATCAATAACGCCAGCATGTCTATGTGATAGTCATGGTCCGAGATGATCTCCATCTTTGGCAGCGGCGCTTGATTGCCCCCTTTGTCATATGTTTAGTCAGTAGTTTCCCACCCAAATGTTTTGAGTTTCAAGCGTGTGGTATATTGTACAAGACACTAGTAGGTCATTTTCTCTTCTGCTTTACCCATACACATGAAAGTGATGGAAAACGACGCAAAAGTCTGAGAGGGAAACTACGCCTTCTAATCGTTAGGTTGCTGTAACTCCCACTGTCGGAATCCACAAAATCCCATTCATCCTCGGCTTCTGAACCCTCTTCTATCGTGGTAATTGCCTGGGGAGTCCCCCACTTGGCGACCTCAGTCCCTTGCTGTGTGGCGTTGGCGTCGCAGGGCTCGACGATATCATAGTACGTGGCTCTAACCCGGGTTGCGATACTGATAGATTCGCCGAGTCGGCCATCCCTGAATGGGACACTATGAGCCACTTGTTGCTCCATCATATTCGACGTTAGCAGACTCTGGAGTGGAAGGGCCTGCGCAACCTTCTGATACAACGCTTCGTGATATTGATCCATCGTGAGGTCTCTAACTACTGAGAACCCTGGTGAGTCCCAGTGACGATGCGCTCGAGGAGCTCCGTCACTGACAACCAGGGGACTGAGCGTGTCCAGAGCTGCCTGCGTCGCATATAAAATAAGCGGTTTTTACCATGCACGAACAAGTACCTAGAGTACCTTAAAAACATCCATCACAAAAAGAAGCGCGAGGACGACATCAGCGAATCGCTCGGGTCCCTGGGCTTCTGCGCGGGGCGCCCGACGATTCATTTCGTTCAGGTTTGACGTCGTCGGCATATCGCCAACTCGGAAAGTTCTTGGTTTGGAAAATGTATCTCTAAAGGTTCTGCTCGATTGGCGCATTTACGATGATCAGTAGGCGTCTGGCACGCCCCATGCCCGAATCAATGCTTACAAATGCAGGAGCTTGCGGGGCCCTTCCAGCTCTACGACACCGACAGCATCTTTGAGAATAATTTCACGTGTTAACACGATGAAGAGTTCGGAGCAGTGACGTATTTCTTCGTTCTCGCGTTGCGAAAGACCCCATTCCTGCCCCAAATACTTAAGGAGCACTATTCCTGCCGGTAATAGACGGGTCTCCGAGTGTGGTAACAAAGTCGCACAAAGGTACCGGACCCCCCATGCCAGCGTCTATGTGGGGTATAGAGGAGTAGCTGTGCTTGAGAAAAGTGACAGGAAGAGACTAGAAAGAAACGTACGTCTGGGGAAAAAGTGCATTCCGGTAACGTTGTGACTGGCGGCCGGTGCACGCGGCGCGGATACAAGACATTATTACGACTCTTGCGTGAGTTTACCGAGGTCACGGAGTAATGATATGAGTTATTTGAGGATGCCGTAGAGGTTGTCTTCACTGTTTGGCGCGTGGGATGATACGACGGCGACGTATTTGCAGTGTAGAACGTCTGGGAGGACGTTGACGACATTGTTCGAAGTGCGAATGATTACGATGGCGACGTATTTGCGGTCAAAATAAAATGACCTGGTGGAATAAATCTGCCGAATCGGAGAAAGGCTGCTGGGACCCGTTGGTACCTGGGGAGGACTTGGATCCAGGACTGGGGATCAAGCTAGGGATAGACGGCCTCAAGCTCGTCCTTTGCTAGTGTCAATACAGTGGACTTTGGAACAAGGGTTCCTGAGAAGGGACAGTAAAGGGGAGGGGTTAATGCGACGAGAAAAGAGACGAGAGACCAAGGGGGCATTGGGACATGATAAGAGTGCTGATGGTACACTGGCCTGTGTATCGATTATCGCGCTACAGTGCTATATCCGAGTTTGGCCTGCCAGCAGCTCGAAATAGTGCAAATATCCCCTCATGTGCCTCGGGCTGGTCGCTGACTCGGAATTTTAAATCGTGACGCATGATGAGATAAGCAATCGTCTATATGCGATCGTCTGATTGTGATGTTCTGAGTGGTGGCTGCATGTCAGCGGCCTTCATCGACGCGTGCTACTGCTCCGATGAATAGTCTAGCAAGCGCAAGACACGAACGCACACCAGCGACGTCAAAGTACACCTCTATCCTATCATTCCCATGACTCGCCGAGTCATGCAACTGACCAGCTCGAGACATGAAGAGTGCCCTGAGTTGGACGCTCCTACTCGACGAGAGCGTAGAACCCATTCGTGACTTTATCCTTGTCTCCTTCCTCCTCCTTGAACGTCGGCGCCGTGAGACCGAAACGGCCACCGTCAACCGCGCCGACTCCCTGGCAGTCTTCGGCCAAAGTGGTGGGTTCTCGTGAGCAAGCGGTCATGCGGTAATCGGTCATATGTGGAAAAATCTGCTAGTGTACTTGTACCCATACGTATTGGCTCCTTTGGGGTGAAGTGCTTTCCGCCAGGTTCAGCTAGAAGCGTATTTTCGGGCGAGTAGAGCACCGTAATTTGTAGGGAGCACGTTGACCGGTCTTGAGAACATAGGAAAGGAGTTCAGATCCATGAAGTTGGAACGGCTTTGAGTCTGAGATGTAACCATGTAATCCCCAATGCGCAATGCTTTGCCATCATGGCGTCTCAGAATGCAGCGTACAACCACCGCTGTGTCCAACTTAATTGTAAGCCCGAGCATGCCCGGTCGTATTGCAGACGTGTTGCTCAACCTGACGCAAAGGCTTAGAATTGTCTGCTGGCTCTGGCGGCTAAAATGACTTGATGTTCGGTCGATGGGCTGTTGGGCTACAGAGGTTGAGTAGTCTTACTGTGAACTATTATAGACTAGCTAGCTGCTCTCAGATTAGGAGACCACAATACAAATACGCAATGGCGTATGTCCGGCGCTATCTCTCTGATCAGCTGTTTCATTGGGTTTATAGCACGTAGGCTCCACTCCTCAGGCCTAAGGTAATAAGTGCTGCAGGTGCTCGAAGTCGAGCGATCCAAGACCTGTCACCTACGGAGCCCAGCGTCAGCTAACACAGAAAATGAACAAAGACAAGTCTGGTAGGACACACGGGATCCCATCCAACGACGGCAGAGAATCCATCAGTATTGCAACCCGGATTCGAGCCAGACGTGATGTCGTTCAGGCCCGCGCGGGCGATACCGTAGAGCCAAGGGTTGAGAAAGCCGAGCGGATACCTGTCTTGCGAAATCCGGTAATCATTGAGCAGCGAGATAATCCCCGCCACGATCTGTACATTGGTGGTCAGCTAGGCGCTTCGGATGGGAGACACAGAGAATAGAGACGGACGGGCGTTGAGCAGCTTGTGCCCTCCACGACTGTATATTCGTTGCGGAAGATGATTCCAATATCGAATGCCTGCGCGGCAATGTCAGGGAAGCCTCGGCCGGAAGCGCTGAACAAATTTAAGTAAGAACATTTGAGACCGGGCCACGACAACGAACGCACTTGTAGAGGCCGTGATACTGGTTGCCAAGAATCTCAAAGAAGGTGGTCACGGCGTCGTGCTGGTAGTCTGGGCGCTTGAAGTATTCCGAGAAGCCGCCGCTGCTGAGGATCGCTGCGGCCTCCGGGTATCCCGAGGTTCCGCCGACGCTAGTGACCCAGGGACCTGCGAAGAAGTATCGGTGTGGTAAGCGACCTTACACGCGCTCGTGTACTGCTTGCAAGCAGAAAAAACGTCACACGTACAATTTGCGGGGAAGCTGGCCCTGAATCGAACGTTCCCGTTGGTCATGCAATCCCCTTCGCCAACACCCTCGTCGCCGGACGCAATGAGGACGCTAACGCCGCGCGCGCCGAGTTGCATGAATAGGTCACACACGGCCCTCGCATGATCTAGTGGAAGCTCTGTCTCGTAGTTGGCGTACGACGAGCTGATCGTCTGTGGGATGTCGATCGCGTCGAGGTTGAGGATGTAGTTCAACCAGGAGAGGTACGGGTCATCCGTGCCCTCTGGCCCGTGGCCAATGCTGTAGAAGACAATTGGGGTCGGGTACGCTATGCCTGAAGCGTACTGGACGTCCGCGCTCGCCTCGGTGCCGGGGTTATACGGGTTGTATGCACCGCTATTGACCCGTACGACGGTGTAGGTCGCCTCGGTCCCGGTGCCGTGGAAATGGTCCATGAACGTCGTCAGGTCTACCGGGTTCGGGTACTCCCGGATAAATCCCGAAATCCCGAGCAGGTTCCGGTCCGTCGCCGCGGGTACGTAGGTGACCGACTTATACAGCCAGCGCAGGAACGGCGGTGTGACATCGTAGTCTGCGCGGCCCAACAGCGCCGTCACGAGATCGCCTGATGTTGCCTTCACCTGCCCCGCTGCTGCCCCGCCAGAGCGCTTTCTCGGTGTCTGCCACGACATGCGCGGGGAGGCGAAGAACGTCGTTGGCGCCACGGTCTGCACATGCCCGTGGAGCACCGCTGGGAGCGAATAGCTGACCGTACAGATAATGACCTCTTTCGTCTCGACATGCCGGTAGAGTTGATACGACGCCCCAAGGAGATCGTTTGCTTTAGATACGGACACGCCCGTGAGCGTCAGCCAGTTGCCGCCGTGTGTCAGCGAGGCGGACGAGGGCACGCCGTAATATTTAAGCCAGGATTTAACGAGCTCGAGGGTATGTGGGTGCGGCATGACGAGCTTTGCAACCTGCTCCTTGGATAGGTGAGTGCCATATCTGAGACGGAGCAGTGAGCACGTACGTGCGTGGAGGAGTGGTGGAGAGGACGTGCTTGGGGTGCCCAGGAGAGCTGACCTCGTAGAGCGCTGTAACCAAGGCTTTCTCGCGATGAGGTTTGAGCGCTAAATGGAGGTTGATGGTGGTACCAGCAGACGGGATGCCCAGGCTCTCCCAGTTCTCCGGGACGGCTTCCCAGGCATGCTTCACTCTCATGTTGTCCCAAAGTGGTGCGAAGAGTGTCGCAAAGCAGCCGAAGGGGACTGCGGTGACGGCGAAGAATACATAGAGCAGATGGTAGCACATGGTTCTAGGGGGGCACCGAATGGTGTCCACCTGGAAGGAGGTCAAAGGTTCATAGAGCCCTCAGGCCTCAAGGCTGAGAGTGAGTTTAAAGTGTACCTGCGCGGAACAGAACTCGAAGGGGATCAGAACGGAGGTGGAGCACAATCCGTGGGTCCTGCCAGTGTTCCTGAACTACCGAGACCGGGATCAACCAATTCTGGCAGAAGTGACTTCTGCCATTGGGGGGCCCACAGCTAGGATTATTATGCTCGGGAACTCTGAGGCTCTGGGGGGGACGTTAGATGGAACAATGTTGTCAACGTGAGAGATAAACTACGAAGTACTAACCCCGAGTACGAGGACAGGTCAAGATGATAGTGCTAGTTGTTATACTGTAGCAAGTACTGTAGCCTCGCTCGGGGGCAAAATCGTGGCCTCTCGATTAGTGGGTGATTTCCCATAAGCCTACATCCTACATTTTCCTATCCTACATGTTTCAGAGTTATTTAGGATCTGCCTAAGTGGTTCATGCAAGGGTTCACGATCCTCTGGTATCGTGACTCACGTGGGTGGTCATCCGGGAAGCGGAGCATCAAACTTTGAATATTGAATGTGCGACGAATCTCAACTCAAGCTGACGTCACCAACCTCAATAGGACGAATGCGCGTTCTCCCGGTTCCGGCCTCGGCTTGGTGAGAAGGTACCACGAGGATCCCATGAACTTGAAATCGCGTCCCACATACAACATCAGGGCTCGCGGTGTGTCAATCAAATATTTTACGAACCTTTTCACACCGCTTTTCTACCTATAGAAGATGTAAGACGACGCAATATTCTGCGAGGCAAGCTACGCTTCCCGCCATCACTACTGCGACTCTGAGTGCTGTGACTCCGGGCACGGCCATTCGCAGAGTTCCCTTCACTCTCGGCTTCTGAACCCCCTTCCATCGTAGAGATTGTCTGTGGCGCCCCCTTTTCTGGAACGATCGTCGGTATTACACTCGCTGAAGGGGCAAGCAGTTCGAATATTTCGGGTTGCACCAAACTGTTCAATTGCGCCTGAGTTTGTGCGAGGATCTGATCCAGCTTCTTGCGGTAATTCTCCATCGTCAGACCTGCGGGTATCAATAACGCCAGCATGCCCATGCGATAGTCATGGTCTCGACGATCTCCATCCTTGGCAGCGGCAGGCTTGACCTTGATCGTATTCAGCGCCCCCTTTGTCGTACGTCTAGTCAGCAGCTTCCCACCACGTCCGAACGGGTTAATAGAGTACCTCAAAAATATTTAATACTGAAAGAAGCGCAAGGAGCACACTGTAAAACCGCTGAAGTGCCAGGGTTCCATCGGTGGGGGCTTTTAGACCCGTTGCATTCGGTTTTGGGGTATTCGAAAGAGAGAAAGCACCCGACTTGAATAAGATATCTTTGAAAGTCCTGTTCAATCGGCAATCGGCGCACCACGGCTATCAGTGACCATTTAGTATACTACATACCAGGTAATGCTTACGCTTGCAGGAGCTTGGAGGGACCTTTCAGTGCCTCAGTACCAATGACATCTCTGAGGAGAACCTCATGAGCCAACACCATAAATAATTCGGCACAGCAGTGGGTTTCTTCATCAACCTGAACCTGAACAGGCAGACTTTCCGAAAAATCTCCGCGGAGTCCCAATGACTGGAGAAGCGCGCTTCCCGTAGGCACAAAACAGTTCTCCCCATGTGGCAACCAGGTCGTACAAAGGGACCGGACTTGCCAGATTAGGTCCTACGTGGAGAGCGGGAGTATTCAGACAGAGTTATAAAAAGAGGCTTAAAATATATGGACGCACATAGGTTGAGATAGAGAAATGTTCTGACGATACTGCGACCGGCAGCGGATGTGCACGGCGCGGGTACAGGACATTCTTGCGACTCTTACGTGAGTTTATCGAGGTGACGGAGTAAGGGAACGATATATTGGACTCTGAGTTGGAGGACCACGAGTTCATTGTTGAATACGATAGCGACGAATCCACAAAGTAGTGTGACTGTGGTGTTGAGACGTCGGATGCATGGAGGTAAGACGCAGTGTAGTATGACTGAAGTGATGAGGTGTTGGATGGCTGAGAGTGGGGCCCAGGCTCAGAACCGAGGACAGGGGACCACGGGTGCTGTTCCGGACGGGACAGGCCATCGGCACGGTCAGTGTGGGCGCTAATGGGCTGCAGCAGATATGGGGGGTCCATGCCAGTGGGTCAGACAAGGGAAGTCGAGACTTGATAATGACGCTTTATATTGACGCGACACAGCTTCCATCATCGCGATGTCTCAATGGCGCAACTGCGGACAGCTTTGGGTCTTTGACGCCTTGAGCAGCATGGAAATATCACAGCCTGCGGAGTTGGAGCCCCTAGAAAAACAGTGTAGCACTACATAGGGTCCGTAATTCAAGGCGTACTGTGAGGGATATCTGCCTGTGCCGGGGGGGTTGCTAGTTGTTGAACTGTCGTTCGGTTTCGGAACCTGGGGGAGCTGGCTTCCAATACATGTGGCTTGCATCGAAGCTCCAAGATACCTTTTTCTTCTTCACATGTCTTGGGTGGGAGGACCGGTGTAGAAGGAAAGGTAGTCGGACTGGAGGAAACTTGGCAAAATTTGGGATGTGGATGCGTGGATATGACGTGTGTACCGGGGCCATGTGCGGAGTTGCCACCGGTCGGCCTAGGTTGAACGTACGTTGACCACCGGCCTAAGTTGACCACTATGGTACAGTAAGTTACTGTACTAGTAGTTGCTTATTCCTATCATAACGACTCACGGACTCCTGTCGATGCGCCAAGTGCACACACCTTCCTTCCACCTTCCTAGGCTTTTCCGTTGCAACTTCGCGGGTTGGGGTGTTGGGTGTTGGGAATTAAATCGGCTAGATGTCCCTTATCGGTCGAAAAATCTCGTTGGGAGAACTTACTACTTAATCCAGACCTTCACAGTACAGCAAGTTAGTCACACAGTGATCGCAGTCCAGTGCCCCACCAATGATTGCAATCGCCCCGCGCGCGTCTTAGCTTACCATTTTCTCAAAGAAATTGTCGACCGTGGCAGCTACTAGTAGTATTTCGATCTTGGTCCATTTTCGGTTTTCTCCTGCTTTGGCATTTTCGCGTCTTCAATCTTGTGTCGGCCCTGATGCATGATGCGTATGATGGCCGGCGTGTCCGTGCTATCGTTTTATCTGCGGTGCGTTCCCTTACAAGCGTCTTCTTGATTATTTTGTCTGGTCATCTCTAGCTGGAATTCCTTTCCTTCTTGCCCATCCAATGGTGGCGCAGCCTTTTCTACTTCTCATCCATTCTGGTGGTGTAGGTCATGATCTGCCGTGTTACGATGGGGCGAGTCGCTAGGGATTGTAACGGGTAACCCTGGGGTATTCCAGGGCTACCCGTACCCGCATGTCAGTGGGCCTGCCTGGGCTTCGCCTCTCCACGTGCAATCAAGTACTCAAAATATAAACTATATTTCTCAATATTCCTACTAATAGTACGAGTGCCGCCATGACCGTTGTCGTGGCACCTTGTCGCCGTAGTCGTCGTGGTCGCCATGTGGTCGCCCCGCGCCGTCCGAGTCGTGGTCACCTCGTCTCCATCGCCGTCTCCTTGTCGCCGTCGCCTCGTCACCATCGTTGTCGTTGTCGCCTCGTCCACTGTCGTTGTCGCTGCCGCCGTAGTCACGTCGTGTTGACTCTTGTCGTCGTTACCTTGAGGTAAGGACCAGTGATACCTGGCCTACAAGCCATTTGCGAGGCTATCGGCGGCATGCATCGCGACGCGAGGGTGAACAAGCGGATGACGAGGGCGAGAGTGGGAGTGAGAGTGTATGCGTGGGTATGAGGAATATGGGCGGATGGGAGGAAAGGCGAACGATCGATTGCAAGTGTGAAGCGGCAATGTCGTGAGAATGCAAGTCCGAAATGGTAACTCGGCCACACGACCCGGTCTAATAGCGAGCGAAGGTGCCGCCGGGCGACTTGTGTTCATTATTGCTGCCTCCACTCCTTAATCTGATTAGCGAAGGTTTGGAATGTATGTGAAGTCGAAGGCGGGTGTGTAGAGTGGTACAATAGACGTTTTACCAAGCCACTTCACAACTCTCTTCTTCCCACGGACGGTGGTATAAGATGACGCCAAATTCTGCGAGGCAAGCTACGCTTCCCACTATCACTGTGACTCTGGGTGCAGCCATTCAAGGAGCCCCCTTCACCTTCGGCTTCTGGACCCTCTTCAATCGTAGAAATCGGTTGGGGTGACTCGTAAAGACTGATCAGCGACATCGCGCTCAGATGCGCTCCTTCGGATAGCTCCAACCTGTTCAATTGCTCCCGGATCTGTGCGAGGTCTTGATCCAGCTTCTTGCGGTATTGATTCATTGTTAGACCCGTGGATTCCGATAAATCCAGTAAGGTTGTGCGATGGTGTTGAACGGCTTCGTTATTAGAAATTTCAGGCTTGAGCTTGATCGCATTCAATGTTCTCTTCGTCACATATATAGTCAGCAGTCTCTCACCACGCTCAAACAAGTTACTAAAGTACCTTGAAAGCTTTAAATACGGAAAGAAGTGCAAAGAGAACTTCGGAAAACCACTGAAGTTCCGCGCCACTAGCGAATTGAAGACTCGTTTCATCCGACTTTGGGATCTTCGGGAAAGAGAGAGAGCCTAACGGGGAAATGATATACTTGAAGGTCCTATTCAATTGGTCCATCAAAACTATCAGTAGCCATTTAATATACTACAGGTCTATGCTTACGCATGCAGGAGCTTGCATGGACCTTCCAGCTCCCCGGCACCAGTGGCATCTTTTAGGAGAACTTCATGAGCCAACGCAATAAATAGTTCGGAACAGTAGCGGGTTTCCTCATCAATAGAACTAGGCACAGGTTGTGAAATATGTCCGTGGAGCCCCGATGATTGGATGAGGACTCTTCCCGCAGTCACAAGACGGGTCTCCGTTTGAGGCAACAATGTTATACACAGGAATTGTATATGCCAGATAAGGGTCTGCGCGGAGGCCGGAGCGGATGTATTCAGAAAGAGTTATAGAGACAAGCTAGAACAAAACGCACATCGCGTGAGATAGTGAAGTGTTCAGATGATGCTGTGACCGGCAGCGGATGTGCACGGCGCGGGTATAATACATTCTTGCGACTCTTGCGCGAATTTATCGAGGTGATAGAGTAAGGGAACGATATATCCGAGGACCACGCAGAGGCCGAGTTTGTTGTTGGATATGAGAGTGACGAATCTGCAGAGTAGTATGACTGTGATGAGACGTCCGATGGTCTGAGGTACGGTACAGAGTAGTATGACTGTGATGAGAAGTCGGATGCCTGGAAGTAGCCCGAGGGCGCGGTGTAGTATGATTGTGATGAGATGTCGGATGCCCGGAAGTAGGGTTCAGCGTGATGTGATAAGGTGTTGGATGGCTGAGTGCCAGTGTAGGGTCCAGAACCGAGGACAGGAGGCCACGAGTACTGCTGCAGTCGCGAAGGGCCATCAGCGCGGTCAATGTGGGCGCTAACGGGCTGCAGTAGATACGGGGGATCCATGGATCAGACAAAGGGAGTAAAACTTGATATCGCGTCGGGACTTGATAATGGTATTTTATATTGGTACGGCACGGGCATCTGCCATATGTGACAGCTTCCATCATTGGTGCATGTCTCGATGGCGCAACTGCGTATAGCTTTGGCCTTGAGTTGTATGGGAATATCACAGCATGCGGAGCTGAAGTCTCTAGAAAAACAGGGTAGCGCTACATAGGGTTCTGTAACCCAAGATCCACTTTAAAAGATTACTGCCTGTACCAGGGGGTGCTAGTGATTCGAAACCTCGTGGGTGGCAACCATATCTAACTTCAAGTTGAATCGTCAACTTGAATGAGACGAGATTATTTCTTCCTGGCTTCCAGTGTTTAATCGAAGCTCCTCAAAAATTGTTCTTTCCTTTGCTTCTTCACATCACATGTCTTAGGTAGGAACGGCGCTGTAGGAGGAAAGGTGGTCTGGGAATGTATAGCAAGGTAAACTTGCCAGTGGCAAACGAACTGCGGGACGCTGGCTACGCGTCCACGTGTCCACTGACAGCCTAATTTGGCTATTAGTGGCTCATTTTCTACCCACACTTCAGCGCATCGGCTTCAGCAGGCAGATCCGTAACAACTATTGTAAGTACTATTAGTAACGTACAGTACATGGCGGACAATCAACTGTCGTACATCCTGTTTCTACCCTTTGAAATGTGATAATAACCTACTTAAAATCTACGAGGTAAGGTACGTACCCCGCTCTCGCTGCGACTCAGGCTGTGTCGATTCACGAAGCTCCGTTCGTCCCCAGCTTCCAAACCTTCTTTTATTGTATCAATTGCCTGGGAAGCTACATGATATGAGCGTATCATCGGTGTTCCGCTCACTGAAAGGGGGTGAAGTCCGTCAGATTGCCGCGAGAATACCCCCAATCGCGTCTAGGTCTGGAAAAGCTTCTGACCCAGTTCCTTGCGATATTGGCCCATTGTTATGCCTTTAAATATCGAGAACTTTAGTAAGACCTGGCGATGACTTTCTCGAAGAACTTCGTCACTGGCAACCACAGGTTTGGCCACGTTCAGTGCTCCCTGCATCACATGAACGGTTTCCCTCCACTCACAAACAGATGATAAGAGTACCTCGAAAGCATCCATCACAGAGCAAAGAGCACGGAGCACACGGGTGAACCGCTCAAAATCCTGGACCTCCACAGGCGACGCTCGTAAAACCATTGAGTTCGAGGATAACTGGGGAATAAAAACCCCTGAGTTGAAAAGGATATCTCTAAAAGTTCTGTTCAGACGGCCGCGTATTACGACAATCAGCAGCCATCTAGTATACTACAAGCCAATGCTTACTCGTGTAGGAGCTCGCAGGGACCTTCCTCTTTAGCACCGGCAGCACCTCTGAGAAAAACTTCATGAGTTAAAACAATAAAGAACTCAGAGCACCGGAGGCCATCAATCTGCATGTTGGGTGGTGCCTGTGAACAATCTCCCTGGAGTCCTAAAGACCGAAGGAGGACCATTGCCGCCGGCACTGGACGGGTCTCCGCTTGCGGCAACAAGTTGGCACCAAGAAACCGGACTTCCCGGATCAGGACCTATGCAGAGAGTACGATAATCTGTATTTTACGAGGAACAAAACGAAGTAAACGTACGTTGGGTGAAACAATGTATTCCGGCGACACCACGACCGGCGGCGGATGCGCACGGCGAGGATACAATACGTTCTTACGACTCTTGTATGAGTTTACTGAGGTCACTGAGTAAGGAAATGGAAATGACGGGTTTTGAGGAAGCCGTGGAATTTGTGAACATTGTTTGGAGTGGTGATGAATGCGATAGGGAAGTATTTGCAGTGTAAAATGACTGGAGCGATGAACCTATCGAGTTGGGGCACGCCCTTCCTGGCATCTCGCCCTGGTATGCGTTGGACTGGGTGGTGGGTGGTGATGCCGGTGAGGCGTGAGAGCCGGGCTCGAAATCGAGCCCAGAGAGCAACTTGAAATGTGCGCTCTTTTCGCAGCGATATGGTTGAACTCGAAGGCTTCACACCGCCAGGACGGTTGCTGGGGGTGGCTGCAACTGATGCGGGTGGTCCGTAGATCAGGTAAAGGAAGGGAATGCCTGACTTTCGAAGGGACGCAATGCATTTTGGAGACACATCAAGAACCACCGTAGCAGTAGCAGAAAAACGGCCTCACCTCCACTCCGACCCGCACAGCGCGATCGTGTGACAATCACGATCGTGACCGTACAGTAAAATCGATCGATCGTAAATTGTATCACACCTTCCGCGACTTGTTCCGCGGCGTCGGATCCTTGCAGGAGGTTCGCCGAGATATATGGTTCCGGACATCAGCAAGATGGGAAACACATACTGGTTCACTGATCCTCTGGCGTAACTCCCACTCACGGGGCTTGGTCCGATGGTCTTCCGGGAGCTGAGCATCTGAACCATCGAATGGGCGGTGGATATTAGTACCTTGGCAAATGAAACCGACGTCGCCGACTTCAAAAGAAAGTGTTCTCCCGGTTCCGGCTCCTACAACTGTGGTCGAAAGCAGGATGCGCGATTGCAAACCGAACGTGAAAAGTGTCATAGCGTGCCATTAATATCCAATTGAGGAACCGTTGAATTCAGTGGAGGCACAGGGGGAAATCCTTAGACACTAACAAGTCATTTAATAATGACTTGCAGCACGCCGGTTGTTGTGATAGTACCGCATGGCGTTCGTTTCTCACGAACTGTACTGTAGTTTCCCCAAGTTTTGACCTGCCCTGAAGTAAGCTACGTTCTGTCGTCCAAAACTACTAATGACAATGACGTGACCTCTGAAAGATCTGAGCCTCTCGGTGTACGTGTACCATTGTCCGTACACTTGCTATGTTGCCTTGCTCATATTCTGGTTTCTGCGACTCCCAAACCCAGAGTCACTGCTCCAAGGCAGATGCCCTGGGGGTTCGATCATAGCCAGTCTGTGTGCGAAGCAAACTACGAGGATTCATTCTTCCCATGTAGTTCCCGAACCCGCATTTAGTTAAACGACCGACTTAGCACAAGCTACAACGAACACCCCTACCGTGATGTTATAATACTGGTGTGAAAACACATTAGTTACACATCCCTGTCACGCGCCCCGGCCATATTGGATCAATGGGATACTTAAAAAGTGTTTTATGGGCCATCTTGTCCTTCTTTTCTGAAAGAAGGGAGGAAACGACGCAAGAATTTGCCTGGAACGCTGCGCATTTCCTTCTCGCTGAGCATCCGGGCGTGGCTATTCACGGGGGTCCCGTCATCTTCAGCCTCTAGGCTCTCGTCAATGGTGGAAATTGTCTGTTGTGTTCCCCTCTGTGGGCGAATTATCGGTATTGGAGGGGGAAGTAGACCTTCAATTTGTTGTGGGAAACTATTCAGTTGTGCCTGGGTCTGCGTAAGCTTCTGACTCAGTACCTTGCGATACTGGTCCATTGTTAGGCCTGTGGATATCGATATTTTTTGTAGGACTTCGCGGCCATGCCCTCGAGAATCCCTATCACCGACATCTGGAGGTTCGATCACGTTAAGTGCACCCTGAACCACGTCCAATAAGTGACTCTTATCACACACAAACAGGCAATTAGAGTACCTCGAAAGCATCCATTACATAGCAAAGCGCGCGGAGCACACAGGTGAAACGGATGAGCCCCACAACCACCGCGAGCGCCTGTAGACCCATCACATTCAAGTTTGAGGTCGTCAACGAAAAGAAGCCTTTCGACTTGAAAAGGATGTCTCTGAAAGCTCTGTGCAGTTGACACATTGATATCAGTAGACATCTAGTAGGATACAAGTCGATGCTTACTCTAAGAGGAGCTTGCAGGGACCTTTCAAATCCCGCGTACCAACAGCATCTTTGAGAAGGACTTCGCGAGTTAACACGATAAAAAATTCGGAACAGTAACGGAATTCTTCGTTCGTCTGAACAGACACACGATGGGCAATGTTTTCTTGGAGGCCCAAAGACCGGAGGAGCATCATTCCTGCAGGTACTAGACGAGTCCTCCATGTGCGGCAACAAGGTCGTGCAAAGGTATCGAACTTCCCATATCAGGACCTACGTGGAGTGCAGGAACACCTGTATATATCAAGAGTAATGGAAAGAACGAGAATGAAGACGCACTTCGGGTGAAACAACGTATTCTGAAGTCACAGGCGGCACCGTGACCAGCACCGGCTGCGGGCGGCGTGGATACAAGACATTCTTGCGACTCTTGTACGAGTTTATCGATGTCACGGAATAAGTGGACGACATCCTTGAGGACACCGTAGTAGCTGGGGTCGTTGCTTGGCGTGCCGACGAATATGACACCGACGTATTCGCTGCGTAGAATGACAAAGGAGATGAATTTGTCGAGAAGGGCGTCGCCCTCATTGATCCCTCGTGTTGGGGCGTGCCGACCCTGGTATTTGACGACCAAGCGTAGACCTCGGATTCGGAACTAATGACAGAATACCACAAGTGCCTTTTCGGTTGTGACAGTCGTGAGCCTGAATGCCCCGTGACACCGTCAGTGTGGCCAGTGTGGGAATTAATGAGCTTCAACGTCTGGAGTGCTGGTGAATATGGTGGTGATGTGTTCACAGTGTAGAACGACCCGCTCGCTCGGGTATTCGACAGCAGAGTGTGGGGCTCTGTATCAGAACCAGTGATAGAGGGTGCGGCTAGTAACAAGTGCCTTCTCGGCTGTGATAGCACCGAACTGGAAGGCTCCACGACATCAACACGACCAGTGTGGGCATCATTGTGCTGCAGCTGGTGCGTGGAATCCATGGGTTAGGAAAAGGAGAATCGGCAATGCGCTGAAGTCTAATAAGTACACTTTATATGGTGATACCAGCCACACGCACGTTCACCATAGTAAGCAACATAGCCTCCATCATCGGAATTTCTCGTATTAGCTACACAAGCGCACAGCCACTATCCCTTGAACCACTAGGACGTCTACCAAATTGAGAGATGACCTTTACGGAAGCAGCACAGCACGCACCACTAGCAGCGTGTGATCCGAACTTGAACAAACACCGTGACTGCGAGAGGTTCGCTGAGCTCAAGCTACGTCTTGTCTTCCAACTTTTAGCAACTTGTGCAGAGGAAGTCCCCATGGGTTTTTTTTTCACCCATCGTAAGCGGCAGGCCAATGCTGACCGTGAAGTTGACCTTTGACATTGAGCACTGAGCATTAGCGCTTGCGTACTAGTAGACGATCGGAGGCTGTTTCCGAGTCGGAATGTGATGAGCGCACGCCTGTTGTTTCAGATTATCAATAGAAAATGCTTGATGTGTGCTTAATAGGTTCCAGCACAAAAACAGGTTTCCCCATTCCCTGACAAATGGATTCCCGCGTCAGCTATCCACTAGTAATGTCCGCAGGCTTGAAGGTTGTGTTGAGGGTTTGTAGGCGATGCTATCGGTTGCCGGCCCGGTACACTCAGCTTGTCAGGTGATCCTGATGACACTACGGAATACGGCTTGGAATACACCCTCCCATACGCCGTCCGCGTTTGCCAAGGTCTTTTCATGTGACCGAATGCGAGCACGATCCCACATCTTGCTTATTTTCATCCTCAGATTTTGGTCGACGAGACAGTATACCTCCACTCGACTCCTCCCATCCATTATTTCGCCTTCGTGCGCAACTCACCTCTGCTCCCTGTTCCTCGGTTCTGGTTGGCATCTTTCTAGTGTTCGAAGGATCTCTTCCAGCGTGTCATGCACTGCTTGAGATAACCAATCTAGGACTCCGCCATCAGTAGGCCGTAGTGGGACACCTCCTCGTTGCTTTGACCAGTCTCGAGATAATATCTTACGCTCTCTGCTCGACGAAGAATGGGAAATCGTGCCAGTGATCTGGCTGGCTTGTGTTTACAATTCATCACCGGATCCGACACCCGTCACTTTTTTGTCTGGTAAACATACTGTATGCATCCCGTAAGACCCCATATAGAACATACACTCTAGCACCAAGGGATACCCCCACCCCTGGTCTTTCCGTGACCTAAACTGCTCACTATCTCGTGGGTGCTACCTCTCCGTTGCTTCTTTGCCCTCTTTGTCCACCTTCCAATCCTGGCTCTCCTTTTCACTTTACGTTACTCGCTTCTTCGGCATCGGGCGGCTTTATCTGTGTTCTATTTCCTTCCCGGGTGTTAGCCTCACCACTTTTGGTGGCAGGCCGAAAGACTTTCTTGAGCTTATAAACTTATACTGGGCCTTACGGTCTGCATCGCGGCCGTGGTGGGTTTTGGTCTAATTAGTTAGATTTATGTAGCTAGTTTTGACGGTTGTTCTATACTATCGTGTGTACATAGAAAGGGATAAATTTTACTCAAAAGACTTGAGCTGCTCGTGGTTTTTGTGCTGGTGTCGGGGAGCTGAATGAGACTGGAGTCAGTCAAACATCTTCCTTCAAAGCCCCAACAATCATCGATCATCCCTAGCTTTGCTGCCGTTCAAATTGGCGGCTACCACCCACCGTCTCTCTCCTTGGCTCGATACTACGATTCGAAAACACATAATCACTACGCCAACAGAGGTCTGCTGCTACCACATCCTATGATGACGCTCTCGTCGAGTTCTCGCCAGCATCGCAAATCAATGCTCCCCACTCCACGCCTATCTTCTCGCATCGGCTCCAGGCGTACAACATCGGGCGAAACTTCTAGGATCGCCCGGCGTGTCCCATCCCCGATGCTAGCGGCGCCAGCGTCATTCGTCGGTGGTACCTCAATGCACTCGAGCGTCCCACACCCTGCGGCGAGCCGTAGCCTCGCGCCGCCCGAATTTGGCACACTGCGGGTATGTTTTCCCTCGCGGATACCATCTCCATCGGCGCAGCCTTCTCTCCCCATGCCGGAGCAAAGCGAACTTGAAGCGTCCTCCCATGCAAGCACTCCTCGTGTGGAAGGTGGGCCCGCAGAGGCACCCTATCCTACTCCGCCCGCGTCGGTGGAGACCAAGCACGAGCGCATCAATGACCAAGAAAAGGTCGAGTCCTTTGCGCGGCACCAAAACACTGGCGCGCGGGGTCCGGCACCACGCGCACGGCATCTGCCCCGGCGCCGAGAGTCAACCGCTTTAACTAGTTTCTCCCGCACAGAAAACGGCACTCTCGGGGATGCTACCTCACACTCCCTCGCGCACAAGAAGCTGGCCATGACCAGCAGCGTCATTGGAAAGGAGAACCGCCGCCCCCCAGCACGGGCCCGCGTCATCGTACCCGCAGCGCCAGCTGTCGTCGTCCCGCCGCCTCCCATACAGCCAACTACCGTCACGCTTATTCCATCTAGCGAAATGTCACCTCGCCCTTTGGTGATCAAGAAGAAACCTCCGCACCCTCCCATGGCGAGCCCCGGGCAGGGTCTCCAGGCCGAATCGGCTGCTGAGTTGGCTGTCGTTCCACCAGGGATCAAGGCGCTCGTAGGGGATCTCGATCGCTTTGCGACGGAATGGACGGGCATGTTTGACGAAGTATATGCCAGCGCCGGCCGTCATGAGGGCGTATTCTCCAACGCATCCACGCGCATACATACCACCCTAGAATCAGGGGCCCCAAGCGCCTCTCAAGGGGATGATCTTAAAGAACAGACAAACAACTTGGAGAGCGGTAGGACGGCCGGCGGAACAAGGCCATCGCCCGACAGTGGAAAAGTTGGAAAAATGACGGCCGTCCCGCTGACGCCTTCGACGTCGGCGGCGTCCATCGGGACCGTACAAGCCTCAAGTTTGGTGAGAGCCGATGGGGAAACTGTCCACTTTGACGTATCTGCTGCGAGCCTGGTGCGCTGGCAGCACAGGGACAACACTATGCTTAAGGATGCCCCCGCAGCGGCTGATATGGTGAGTGCGTAGACATCTATTTTAGTGAGTACCGACGCCCTTCTGCGTGTCAGGTGCCAGGGCTTCCTGCGAAAACCTCTGCATCGAAGTCAGATTCGCCCACAGATACTTCTACGGCGGATTGCCACTCACAGAAGGCATTGCTTCGGGGCGTGACTCAGCCTATTACGCCCCGAGCGCCACGATTTATTCCGCTTCTCCCCGAGGTAAGAGCGGCCTCCTTGGTGCTTCTTGCCGAAGTAGATCGAATGACGAAGATTCGCAGATCAATCAGTCGCCGATCATTTCTGGCCCTCGGCTAGTCGAGATGACTTCCGCCGTACTTTCGAACAGCAAAGATGAAGTCACCAAGTTTCTAGAGCCAATGCCAATGCCCACCCATGGCCCAGAGGTGGCGCGGCGCAAGGCCGGCTCGAGACCGTACGCACCTAGCACGACGGCCCCTGTGGCCCATCTTTCCTCCTCTCCGGCCTCTATCACCACGTCTCTATTCTCCATATCGATCCCCCATACGTCATCCCCACTGGCACACCAGCGGCCCCACGACTCTCTTCCACAGCGCACTGCTACATACCCCACAAGCGGCGCGGGACCGACGCGCTCGACCTCGCTGCGCGGCCTGCGTGCTATTTTTAAGCGCACGTCAGCGGGACTGGCGAATGAACAGCGCCAGCGGGCGGAAGTCACTGAAGGAGCTCATTGGCGAACCGCGCGTCCTCAGCCTTGGTAGCGTCAGCATAAGCAATCTCAGGGACGCTGGCATTCCCGGTGGAGGCACGGTTTCGGCTGGGCCGATGGACGAAGCAAAGAATTCGGGTGAGCTGGTTCGGAAGACGACGGTGACGTGGTAAGATCGTTTGGGGTCCAGCTTGCGAGTAGATTGCTGCACGAGCTGCACGACTGAACTGATTTGTAGTTCGTACTGTACTATCAGCAGACTAGACCGCTGCGCGAGAAAGTAACCCATTTGTAGACGTCCAGTAATTGTACATGTTTCCATCCTGTATATATAAGTTTGCTCTTCCCGAGGACTGAGGCGGATGCCACTGATGGAACCCCGAGACATGAGTTCGAGTGATTGACCAGTGTCTCGTTCTTGAGAGCGCTAATCGCGAGGCCAATCAAATCACACGAACGCGAACAATAAGACGAGACAAAGACGTTTGAAGGACGCAGCCAAGGACTTCCTGAGTACAGTAGGCTCGTGGCAGTGACCAACTGACCAGTCTTCATATAAGCTTCATACAATGATCGTCGGAGCCTCGCCTTGGCACGTGACCTATCCAATATCTCGGGCTCGTTTTGGATTCCCTCCGGCTTGGCCTTCGACTTGGTCCTCTCGCGGGTGACCCACTTGCGGCTCCTCCTCCCAGTAGTCCGGCGGGTCTCCGCTTGGTGGTCCTATCACGGTGCTTTCTCGACCAATTTGTGTCGTTGGTATCTGCGTCATGGTCCCTATCTCTGCGTCTGTTAGTTCTGCAGCGGGTCGCCCCATTCTACTTCTTGTTCACCTTGCGGTTATGGCCCGGACCATCTAGTGTTCGAACGATGTGCACTATCCGGAGTGGACTGTCAGCGGTCATTGTGGGGTGTCTTTTGGTCGATACTACTGTATGACTCAGTGATGGCCACACACACGTTCACCATTGGTAACATAGCCTCCATCATCGTAATGTCTCGGATTAGTTGCACAGGTACACAACTGCTATTCCTCGAACCTCATACCAGATCAAATTGAGAGATGCCTTTACAGAAGCACAGGCAGCACAGCATACACCGGCGTGTGACGCGAATGTGAGGTCCGCCGAGCTCAGCTATGATCACTTCACCTTGTCTTCCGACTTCAAATGACTTATGCGAAAGTCCCCAATTTTTTTTTTTTCCCACACATCGTGAGTAGCAAGGCTAATGATGAAGGCAATTCGCTGGGAGTTTGATCGGAGCCAGTGCTCACTACCGCCGACTACGAAGCTGACGTTAACCGTTATCATTAGCGCTTGCATACTTTGTGGTGGATTGTTGGGAGCTGTCAGGACATAATGAGCGCGCGCGCGCGTTGTATCAGGGCATCAATAGAAAATTGTCCTTGGTAGGTTCCAACGTAGTGATAGGTTTTCCCTTTTCCCTTAACCATGGATCCCTCACGTCCGAGTCAGCTGCAGTCCATTACTGCTCACAACGCTCATGCTGGGGACCATGACCTGCCAGTGTGGCCGTCGAATTTGATGCAATCGCCGAAAACACATTCAGATCTCGGTTCAGAACCCCCGCCTTGTCACCCAACACCGCAGAGGACCCACCCGAGCCCCATTCATAGTCCCCAGCACGAGGGCCTAGCAAAGCTCTTCTCGACAAATCCGTCCCTGGATTCCCTCCAGTCATTCCACACTGCAATCACGTCACTCTCGTGTTCGTCAATACGCCAAGCGAGCCCAACTCCCACGGTATCCTCAGACATCGTCATTCCCTTACTCCGTGACCTCGATAAATTCGTACAATACTCGCAAAAACGTCTTGTATCCGCGCCGCGCTCATCCGCCACCCCAAGTGCCATCCATCACGTCACAATGTCGTCGTCGGGTGAAGAAGGCTTTACCGAAACGTATCCTACTCACGGCCCGGGCCACCTTCCTGCGACTCAACTTCTGACCTTCCTTCTAACCGCGATTTTTACCCTTTCTTTTCGTGGTCTATTTGTGCAGAGTAAGTAAATCAGGCTTCAACTATTTACAGTAGCTTATATTCACTCAATGGGCCTAATCACGTACAGGCTAAATGACTTCTGGAGCCCCAACTACACATCATAGCAACTACAACTCAAGCTACAACTTGTACTGATAGCAAATTGTATTTTCTGTCCTCTGAAGATTTTTATTTATTTATTTCCATTTTATTTGAGGATGCAGAAGACATCTGAGTTTGCGAGCATATCTGCAAATTTTTGTCATACACAGTCTCGCACACGACTCGCACACGACAAAGGCGGCGCAGCGCATCTGACCAACTTTATGACGTAATATGGTGCCGTTTCGTTTTTTTTCGAATCCGCCCACGCGGCTTCGAGTTGCTTGACAAGGGGCAGAGCAAGGCAGAGTGCCACTACGGCCAACTAGGAATACCAAGAGGAATACAGCTAGACCAATACTACCGATGACTAGCACCTAAGCCAGAGAACTCCCCGTTGCGGTGTATCCACCACCTACACGTCCCACCAAGTTTGTGACATCTACGGACCCATGCTGCGCATCCAAACGACCTTCTGATTCGGTGAGGCGCATCGAGAGACATACTTGCCCGTTAATGCGCCCAGTGTGCAGCTGGGCTGGTACTAGTAACTAGTAATGGCCGGGTAAGTAAATCCTCATATGCACGTCCCACTTTCCATGACTCTCCCACGCCGGGTTTTACTGAGGCTTTCGGCCAACTTGTTCTCACTGCAAATTTTTTTTAAAAAATAGCAGGGGCACCCTAGATCCACACATCCCCTTTTCCCTTGCTAGTATACATTTACAACAACCCCCAACACTAGAGAAGAATCACCCTTGACAGCTTGACCCCCAATCTCAGCGGGGATCAGTATAACCTTTTGTCTGCACTCCCAAGCGTGCCCCCACTCGCGCGTAGCCTTTGTTGAGTTCTTTGAGTTCCCAGCGCGCGCGAGGCGAATGTGGCTCGCGTTGGCGATCATACCCGTTTCCGATTGCTCATTTGTCTGATTGATCTGTCTGTTGAACTACTTGTTGGTCTCGGTCTACAGTATCACAGCATTATGATACCCATGTGAATATGGTACAGACGGCTACCCGTCTTTCTCGACTCGTACTTATACCCGCGTAGTTTACCACGTACGCCTCAGTGATCGCTTCTACCCGCGATTCCTGAGTCTCTTCTGTTTATCTAGTCTTTCCCGTGCCTCCGTACACCATTCGCCTCTCGCGCGTGAGCTTCGTTTCCCGTCACGGACTCCGTAACCTGCTAGAGCCTTAGCTACTCAAGTGTAGCTCATTCCTACAGAGGTGATCAAGTCTGCAAGTCTCGCGACGCGCGACCCCTTGCGTCATTGGTCACTGTGGAGCAGGAGCAGCTCACCTTTCGTATTCCCGAGCGTGCCGCGCCCCTGCGCGGCCGTAGAAACTTGAAGTCGACGCGTCCTCGAACTCAACTAACACCAGTACGAGGTTTCGCGTCGTGCGGAGGCCCGCTCGATCAGTTGCGACTCTTCGCACCTCCCTGTACCCGACAGACCCGGGTCGTCCAGACAGCGTAGCGACACCTAGGCTCGATATTCTGGTGGCCAACGTGGGAAGCATTTTCCCTTTCATAGGCCTCAAAACACGATTCCCGACTTTTGTTTTTTGCCCGTAGCACCCGCGGTCCCTTCGGTGACGGGCCATCCAACACTACATACAACCGATCCATAAATATTCCGACATCTCCCCCCATTCCCCAGCATTCCCTTGTATCATCGGACCCTCTACTAGTGCGACCTCGGCAAATTTCCGCCGCGCTTTGGCGACAGGACTTCCAGGTTCGACCCAATCTAGCGACGCCCTCAGCAGCATCGTGTAATGCCATGACGCTACTTCGAGGACTTGGAGTTTTTATTTGTAAAGCACCGCGTTTCAGATCAACAAGAGAAGAAGAAAACGGCCGTCACTGGCATCTACCCTGATGTGGGGGTAGCGATTCTTTGGGAGTCGGTATCCCAGTTCAACAATCCTGACTACTCGTACGATGACTTCAAGGCAGAAATCATCGGGCTTTACCCTGAAGCCAAAGCAGCAATGGAATACAGACCCGCCGACCTTGACAGGCTCGTGGCGGACCGCGCGAGCACGCCAATTTGCACCGTGGAGGAGCTTGGAGTGTACTATCGCGAATTCCTCCTCATCTCACGCATCCTGATTGCCAACAACCACCACGGTTCCGACAAGCAACTGGAAGCACACCGCTTTCTACTAGCGGGTTTCGGATCGAATCTCGCCGTCGACATCCGCATCAGACTTGAGTGCAAGTTCCCTGATCAACCGTATGACGTACAAGCGGTTTGCGACGCTGCACGAGATATCCTCATACAGCAGAGCTACACGCCCTCCGAGGCTCTGCGCGACGTTCCGTCACCTTCGACGTTCACTCTAGTGATTCCCTCACCAATCCAGCCCCCGCCGCGATCGGCCCGAGCATTTCCGCATGCCTCACAGTCCCCCCCGCACACGCGAGCAGACTCGACCGATAATGTGTTTGGTGCACTTCTCGAAGTACTTGTAGCACTGGAAACTCTCTTGAGTGCATTCCGTTCCACTCGGACGGCAGTGGGGTTCGCGCCTCAGGGCCATGGGCCGCGCGAAGACAGGCCGGGACCCCCATTGCAAGCACTGTGAAAGCCCAGAATCCCTCATGGAAGAGTGCGAAGACACGGAAGACGCACCCAGTCACACGGGGGAAGGAGCAGAACGCGGTCGCAACGGGCCATCGCATTGCAAGCCAAGGAGGTTCCACGCAAGACGTTTACTGGGGGTCAAGATCTCAGTGAATAACATGGCTATAAAATATTGGGGTGATAGCACGACAACAGCCAACAAGCAACACAACATAAGTGTCTTTCTTTTTTCTCCATCTTTCTTTTCACATGCAGTTTCAACACTGTTTCAACGTTCAACGTGTCGGATAGTCTCCGGCCTGCCTCCCTGTGGCCTACGCCCATCTCTTCTCACACTCGGTTCGATTTACTCTTAATTTACGAGTCGTGGTCCTACCAATTACCAATTTTATTCATCATTACATCGCCATGTCCGACCCGATACTGTTGTGCGAAACGAAAGCCGTTCGTTTTCCACACCGAGTAGCTCGGGATCAAGGTCTGAAAGGAAGGACGCACATGAGCCGGTCGGATTTGTGTACGCGTTGTGTACGCGTCAGATTCAGTATGTGTGTGGGCGCCTTCGATGGCGCTCTCTAGGTTATCATTGTCGTCATGCATCATCTCTTCGGGGGGAATGAGGTAGCTTGGGTCATAACATACCTTGGAATGACAATTGCTGTTTTCAGCAGGCGACGGGATGTTTGTGAAACAAGGTCCACGCCACCCCCCATGTAACATCAGGTCTGATGACATACTAGACAGTACACTAGAAAACATTTGACGAGTCACTTCACTCCTCTTTTCTACCCATGGAAGATAGGAATAAGACGACGCAAAAATTTGCGACGTAAGCTACGCTTCCCGCTATCACTGCGACTTCGGGTGCTGTGACTCTGGCTGTCGGAGTCTACGAAATTCCATTCGTCCTCAGCTTCAGAACCCTCGTCAATCGTAGAAATCGTCGGGGGTACCACCATGTACAGAGGAATCACTGGTGTTACGCTCGTCGAAGGGTGAAGCAGTCCTTCGGGTTGCCCCAAGCTGTTCAATTGCGCCTGGGTCTGTGCGAGGTTTTGATCCAGTTTCTTGCGGTATTGCTCCATTGTTAGGCCTGTGGATACCGATAACTCCTGTAGGGCTGTGCGATAATAAACTCGAAGAGCTCCGTCCCTGGCAGTGGCGGGCTTGACCTTGATCGTATTCAATGCACCCTTTGTCGTACGCATAGTCAGTAGTTGCCACCATGTTCGAGCGAACGAGTTGATAGAGTACCTCGAAAGTATTCAATATCGAAAAAAGCGTAAGGAGCACACTGGAGAACTGCCAAAGTGCCAGAGCTCCAGTGGTGGGCGCTTTTAGACCCGTTTCATTCGACTTTGGGGTCTTCGGAGAAGAGAAAGCACCTGACTTGGATAAAATATCTTTGAAAGTCCTGTTCAATTGGTGCATCGCAGCTATCAGTAGCCATCTAGTATACTAGGAGTCAATGCTTACGCATGCAGGACCTTGCAAGGACCTCCGAGCTCCACGGCGCTAACGGCATCTTTGAGGAGAATTTCATGAGCCAACGCAATAAATAATTCGGCACAACAGCGAGTTTCTTCGTCGGTTCGAACAGGCACACGTTTCGAAAAATATCCATGGACCCCCAATGACTGGAGAAGAACTTTTCCCGCAGGCACAAGCCGGGTCTCCGCGTACGGCAACAAGGTTGTACAAAGGAACCGGACTTGCCAGGTTAGGGCCTACGTGGAGAGAAGGAACATCTGTATTCAATGGGAGGAATTACAAAAAGGGAGCTAGAAAAAAAATGTACATCGAGTGAGATAGAGGAGTGTTCCGATGCTGCTGCGACCGGCGGCGGATGTTCACGGCGCGGGTACAAGACATTCTTGCGACTCTTGCGCGAGTTTATCGAGGTGACGGAGTAAGGAAACGACATATCCGAGGACGGCGTAGAGGCTGAGTTCGTCGTTGAATTCGACGGTGACTCTCGCGCAGAGTAGTATGACTGTGATGAGATGTCGGATTGCTGGGGAGAGGTGTAGTATGACTGAAGTGATGAGGTGTTGGATGGCCGAGAGTAGCGCTCAGGTCCAGAACCGTGGACAGCGAACCACGAATGTTGTTCCGGTCGCGATTGACCACCAGTGTGGGCATTAATGAACTGTCGCTTCTGCGGGGGATCCATAAGAAAAGGGAAGGGAAACCCGATAGTTGTTGTCAAATGGAGTTTATATGGGTGGGACGCAAGCATCTGCCATATGCGATGCAGCTTCCATCATGCTGTTTCGTGGCGCACCTGCGCCCAGCTTTGGCGCCCGCACTGCATGCAAATATCACAGCCTGCGGGCCGGTAGAAAATCAGTGTAGTGTTACGTAGAGCTCTAAACACAAGACGCACAGCTAGGAATGACCACGATTCTTTCATCCCGGCTAAAAGGAGGGTTTTTTTTTCCCTTCTTCATATGGAAGGACCGACAACCTTGGCGGAAAGGTGGTCGGGGGGGAACTATACTGTATGCAAAGCAGAGTTCTTAGTCAGGTACTGTGGGTCTCGAATACCGAGACGACAGAATAACCGAACGAGACCGAGATGGCGCGTACTGTACAGGACCACTACAGTACAGGTGTGAGGTCGGGGCAAGCGAGCGGGAGCCGTCCGATCACGTATAACTCTTATCGATTATCTAATTATATATTTTACAAAAGTAATTCAAACGAATTAGACGCTGCGTATGCCTCCGGGGGCAGCATACAACTGGTTGACTGTCGCGCACTCTGCGCTACAAGTCCTTGACCATGCGCTCATATACAGGGCAGGACAAGTACAACTAACTCGCGCTCGCGTCTTACAGAATCAGCGGCATTCTCGCGAAGAGTGTGAGGACAATCAAGGTGTCGACGAACCAGCTTCGCCTCCCCAGGCCTTCGCACAGCAGAGCTCCCTTCACCAAGCAAATGAGGCCTGGCTCAGGCAGCTCCAAGTTGCAGAAATCCCGCTGCCATATCTCTCTGGGACGGTGCAAGAAGCCACGACAACCGCATCGTCGGCGACCAGACTGACACCGCGAGAGTCGAGCTCCGTAGCCACGGCCTTTTTGACCGAAGCAGAAGCCGAGCCTCTTGGTCCACTCGTACTCGAGGCTGAGGCCGAAACGCTGCAACGACACGATCCTCTGCCCCAGGGGTTACCTACACAAGATGCTCTTCCCACAATTTCTGTGGACTTTCCCATTAATCGGCTCCAGGAACTTCCTCCCCGTCCCGAGTCAGAACGGCGCCTCCAGTCCTCAAAAGTCCCGTCTTCCCGTATTGGGCGACTATTTCACTATGGGGGTACGCATATATTCGGTTTGTCCCTCTTCTCAGGCTGACGTTCGTCGTCTCAGGCCTCGCGGCATCACTCGGCTACGGCGCCGCTTCTGAATTCCTCCGCCGCTCGACAACGTCCACCAATTCTACCGATCCACCGCCTTCACTCATGATGACCGAGGCGAATCTGACCCGCCTCGTGTCGAAGCTCACGCGGATGCGCGGTGCAGCGCTGAAGGTTGGGCAGTTCCTCAGCATCCAAGGTTTGCGCTCTCCCCGTTTCCACCATTACTTGGAACTCGAACTGACCTGGGCTTTGCCAGATACGCACGTACTTCCCCCAGAACTAGACCGCGTCTTTCGCCGTGTACAGGACAGTGCCCACTACATGCCCAACTGGCAGATGGAGGTCCGCGCGCCGCTCTTTCCCCTCGCCGTGATATAGACTGACTGGGCGCGCGTGGGCTGCATGCAGGGCGTGATGACATGCTCCCTCGGTCCCGCATGGCGCTCCTCTTTCACGGATTTCAATCCGATACCCTTCGCGGCGGCCTCGATCGGGCAGGTCCACCACGCCACGCTCGCAGCACAGGCGTCCCCGACAGGACGTCCCGAACATGTCGCGGTGAAGATCCAATTCCCGAACATCGCCGAGAGCGTGGCAAGCGACCTGGGTTACATCCGCCTCCTGCTGACGGCGGGGCGCCTGCTCCCGCGCGGACTGTTCCTCGATAAAACGCTAACGGTACTCCCACTATTGTACCGGAGGAGTGGGGGCTAACTAAGAACAGGTCATGAAGGAAGAGCTGGCGGACGAGTGCAACTACGCGCGGGAGGCGGCCTGTATGCGCTCTTTCGGAAGCGCGGGGAGGCTTGGCGACGACGAGCGCTTTAAGGTCCCGTGGGTATGGGATGGAAGTACCGACAGAGTGTTAGTCATGGAGCACGTAGATGGTACCAGTGTCGGTGGGGACGCGGTGCATCGTCTTCCTCAGGAGGACCGCGACGAGGTGCGCCCTACTCCCTGCCTTCCAGTAACTCTTGACCAACGCAACGACCCACGAAGATAGCGGCGCGCGTAATCGAGCTCTGTCTGAAAGAGCTCTTCACCTTCCGCGAGATGCAGACGGATCCTAACTGGTCCAACTTCCTGTGGAACGCGAAAACGCGCCAGGTGAGAGATATATACATTTTTTTCAGGGAGAGAAAGCACTCAGTTTCCGGGGCAGGTCGAACTGGTCGATTTTGGTGCGACGCGTAGCTATAGTCACGCGTTCATCGACAACTGGCTGCGCTTGCTCCTCGCCGCGGCAGGGCCAGACCGCGAGGGGTGTTTGCGTTGGAGCCTCGAACTCGGCTATCTCACTGGCGAGGAAAATGACGTCAGTTTTCACTCAACAAATTTCTCTTCCCTCGATGCGATATCTGATGAGGTGTGTGTAGATTATGAACGATGCCCACGTTGAGTCTTTGCAACTGCTCGCGACGCCGTTCCGCAAAGAGACACCCCAGCCATTCGCGTTTGGCCCTGGCTCAACGTGGGCCGGCATTACGGCCGATATCCGAGAGCGAATACCCCTTATGCTAGATCATCGCCTCACTCCGCCTCCGCGGGAGACGTACTCTCTCAATAGGTGCGTTTACCGAGCTGGTTCCACGAGCGAACTCAGTACTGATCCGTCGTTTTTTTTTTGGACAAATAGAAAATTGAGTGGCGCATTCCTGCTTGCGTCACGGTTGCGGGCTACTGTGGACTGCAAGAAACTGTGGGATGGTGTCGTTGGGGACTACAAATTCACCACAAATCCCTCGTGAAACGTAGAGCGGTATGTACGGCTCGACAACAAAGGGGCTTCAACAATTTTCTATTGTTGAATAGAGACGGACTGTGTTAGCAAGATCTATAGCAGATGGGGGGATGGTGCAGCGTGAAGATCGTAATGACTGTTGAGAGTCGTGGTAGATGAGGGTGGAAGTGCTCAAAGCTCCTTTTCGGAAACTTTCTTAGGTGTGTACCGTGTAGAGTAGATCATGTCGGTGAACGGCCTAGATGGGATAAGTCAAGCGCAGAGGAAGACGACGAAAAGTAGCGCACCCCTCGAATCTCAGAGCGATCGTGTACAAAATGTGCACGTACAGCGTCACCAGCAAGCCGACAGGGCGCTCATACCTGCAGGCACAGGGACGTCAGCTTTTTTTATGTCATGCTACATGCGCGCGCTGCGCGCAAGCATAACGCACCACAGCGCCGTCGCAGCGAAGCACATCGTGCTGCCGACGTACATGGGATCACGGAGCACGTTGAACGGGAATCCCTCGACGCGATGGTCCATCAGGATGCCGAAATAGTCGCCGAGGAACGTGCCCGTGACGCCGAGCGCCCACGTCGAACTCACGACAAACGTCTGGCCCGTGGCGAAGAGCGCCAAAGGCAGGAGCGTGTCGAGCGGAGCGGGGAGCAGCGGCACGCGCGGCTGCTCGAGGAGCGCGCTCCGGTATCTGTGGGACAGGGATAGGGGAGAGGGCTGAGTCTCGATGCGACGCGATGAGAAGCAGGGGGTGAAAATAGGGGACACCGAGAGGGGGGAAACGAGAGTAGAAAGCAGACGCACAGATGGTCGCGCAACATCCCTGCGCTGAAAATGCATGCGGCGAGGAAGTAGCAGCCCAGGTAGGCGTTGCCGCCGAAAAGGCGGGTGATGGTCTTGTTGCGATATTCTTTGTCCACCAATCAGCCCGGTCGGTCACGTCAAGGGCAGCTACTGGCTTGGCTTACCGTTCCGAGCGACGATGTTCCACGCCGTAGGGTTGAACGCTATCGATGCTAGAGAGAGGAAGAGGGACGCCTTGGATGTGTCGACGAGGGCAAGGAGAGACATGGTCATGAACTAACGGACAGCTCACGTCGTGGTTGAGAACAGACCCGAGTAAGTACGTGACAATCGGAACCGTGAGACGGAGTCCGTGACGTTCGGCACTATCGTGCTCGATCATGCTCGAGATGAGATCATACCGTAACTCACTGTCGATCGCATTTTTGCTTACAGCAAGGTTACGTATGTCCCTTCCGCTTTACGCCACAAGGCGCCGCTCAACCGTACGAAATGGAGTACTGTACTGTAGCATTATGTCTGGTGAATAACTTTCATGTCTAATCCTACCCAGCCACGAAGGAGTTGCACATGGTATCGATTTAGTGAGACGCCTGACGAATAGGCGGTTGTCTTTTATCGGCGCCTCTATGCCACTGGCAGCACCAAGGGCAGCACGGCGACGGCAATTTGGTATTTGTGGATCGTTCAGCTAGGAGACGCTACGACTCTACATCTTCCGCATCTAATTGAATGAAGTCGACGTATCCCACCGGACTGAAACACAAAGCCGTCAATCGATTTTAGTTCACCACACAAGCACAGTGGCGGAACGTACGATCCAGAGCGACAGCTAAAGCACCACGACGTGGATCTTGTCTCACGCGGGCGAGGACGACCCATAGGGTTGTCCGTAATATACGCCGCAAAGTCCGGGCGAGCAGATGTGACGAGGTACACGATAGATGGCATCGGAGGCGCCTGCGCACCGAATCCGTGATGCGGAAATGCGGGTGCACCACCAAACCCGCCGTGCTGCGGAAACGCCGGGGCGCCGAACCCTGCCGCACGGCCGACGCCGGGCACCGGCGGCGGTGAGGGCTTCCAGTCATCAATTTGGTGGTCGTCGATACGCAGGGATCGCGTCACTGTTGTTTGTTGGTTGGAGGTGAATGGGTAGTGGGGGAAACCTCACTTACCTAGGATGACGTCCTGCGGCATGATGCCGCGAGTCGAGGCGAGCGTCGCGCCGCGCGCGATGAGGAGGCGCCAGGCCGCGTTGACCGACGCAAGTCCTGTCTCATGATGCGCAAAAAGCACGGCGTTTCCCCGCGGCGGCAGCGCGACGGGCCAGCACTCCATCTCGTCGGGGAGAATGAACGGATTTGCGGGCTGGCGCTGCGGTAGTGGTGGCGGGAACGCGCCCGGTCCACCAGTCCGCACGAGCATCGTGCCATGCGTCTCGCCGACGACCTCCATCGCCTTCCCGTCTTCGAAATCGATGAGGATGTTGCCGAGACGCACGAAGTTGGCAAAGTCGGTCGAGCCGCCGGGGATGTACCCGTAATCGCCTGTCGTGAGGGATCCGACGGGGACGCGGGCCTGCCACGTCTGGTCGTGCCGCGATTGCTGGATGCTGAGTGCCCGCAATGCGCAGAGGGTAATTGGGTTGTCCTCGTCTGCGTCATCGAGAAGGTCTTCCAGTTCAGGGAGAAGAGCAGGGCCTTCTCGTCGCCGGGGGAGCAGAGAATGCAGGAGAGCCTTGAGTTGCTTGTATTTCTGGGCATGGATCATCAGCGTGCGCCATCTGGAAAAACTACGACGCAGCACGGACATTAAGAGACGCCGGGGTCTGAGACGTCCCAGCTTGTAGCGCAGCCTCTTCCGCGTCCATGAGCTCTTTCAGGTACTGCGAAGAGGTCTAGCACATTAGTCATGACGAGGACGACGTAGACCCACCTGGAGCACACGACCTGCAAGCGACTCCTCGAGACCATAACTACGCGCCGTAACCCATCCGTCTCGTGGTGTTGGCAAACCAACGACGATGTTGTTGTCGCTGTCAACGCTATAGGTCGCGTGCTGGAACAAGGTGAGAAACTTAACACGCAACGGTTATAAGAAGCAATTACATCAATAAAGTCCTGAGCTTCGTTCTCACTCAAGGACAGTTGTTGCTGGGCGTGTGCAATCGCTGACTGATGGTACGTCAAGGCACGCTAAGGCGAGCAGGAACCCGGCGGACTGACGAAAATTTCCCGGTACTAACGAGGGTCTTAACACTCAAGCCAACATACAAACGGCCTTAGTCGCGCTTACCGTCTTCAATATAAGGCAAGCGCAATCCGCGAGCCCACGCGTCGTCAGAGCAGACCGCATGGCTGAAGCAAGATCGCGGCATTGTACTGCCCCCAGAAGCGATAAGGAACTACACGCTAGACCAGAAATGCAGGTACGTACCGCTAGCGAGCAAAATGAAAGGCGTCTGTGCCTTCCCGTCCGAATAACCGATGAGTTGAGGCAGGTTCTCGTGACTGCCACATCCACGCGTCAGCGACCAATGCGGTTGGGTAACCAGACAAAAGACGAACTGAAGATTTCTCAACGTCTTGATGTCCCTCACCCATTGCTGAGGCCCACGAATCAACCCCGGAGACTCGAAGCAGACGAAGAAATCCACGAACCTTCAAAGCGACATCTTTCTGTCCTTCATACCTCTTGATGGTCGTCTTTTGGCCTCCTGCCTGCGCTTCTGATGTTCCTGCAAACCAACCGACGGCCTTCCGATTTGCCTTGCGGACGATGACGTCTGACTGATGATATCTACGGAACTGGCTTTGTGTGAGTGAAAAGGTGCTGCGGGACAGGGTCAAGCCTTAGCGTCGCACCCCAAACTCATCAGTCTCTCCGCTAAGGTCAGAAAGGAAGAGTTCCTCCTCTGTAGGCTCAGGAATGGCAGGGGTTTGTGATTCCGAATCAGCAACGAGGGCCTCCAGATCGGCCTCAACAAAAGTAAAAGAAGACTCTGTCGACTCTCTGGAGCATCTGCTGTTCTGGTCCATGAAGTCGAGAGTAGAGACAGTGGATTCAGACATAGACAACCGAGAGGAGAGTGGTTCTGGAAACTCGACCGGGCTCATGACGATGTCTTCACCCGTGATTCTTAGTGACTTCATCGAGGAGTCTCCCTTCGTGGAACCTATGGCATAGTGTATTTCTATCAACGACGCGAGCTAATCTCGCATATGATCACATATGATCAGTTTCCACCAGCGTGGGCGGAAGGAATAGATCTCGCACCTGGAACGACATGGCCGCGTCCCTCAATTGCTCCTCGTAATGCAATAGCGCGTCCTGTATGCTCGACTTGGCCATAAACCGGCCGATCCACTTCGTCTGCGCGGCCCTGAGCATGAAGTCGCGGATCGACAGCAGCGTGCTATAAAAAAACATGCCAGTGGTCATCAGAGAGGGTGGTCCAAAACTTTGAAGGGAGAGCTCTCAGTCGCGTTGGACTCACACCTCAAACTCACGGATGTTCTCCAACAACGATTCGGGCGCGTCATCCCACTTTCCTTCCATGCGCCTCCCTAGTGCCGTGAGCAGACGCGCTGCTCTGTGTGCGAGACGGAAACATTCCTGTTGATTGGTTTTGATGTCCTGAGGAGATGTGTGAGCGTATATGATAAGGGAGAACGCGATACGGTTAGAAACATGAACTAAAAAACTCACGTTGACGATTTGAAGGATGGCGAGGAGGAGTGTCGCCGCCGCCATCGTGGGTGGGAATGGTAACATGGCAGAGACATTCGCAGCTATCTGGGAGGACGTCAACACCCAGTCGAGAGCATTGTTGCCGCTACTGCGTCTAACAGCCCTCAGAGCCATGAAGTTTAGAAATGTGGGAAATGGCAACGGTAAGGCGCTCTTTACGGAGGCACATTACCGCCAGGGGCGAGAAGTTCAGATCTTCAAATTGCTTGCCAGCGGTTCCTGACCTGAGCACGACCTCCGAGTCATTGCAGGAGGTTGCGGCAACGCCCCCTAACACTCTTCTACTATCCAGTATGGCTGCACAAGATATGGAGCACGGGAAAACGTTCTCGAATTCGTGCGTAAAAAATTCTGATAGTCTCGGCAAGACCTGAGTCGGTGTCTTTCAGTTACGGTGTCGATCAGCAGCTCGCTCAGGAAATGCCCTTGGACAGCACTCAAATCGCCGAATCGCAGGGAGGCATGTCCAAGCTACGTGTTGAGGTGACCGGTATGTACTTAAATACTAACTCGTTGACGCCTTGATGACCGTATATCCTCTTTATTAGTCCTCCGAGCGCACCATGTTCCACGTATCAATAAACAGTTCAGCCTGAAGAGGCGGTTCTTTGTTACTGTAGTCAATCACGCAACAATACAGAAGACTAAAAGTGTCCAGATTGATGGACAGACGGTGCACTGGAACCAGAGGCTTGGTGCCCTGTAGGACCTTCCCCTTTCGATATTATTTCTCGGCTTAAAGTTCAGTTCAGTTCTACACAACGTTCTTCACATCTTACACTGTGCCTTTATGAAAAACGGTACCTACACGCTGATGTCGTTATCGGAACACACGAGATACCGATACCTGTTGAATCCCAACATGGTTCGTCTCTTACTAGAGCCCTCGCTGTACAGCTAGCTGAACGTCTCTGGGATAGACGTTCCTGTTGTTCTCGGTAATGGCGATGGGGAAGCCGGAAAGTTGACGCAGCTAGTTACGCTCTACTTAACTATCACTGTGTTATCAAACGCCGCCTCTTCAATCTTTCCCAACAACACCCCCGAGATACCGACCAGTGGAGACGGCTCCCCTGCTAAAGAATATAGTAATCCCTCTGTCGTCTCGGACTCCGGGGGACCCACCATCCGCACCAGCCCCGATCCTCTGTTACCCTCGTCAGATCCCCTTCCCGTCGAGACTGCCACACCTATGCCAGACGGCCAGGCAGAGATGTCGCCTACCGAGAAGGCTCTGATTGCACTCCATCGCGCCGATGAAGCCAAGAAGCCAGTTGACCGAAAGAATAAATGGAAGGGGGCCGTTAGTAGAATCAAGTGGGTGATGGACGCTGTAAGCCCGATTGCGGAAGTGCGTGCGATACCCGTTTTACCTCTCCTCGACTGAGCCGATTTTAACTCTTAGCTCCACCCGTTTGCAAAGATGGCATATGGCATGGTTTCAGTCATCCCCGAGGTACGTCTCAGGCTGTTTGCGTTGCTGTTGGGAGGAAACACTTACGCAATTTTATTCGGGTCCCAGACACTCCTAGAACAGTATCAACGCGACGACAATGTCCTAGCCCTACTTGGAGCCATGCACGACGCGTTTGATTTTGCGCACCACGAAGACACTCTAAAGTCCATCAAGCCCGACTCTAAGCAGGCCGAAATCCTCACTATGATGTTACGGGATGTCTGTAGCTGCAGTGACTTTATCCAATCGTATGCAGAGGACTCACAGTTCTGTACGTTGCCCCTTCATCTTCTCTATTGACCGGTATGAACATGTGATTTTTAGGGAAGCGTGTGTTGAAGAATACTATAGGTGGAGGAGTTGCCGGAGATATTGAGGACTTGACCACTGCTCTTGTCCAACGTCGAAGGGCTTTCTTGGATCAAGCCACCATCACCACGGAGATAACTGCGTTCCGAATTCTGGACGGCGTAGGAATACTTTCGGCCAAGGTGGACGGGATATCTACTCAGCTAAAGTGGGTGTCAAGCCAAGTTTCAGATGCCGGTACGTAGCCCTGACGATATGTGGGTTTGTGGAGTAATTGATCTGATCATTGTTATAGAACTGGATGCGAAAATCAGAGAAATCCCATACGGTGCAGGCTCGCGATTTACACCTAACAAGGGCTGTCTTACGGGAACACGCGCGGCCTTCCTGGACTTCATTGTCAATTGGGTGAACGACCCCGCATCTGAGCGTAGTCTCGTTCTGTTCGGGCAAGCAGGCACGGGGAAGTCGTCTATCGCACACGAGATCGCACGTCGCTTCGACAAAATGCATCGCCTTACGTCTTCCTTTATCTTTTTGCGGAAGGAACAGTCCAAACGCGAGGCCTATCACCTCTTCACGACTCTTTCTCGCGACCTCTCCGACCGCTATCCATCATTCAAAGCCGCGCTTGGAAAGGTCATTGAGAATAACTCCTCTCTTCGAGCCGGTACCCGTGACTACCCTACGCTTTTTCAATCCCTTATCCTGGAACCTCTTAAGGATCTGCACATCGTCGGTCCTATTCTTGTTGTAGTCGATGCCTTAGACGAGTGCGGGGATGTGACCGGTGAAAACGGGTTACACAAATTCCTTGCTAAAAACCTCTCTAGACTGCCGTCCAACTTCCGTGTGCTAATCACCTCACGGCTGGAGGATGGTATCGGGTCTGCGTTCGTTGGAGCTCCGTCAGTCCGCATCAGACATATGGACGACCTTGGGCTGGCTGCTAGTACACATGCCGATATTCTCACCTTTCTTCAGACGAGGCTTCATTCCGACGAGTTGAATATTTATTGCGATGCGCTGGCAACAAAGGCAGAGGGATTGTTTCAGTGGGCGGCGGTTGCCTGTGGATACATCCTAGAACCCCCCGAATTCTTTGATTTTAGCAGGATCAAATGCGCAGAGCACCTTTTGAAACCCACGGCGGATCAATGTAGACCAGATCCGTTGGACGAGTTATATGAAGAAGTCCTTACAGGATACTTCAGACACCAGGGAGCGCGGCGTCTATTCCGCTCTGTCGTGGGACAGCTCATTGCTGCATTTGAACCCCTCTCTATCCGATCCCTCATCACTCTACGTCAGCATACCTCCATTGGTGACGACTCTGATCCCGAATCTGTTCGTAGGATGCTCCGTCGCCTGAGCTCGTTGCTGGCCAATGTCAATTCATCTGATCAAAACCTTCCCATCCTTCCGCTCCACACATCCTTCCGCGATTTCCTGACAAATGAAGCGAAGAGCGGCGACTTTTACGTTGACCTTCGCCATCCTCATCGTCACTTGGCCCATTCCTGTCTTGGTTTAGTCCTTCACGAGCTCAAGTTTAACATCTGCGGACTCGAATCATCATATCTCGCTAACAACGACGTTCAAGACCTCAAATCGCGCATTGCTGAATACGTCCCACCTGCTCTGTTGTATGCCTGTCGTTTCTGGGATGATCATTTAGAACGTATTGATTTTGAAATCGATCTGTTTGTGCGACTTCGCACGTTTTTTGGGAAGAAATTTCTCTTTTGGCTGGAGGCCCTTAGCGTGACAAGCAACGTAGGTGAGGCTTCACCAGCGTTGTCGGCTCTGAATATGTGGTTACTGTCTGGTCAAGGTGTGAGTATAATTATTAATTAAATGAGGAAGGGAAATAACTAATAGCTATGATCGCAACAGGTCTTTCGAACAGAGATAGATAAATTCCGGGAATTCATCAATGATGCTTCTTCATTTGTACGGTATTTCGGGATACCGATGGCAAAGAGTGCTCCACATGTCTACCTGTCTGCTTTACCATTCGCGCCAACTCGTTCTCTTGTCTCTGCACATTATTCCGGCTCATTTCCTCGAATATTACGCGTAGAACGTGGGCGATTGTCTCATTGGCCATCATCAGAGATGGTGCTTTCAAATGCCGGGGGCGATGTCTATTCCATTGCAATCTCACCAGATGGTCAGTGGATCGTCTCAGGCTCTTCCTATGGTACAATTTGTATGTGGAATGCCATGACGGGAGAGACCACGGCCGGCGCTTTTGATGGACACTGGGATTCAGTTATGTCTGTGGCATTCTCACCAGATGGCCAGCGCATTGCTTCAGGCTCTGCTGATAAAACAATTCGTGTATGGAACGCCGCGACGGGGGAGACAGAGGCTGGCCCGTTCACTGGACACACATCGTCGGTCTGGTCTGTGGCATTCTCGCCAGATGGGCGACGTATCGTCTCAGGCTCGGAGGACCAAACAATTCGTATGTGGGATGCCACTACAGGAGGGACAGAGGCAGGTCAATTTACCGGACACACGGATTGGGTTGTGTCTATGGCATTCTCGCCAAATGGCCGCTACATCGTCTCGGGTTCGGGTGACCACACAGTTCGTGTGTGGAACGCCGCGACAGGAGAAACAGAGGGAGGCCCGTTTACCGGACACCTATCTACAGTCTGGTCTGTGGCATTCTCTCCGGACAGCCAGTGCATCGTCTCGGGCTCTGAGGACCGAGCAATTCGTGTGTGGAACGCCACTACTGGAGAGACGGTGGCTGGCCCGTTTACCGGACACATGGGCGTAGTCTACTCTGTGGCATTCTCGCCAGATGGTCAGCGCATCGTCTCAGGTTCGGAAGATAAAACGATTCGTGTATGGCACGCCACGACTGGAGCGACAGTGGCAGGCCCACTTACCGGACATACGGAATCAGTCTGGTCTGTGGCATTCTTTCCAGATGGCCAGCGCATCGTCTCAGGTTCGGAAGATCGAACAATTCGTGTGTGGAACGCCACTATGGGGGAGACCGCCGCGGTCTCATCCACTGGACACGAGTCTTGGGTTTGGTCTGTTGCGTTCTCTCCAGACGGCCAGCGCATTGCCTCAAGCTCGAACGACCGAACAATTCGTGTGTGGAACACCACTACAGGAGGGATAGAGGCAGGCCCGTTTACCGGGCACGCAAACTTAGTCCGGTCAGTGGCATTCTCGCCAGACGGCCAACGCATTGTCTCGGGATCGGATGACCGAACGATTCGTGTGTGGGACGCCACTACGGGAGAGACGGTGGCAGGCCCATTTACCGGACAAGCGTCTTGGGTCTCGTCTGTGGCATTCTCTCCAGATGGCCAGCGCATCGTCTCAGGCCTGTACAGTCACACAATTCGTGTGTTGGACGCTACTACAGGAGAGACAGTGGTAGGCCCATTTATTGGCCACACGGATCTGGTCGAGTCTGTGGCGCTCTCGCCAGATGGTCAGCGCATTGTCTCGGGATCGGTTGATCGAACGATTCGTGTGTGGAACGCCACGACGGGAGAGACGGTGGCAGGCCCACTTACTGACCATACGGAGTTGGTCTGGTCTGTGGCATTCTCGCCAGATGGCCAGCGCATCGTCTCAGGTTCGGAAGATGGAACAATTCGTGTGTGGAGCGCCACCACGGGAGAGACAGTGGCGGGCCCATTCACTGACTCTGAAGACTCGGATCCGTCCTTGAGTTCGGTTAGGTCTGTGGCATTCTCACCAGATGGCCAGCATATCGTCTCAGGCAATCAGAATGGGGAAATTCGCGTGCAGAACGCCACTACGGGAGAGGTGGTGGCAGGTCCATTCACTGGGCACACAGATCCGATCAGGTCTGTGGCTTTCTCGCCAGATGGACAGCGTATTGTCTCAGGATCGGAGGATCGAACAATTCGTGTATGGCTCACCACGATGGGAGAGTCGGAGGCAGGTCTACTCATTGGACACATGGATTCGGTCGGGTCTGTGGCATCCTCGCCAGATGGTCAGTGCATTGTCTCATCAGAACATAGATCAATTCGTTTGTTGAACGTCATGGCAGGAAATACAGAAACTACAGGAATTGTCGACTTCACTGACCACTCTGTGATAAACGAGGAGGGATGGATATGTGGTAATAATGGTGAACTCCTAATGTGGATCCCACCGCTTCATAGGAAAAATCTTCACCGCCCAAGTAATATCTGGGTTGCCGGCGAATACGAAACCCGCGTAGATCCTTCTATTTTTGTACATGGGAGGGATTGGACTACCTGTATTAACACGTAGATAGAAATGCTACAGCAACCTGTGGTTTTCTTCAGGCGTCTGAAGTGTAATGTGATATGCTAGATGAGGGTAGGTCAGCAAGTCGAGGCGATTGAAGTACATGGGAGGCCGTTCGGATCCCCACTCTTCTCCACGTAAAGCGCCGTCGCTGCTGCAGATATTATCGAAGCCGTTGACGGGCACGCGCGAGGTGACTGAGGCTGGTGAGCGGGGCGACTCGGAATCGGAGCCGCCAAGAAAGTTGGTCACCCGGTCAGCCGGGCCGTCTTCTCGCACCCATATTCTGTCTGGCATGTCAATCGTGGACATCCCCCCGATGAACAGCTCCAGCCCATGTTATTCCAACACCATCAGACGTCTAGCAACAGCACGTCCCTTTCATAGACACGCGGAACTGCTCCGCGATCTGCCATGCGTTTTGGTGCACTGAGACGTAGTACAGTACTCCTCCTTGTTCGCCCTCAAGTTCGCCCTCGTCATGTCTTGTGTAATGCCGCCCGGCCTGAGCTCGACGACGACGTACTCGCAGACGCAGCCTTCCGTCACGGGGAGCGTCATGTCTCGTCGAGCGCACCCATTATACCGTTCTCCCTGTGATAAAAAGAGGCATCAGCCGACCTCCACGTCCACGACGATGTGCACGTACGACATCCAGGTAGTAGAGCCCATATTCTGCCACTTCAAGGCCCTTAAGGTCCGCCTCCTTGTTGACTGACCTTATAAAACCCGGCCCAAAGTATACATCGAGGTACCAGTGGTCGAATACGGTGAAGCTGGGAACGCGTACGATGAACTGAAGTAGTTAAGGTGCTCCGGGTCCGCGCCCGAGGTTCTGCAGTTCTAAAGCGTATAGTTGTCGTGCCTCGAGTGCTGGACAGGTTGTAGCTTCGCATAGAACGTCTCGTGTGTGAGGACGAACTCCTCGCGGGAGACATTGCCATTTGCCATAGTCGAGCCACCCCCGAACTTGATCACGAGCCACTGGTGGAGGCACTGTGGCCGGAGATCCATGATCGTCGCGAATTTGTCCTCGAATACCCACCTGCGGCACACGCGCACGTCGAACTTAGCGTTGGCAATCTGGCTGGCTTCGGGAGTAGACGATCCTCCACCAGGTACTAGTCGCGCTTGTGCCGCGGCGCGTCCACATCGTCGATGGAACCTGCCGTTTGCGTGCTGTGGTCCACAGAGTAGACAGAGCGGCACGGTTCGTGAGCGTGGTTGTCGCCGCCGCCGAGGGTCATTCTACGTTATCGTACGCGTGCGTTGGTCGACGAAATAAGGACGACTACCGGGTGTGCGGTTCCTCCCATCCGAGGGAAAGCGAACGTCGGCATAGGCGTCTTCTGAGTTGGTTGTGTTCGGGGGCGATGGGGTGAATAGGTGCCGACAGATTGAGCGCTGTCACGGTGCGCGGCCTGCCAGTGGTAGCGTATTGTTGATACTACCTGCGGAAGTCGGCGAAGGGGAGATAGTACGCGGACATTATTGAGGCTTAATACTGAAGGACTGGGGAATATCAAGTTTTTTTTCTTTTGGGGGGGGGAGGGGCATCTGCTACGAGAGGAATCTTGCGAACGAGTTTGAGAGGAGGTAGCGTGACTGTACCTATGCCCTTAAGCTTCAAGCTTCAAGATTGACCTTCTTTGCGACCCGTTTACACCCAAACCATACGCCATCAATGGGAACATCTGCAAGCCTTCCTCGTGCCCTCACTGGTACAGCAGTGGGCGGCCCGCGGTGAGATAGGCCTAGTGGGGCCCAATGACTTACATGATGCGGCCCCATCATAGCAAAAGGCACCCCTCCTTTTCTGTAGCTACAACAACACAAAGGGTCAACTCTAGCTTGTACATATTTGAACAAATGGGATAAAAAGCTACTAATGCACACAAAGTGTAGACCCGTAGACGCTCTGTGTCATGTTTGAGTGGAAGAATATTTTCGCAAGGATAGATCCATTTCTTCACCTTTTCTTCCCTACATGAGCTTGAACGAGGCCTCTTAGTCATTATTCACCGCCAAGTTCTCCGCAATGGCGCCGGCGCCATACTCAAGTAGAATCCCCACGATCTTGGACCTCCCAAGTAATAACGCCAGATGCAATGCATTTGCCTGGTCATTGTCCGGTGCGTCTGCATCCACGCCGCGCTCCAATAACAACTTTGCGGTCTCGACGCCATGGTCTTCATCGACATATTCACCTTGTGACACCAAGTGCAAGGGAGTCTGGCCCCGGTCGTTCGTCGCGTCGGCATTCGCGCCATGGTCGAGGAGTGCCTGTACTATCTCGAATCTCCCGTGGTATGATGCCAGATGCAACGGGGTTATGTGGTCAGTATCTTGTGCGTTCGCGTTGGCGCCCCGCCTCAGTAGTAGCCGAGTAAGAGCAACTTGGGAGTCGTGGTCTATACCTGACACTAGATGCAGCGGGGTCTGGCCCCGGTCGTCCTCCGCATTGGCATTTGCGTCATGGTCAAGGAGAACCCATACCATCTCTAACCTTCCATTGTATGACGCGATATGTAACGGGGTGTTGAGGAACTTATCTCGAGCGTTCACGTCGGCGCCGCGCTTTAGCAATAGCAGTGCGAGATCGGGTCCGTCTTGGGACACTTGGGGGTCGCGGTCGCATACTATGTGCAGCGGCGTTTGGCCCCCTTCGTTCCTCTCGTTGGCGTTCGCACCGTGGTCGAGAAGCACCCGTACCATCTCGACCTTCCCGTGGAAGACGGCGAAAATTAAGGGCGCAATGTGATCCTTATCTCGCACATCGACGTCAGCACCGTGCGTCAGCAATAGCCGTGCGAGGGCGAGACCATCTTGGGCATCGTGGTTCCTTTGTAATACTAATTGTAATGGGGTCTGGCCCCAGTCGTTCTGCGCGTCGGCATTTGCACTGTGGTCTAGAAGGACCCGTGCCATCTCGAGCTTTCCGAGATAGCACGCGACATGTAGCGGAGTGGCGTGGTCGTTGTCTTGTGCATTCACATCTGCGCCACGCTCTATTAACTGCAGAGTAAGAGCGAAAGCATCTTGCGAATTGTAATGGCCTTCTAATACTATGTGCAATGGCTTCTGTCCGCGTTCGTTCTCGGCATTAGCATTTGCGCCGTGGTCGAGAAGTAACTGTGCAAGTTCTATCCTCCCATGGTAGGATGCGAAATGCAGCAGGGTGCCGTGGTCCTTGTATCGTGCATCCACGTCGGCGCCGTGGTCGAGGAGTAGCAGTGCAAGATCGAAAGCATCTTTGGATTCGCAATTCTTTTCTAAGACTAGGTGCAACGGAGTCAGGCCTCGATGGTTCTTCATGTTGACGCTTGCACCACGGTCGAGGAGTGCCCGGGCGATTTCGACTCTTCCATGATAGGATGCGAAATGTAACGGGGTTTCGTGCTCCATGTCTTGTGCGTTAATATCTGCGCCTTTCTCCAGTAATAACTGCACAAGATTGCGACGATTATGTTCGCGCTGAGAAACCTCTCGCCTCGACACCAAGTGTAACGGAGTCTGGCCCTTATTATTTCGAGAATCGATGTCTGCATGTTGTCCCAGCAGAATCTGCGCTACCTCGAGTGCGCCGATATCTGCTGCCAGATGTAGGGGAGTACAGAAATCGCCCTGCCGAGCGTTCACATCAGCGCCATGTTCGAGTAGGAACTGCACTGCCTCGACCGCGGCGTGATGGGACCATATGATCGCGTTGTGCAGTGGAGTCTGATTTCTCAGTCCTCGGACATCAACATCCCCACCGTGCTTGAGTAAAATTTTCGCAACCAGAATGTGTCTTCCGCGTAGGGCTGCAAGTAGTGGAGACTGATATCTGCCACCAATGGCGTTTAAATGCTTCGGGTGCTTGCTGGCGAGGTGTTCAACTAGGTCATGGAATCCACAAAGCGACGAATAGTACAAAGGATTAGGACTCTTCGAGGGTGATTGCGACCCCCAATATATCGGTGGGTCTATATTGTGTATCCGAACCCATGCCGCAAAATGTGGTTTGTCCAGGTCAAAGAGGGACTCCATCCCGCCCTTCACGTGTGATGTGACGTCCTCGAATTGGGCATGCGCGACCCAGTGTTGAGCTGCGTATTTGGCTAGAGGGAAACCCTTGGAAGCCTCATCGTCGGTATGATCATCCAAATGGAGAAGAAATCCGAGACAGGCTCGCGCAAGAATGATATGTGCGGATTTGGGAAGAACGTGATATCGGGAGATGTCTTCGGTCGACGTTGCGAGGCGATTCGACGTCAAATATTCTTTAACGGAGAAATGGGAAAACTGGACGACCTGAGAGCCGTCATTGTCCACGATAGCGATCAAACTTGAGCACGTAGACAGGACGGCCTGTTCTTGGTCTTTCCACCGCCAATCCGCGTGGAACTCCGGGATGTCTTCCTCGGCCACGTCAAAGTCAAACGTAAGAATTTCAGCGAGTTCCTCGACATGAAGCGGCCTCATGGCGACGGCGAGGCAATGAAGAAGACGACGGGCGTGTTCTTGATTATTCTCGTTGATATCCTTCAACACGCGTTCATACGTCTCGTCCAAGCTCTTGGGTAATTCGTCAAGAATCCGTCGCACATTTCGCGAGAATGTGTGCCGCAACACCTCTAGCTGGCAAAAGACCCATCGGAACCTGTGTGATTAATAATGAGACAACTTATCCAGGTGCAAGGAAGCAACGTCCTTACATTCCATCCGCTTTTTCAGACAGCAACTCGACAGCCAGTTTCTTATCCTCGTCCCGCAATCTCTGTAACTTCCTGTCCGAGTACATAACGGAGCTCACATAGTCAGAAATATCCTTCTTTTGACCACTTTCGTCATGAAGCGAAACAGCGTTAGAGGCGAGAGGCTCGAGTCTTGTCTTTATGTCAATCTCCGGGCGGCTGGTCACGGATATATGTAAATTAGGAAGGTGCTGGCGAACTAGGCCCTCCACAAGGTCAAGTACCGCCTCTCGTTGTGTTGGCATCCCTGATAGGTCAGGACACTCGTCGAGTGCGTCAACGATGATGTAAACTGGGTGTTCGGATGCGACTCTGAGCATCTTCTTTAGACAACTTATCAACACGCCATTGCTGGGCTGTTGCGCGCCGTTCCCGTGCTCGGAATAAACGCGGGAAAGTACGTCACAACAAGAGGTCGAGTGTGCAGAAAGCTGGATGAGCAGCGAGGTGACAAAGTTGCGAACATTCTGCTTGTCCTTGTCCCGAAAATCGAAGTAAAAGTATGCCAACGAAGCTGGTCTGGTCTTGCGAAATTCCATAATGCGTTGTATTATTGCAGAACTTGTAGTCAATCAGTCACGGTGGTTAGCGATATTGGCCGGGAAGGGACGAACCAAAGGACGCTCTTCCCAGATCCCGCTGCGGGACACCATTAAGAATTTACGAAGAGAGGAAAACGGGAACGTACGCTTTCCATGGATCCATAGGAGGGAGCCGATTGACATCCAGTCCATGAACATGTTGCCTTCAAAGAACCACGTGGCTGTCCTCTCGTGGAAGGCCTCGCATGCGATGTTGTGATTCGTTGACGGGTCCGGTGGAGAGAACCATTTTCGAACGCTCTGCCTTGTTTGCTCCCCTGCGACGATTTCAGTCTCCACGACGGTGGCAATAGTAGGGGATCACGGACATTTTACTTCGTCTGTATTGTCTGCTATCTGCTGTACAGTTATCCGGACCGTCTCTACATCTAGGCGAATCGAGTTAGTGAGACGTAGACGCTCCGTCGATAGGGTTGCGCACCGTCTTTGAGGCCACTGGTGTCCCTCAGAACCTGAGCTGTCGCCATGCGATGCTCCTCTTGTATCAGGTTTTCCAACCTTTTGAGCGCATCCTCAATATCCGTCCTTCCCACGAGCTTTTTGAAGTACGTTTCTGAAAACGACGTGAGAGGGTTCTAATGATAAATAAGTCTCTCAGAAATGACTCACTTGTTCTACTTTGTTCCATCTCCTTCGTTGCGATGGAGAGGATACACAGTACCTCGACGACGACCTTTACCAGCACCTCAGCCAATTCAATTGCCGGAGAGTTTTGAACATAGACGCTAAAGCGCCTGAAGAAGTCCCCGATGCGCTCAAAGAGGCCGACAAGCACATCATGGCTTTCTCTGACGTCCTTTGCCACCTGACAACTCTAGAATTAACAGTGCACGCAACAAGGGACATGGGGAATACGGGACACGGACAGAGAGGAGGACACCAATTCCAACAAAGATTGCTTTTGCAGGGGGGAACGCCTGCAAAATAACGTCACAATGCACTTCAAGTCGCCATGAATTTAAGCCCCGAGACGCACCAGGCCAATACTCTCGCTAAAAGTCGCGGAAAGCACGTCGAAGACATGTACCGACGGACCAATCCATTTCATTAACCTGTGATCACCTCTCCTAAATTGCTCAAATGCATTGGCGTGATGTTGAAGTATAGTCAGGATGTCATCAACGGAGGCACAGCGTCCCAGATCAGCGGTGAGCGGTTGACCCAGAAGGTCTTTGCCAGTCTTCTTATTGTACTCGCTCAGGGCGGCATCAAGGACTGATACGAAGTCCGAGGACGAGGAAGATGTTTTGGGGGATAAGGACATTTACCAACGACGGGAAATCTGTTGTGATGATTACTGCTTGGAAAGAGTTCGAGTCCTGGGAATTATGGCACTGCCTCATGTATCATGCATCATGCATCATGCCTCGTGTAATACACTACGAAGCGCCCGCAGCGCTCAGTGTGGCGCTTATTCAATATTCAACGCAGCAACAGTAATAAACCTGCGATGCATATGACATACTATGCTTCCCACACCTCTGCAAAAAAACAGGTAATCTTTTTTTGTAGCTTCAACAACATATCGTAGCTACTTCCATTTTGTACATATTAATAGATGCATGTATCTCACACCTGATTCTGATTTTTATTCGTTTGTTTCTCAACCTGTTCAATGTGGAGCAATGGGACCCACCTCTGCAAGTTTTGGTAACACTTTGTCATTGTGGTGGCAGACTGGTGGCAGGTGGAGAAGGGGTAGGCATTTTGGCAGATGTGGCAATGCAAGTCAGTCCTGTTGCAGGCATTGAACAAGGGCAAAATTTTGATCACATTATGAGGCCAGTATCTAAGTGTCTAGGTGTTATGGTATTGGTATGAGTACTGTAAGCATGGGTCAAGGCGTGGGTCATAGTAATGATGTGTGCTTGATGATGACATGGGCCCAAAGTTGGGCTGACTCAAAGAAGTGAAACTGGAATAAGGGGGGAGGAGGGACAGGGAGAAGCTCAGAACAAAGCTAGGGGCAATATCTTGGAGCGATGATGGCCTGACCACAGGTGCATCACCGGTGTGGGGTCGTTTTGTGGGCCACAAATTGAAAAGGCCTTCGAATCGTGCGTCCCTCTTCAGCTCGGGGTGCTGTTTGAAATGCCTCAATATTCTCTCAAAAATATCATCTTTCTTACCAGTTTCTGTTTTACAATCACCCAGATCGTCTATGTGCTGCACGTGAACTCGGATCCATCAACCGTCTCGCGGCCTGAGTGTGAGAACCTCGGGGTTGCTACGGAGACTGGGATTGACTTGGGAGAGGCTCGATACCCTCGGATGGCTGTCTTTCAAGCCGGAGACTCTCTTGATCCTTCCAAGAGGAGAAGCTGCTTATAAAGCCAAGCAGGGCACTAGGGGAGGTAAATGGGCTATATTCGAGAACAAGACCAGTACAAGGAAACACAGGGTAAACTACTGGCTTCTCAAATACCTTACAGGAATCCTCTTTTTTCTTTGTTTTTCTAGCTATTTTCTGGGGACGTGTATGTGGGAAGCTAAGTATAGATTGAACACATCAGTCTGTCACGACGATTGCACGATTCATGAGCTGGCGAGACTTTCCAAACAGAAACAGAAGCTGAAACTGAAACATGAGATGAGAATCGAGAAACCAAGAATATTCCAAGACTTTTCTTATCAATGGCACGATCGATGGATCGTGACATTCTGGCAGCACAAGGGCAACAGCTATATCCTCCAGCTCACCCTTTCGCTTTGACCTGTTCAGTGACCCAGTGAATGTGTGTGTGTTGTAACGTCTACCATGGATGCTTGCCTGACTTAGGCCTCTCGAGTGGTGGCGAACCTCTGCATGAAGAAGTTCCTGTTTACTGCTGCGTCAGAGTAGAAGGCGGGATGAGGTAGGATATGTTCGTCTAATCCAAAGTAGGTGTGAAGGTCTTCGTGAATCGGTATCCCTGCAGGTACCTTGGAGATGTAGTGTGTGTAAGTCCAGGTGGGACTGTCGAGGATATAAAAGGTGTGATAGGGCAAAGCAACTCACTCGTTGTGGTACTATAGGTGAACTTTGTAAGTGATAGTGCCAACAGGATATTCCACTGCCTGTAGAGGGAACTCGGGATAAGTCACAGGGGATCCCTGGTCTAAGGGGATATGCCAGACGACTCACTTAAGGGGGAGGGCCCTAGAGATGGCAAGTAATGATGGTGGTATTGAAGAAGACCAAGATGCTGTTCTTGGTCTTCGCACTACTCTACTTATACAGATACATGCAGGCTTTAAAGTGCCACTTCAAGAGACACTAGCCAATAGCATAAGTGGGGCAAACCCTAGTACTGCTATCCTAGTATGAGTCACTACGAGTCATCCCAAGATCTGATCCATATCATACAATCACATGTGCCGGAGCTTACCTGGCTGACTGATCAACAAGTCCATGATGATATACTGCTGATGAGGGTGTTGAATTCGTGGGACCTCAACAACCCAATGGGGACAACTGCCCCAATGGGAAAGCATGTCCATATAAGGAAACATGTCCAAAGGGGGATGGGCCCAAAGGGGAAACTGTTACGCCACCACTGGTGTTAGTCTGACTTGGACACGAAAGGGCGTTCACGACTTAGCAGAATATCTTCCGAGGTCACGTGACCTGTTCACGGGATACACGGCGCTTACGGGCACGTGATCTGAGTGTACACTAGGGCAAGTCGTGCCACTAGGTAGTCCGAAGGTTGATGAAGACGACCTGCTCAGAAAGAGACAAGTGAATCGCGCGTAAAGAGGAGAATAGAAATGGTGGATTTGAAGAAGACCAAGATGGCGAATCTTGGTCTTCCTAGGCCACTATTTATACATATACGAGGCAGCTTTAAAGCTCCTCTCCAATCCATACGATGAATAGCTAAAGTAGCTCGAACCCTACTATCGCTATCCTAGTTATGAGTCATGCCACATCGGCATGTGATTCTACTACGTGCTGACTGATCTACTAGTCCATGACACATTGCGACTTACTAACGTGGTCATATCCGTACAGTAAGCGTCTGTTCCCTCGACCGTGACACCACCCCCTTTTCAGCCGCGACGACCACGGCGCCGAGTGGGGCCGATCCCTCCGACCCACGCTTCCTGCCTCTCCGTGATCCTGTCCAATACATTCGCCATCTCCAGTCTGAACTTACACCGAGCCAGCTCCGACTGTACCCCACCGAGCGCCTGGGCGAGGGCGTGGAGGCGCTGTTCCATCCTCTCCGCCTCGTGCTTGTAGGCCCGGAAGCGAGTTACCTCCGCCTTCAACCCCACGTCCCTTAGCTTGTTGATGGCGCAGTCGGTGCGATGCTGGTTGCTATGCCCCCCTACGAGGGTATATAGGTCTTCGGGGGCGTAGTGGGGTTTACCGGCTTCTCTGACCTGGGGTTCGGCGTAGAGGGGCGACTATAAACTTTGTCGCTGTCGTCCACGAGCCCCAGGACGATGGGGTCGGGTCCGGCGATGACTTGGATGAAGGTGGCTTGACGCGTCACCCCTTGTGTGTTGGTGATGGGGTAGTGGACGAAATCATCCCCCCGATTGTGTTTGTATCCGTGGGGTGCGGTGCGCGCCGTTCCTCCCAAGTACTGGAGGCGAACCGCGGGCAGGGTGGATTCTTTGGTGTCGACTATCACCCCGCCGCGGTATAAGGGGCGGCCTGTAGAGTCGCAGGCGTACGGGGTCTCGCGGGGGTCGTCAGAGTCGGTGGCCGTGATGAGGTAAGGCTGCTCAACTGGGTACCACTCCTTTAGCGTTCCCTCTACCGCTTCGTACACTGCTCTCTCAGCATCTCGGTGTGTTGGCGTCGTCGGTGGTAGATGATGGCCCGTCGGGCCGCGGCTACTGCCAGCTGTCGGCGCTTCCAGTCCTCCGCCGGTTCCTTCCAACTCTGTGTCTTCATCCACTCCTGCCACTTCAGCGTCGCGGGCATCTTCTTCTTGCTCGTCTTTGACTCGAGGGGGTTCAGATCAAAGTGGGGGACCCGCAAAGAGTCCGACAGCTGTACGAAGCCGAGTAATTTCGGCTTCGGTGTATGGTGCGGTGTTGAGGCGGTCGCCGTTGTCATTGAGGAGCCAGTACGTGGCGGACTGGTCGGGTTCTTCGATGTCGAAGATGGGTTGGGCATTGGCGAGGGCCGTGCGGAGTTCTTCGTGGGTGAGGCTGTCGATGAGGCGGGCAGCGAGAGAGGTGGTAGAGGTGGAAGCGGGAAGAGACATTTGGAGTGAAGTGTGGAGTCCAGTGTGAGGAGATGGGGTTTCGGTCGTGGTTTGCCCTCTTCTTATATCCGCTTCTCTCGCTTTCGAACTCCGTCTATACTCCGCTAGGGCTTCGTCAGCGAATACGTCATTTTCGTTGACCCACTGATTCTCCAAGTCTGAGTACCCCTTCCATTTCACGAGGTATTGCAATTTCTTGCTCCGGCCGAATCGTCTGGAGTCTAGAATGCGCTCCACTTCATACTCCTCTTCCCCATCCACTAGATCCGGTGGTGGGTGTTGGAAGTTTTCCCCATGTAGGGGCGTCTCGCGATAAGGCGTGAGTAAATCGATGTGGAATACGGGGTGAATACTCCACTGCGTGGGAAGTTCCAGTTGATAATTAACCGGTGATAGGACGCGCGTGATCTTGAATGGGCCATGCCGTCGTGCCGCCAGTTTGGCGGTTGATTGATTGGTTCGTAGGTGTCGTCCTTCTAGCCATACTTGATCCCCCACTCGGTACTTGGGTGTGTTCCGATGTTTGACCCACAGCGATTGTGCCTTTTTGATAAGGTTCTGAGCCTCTTTCCGTGCTTCTTGGAATTGCTGAAGTCGCGTGAGCACCTGTGGGATAGGGGATGGCTTATCAATCCAATCAGCGCGTGGGTCGTATCCCATCATGTTACGAACCCCGACCACCGAAGGTGCGGCCCGCGCGCATGACGGCCCGGAGACACTGCCAGACACTGCAGAGACTCCGCAGAGCCCGACAGGCGACCGCATCGGATCCCCGGGTGCTAGGGAACGGTTACGGAAGAGCCTGGGCCTGTGACGTCACTGATCACGTGACTTGGGCCTGGGCTGACCTAGACCGATGACGACAGATGGCGCAATGCCTCATGTGACCTTCTAGTAGGTTCCATGGCTGCGCACGGACCACCGAACCCTCGGTAGAGCGGACTTAGCTGGGTACGAACCTTATGTACCTGCTTGTATATATACCAGTAGCGTTTCGTACTCAAGTCCTTCAGACTTGAGTTACTTAGCAATACCAGCTAGTACCTTGGGAACTTTGCTCTGCGCTTCTAAGACCATCCTCTTACCTTGTGCATCACCGTTCTCGCTACGCCTCTTCGAGCGTACGCCTTTGACCGATCCAAGTCTCCTTAGTCATCGTCCGCGACTACGACCCTCGACCTTGCTCTTTCGTTATGCCGTCTGCTGGTAAACCCGGAGTCGCACGCCGCCCCGCTGGTGGCGTTACACATCATGAGTGAAAAAGGGGACTTCCTCGTCGCCTCGTGCGGCCAATTGTTATGTGCGAATTCCGCCATTGGCAGGAATCGCGCCCAGTTATCTTGACGCTCGTTGGTCCAGAACCGTAGATATTGTTCCAACCATTGATTGGTTCTTTCCGATTGTCCGTCGGTCCGGGGGTGATACGCCGTGGATATATTTTGGTAGATGCCGAGGATTCGGCACAATTCGCGTGTGAACTTCGATGCGAATCTCAGGTCTCGGTCGCTGATAATTTTCGCTGGTAATCCGAATCTCCGGAACACATGAGTGACGTACAGTGCAGCAGTCTCTTCCGCAGATATTTCCTCGTTACAGGGGATGAATACTGATGCTTTGGTGCAGTCGTGGTCAGTTACGGTGAGGATCGAATCGTATCCCTGTGATTCCGGCAGTTTAGTGATGAAGTCAAGGGCGATGACTTCGAATGGCTTAGCGTTGGGTGTCGGCGTGATGGGCACTAGTGGGGCTCGCGTCGGGCGGTTGTTAACCTTGTGGCGTTGACATTCCGCGCAGCCTTGAACGTACTCTGTTATTTGTTTTAGCATATTCGGCCACCAGTGACTTCGCTCGATGATTCTCGCCGTTCGTTTGATTCCTGGGTGGCCGTAGACTGGGGGGTCGTGGTGGTTGGCGATGATGGTGTGGATTTCTTCCTGTCCTCCGGTGACCACTCGTGCGTCTTGGCGGTACCAGACTCCATTGACTTTCTTGAGCTTGTGTGGGTCTACCTGGGGTCGTAGAATGTTTTCGTCTTGTGTGTGGGCTTCCGGCGATTGCGTGGTGATGGTTCGTATGAATACCTTCTCAGGTAAGACGACGACTCCTTCGTTGTCCCTTTCCCCTCGGTCGTAGTCGGGTCTTCGCGATAGAGCATCTGCACGTCCGTTGTTAGTCCCTTTGATGTGGTGGATCTCGAAATCGTATTCCATGAGCTCTAGGACTTCTCGGGCTACTCGGCGACTTATCTTCTGCGGTGTCTTCCAGTGTGTAAGGTTGAGGTGGTCGGAGAAGATTTTGATTTTGTGTGGCAAGCCTGCTAGGAACGGTCTCCAGTGTCGCAATGCTTTGACTATCGCCAGAAGTTCCAGGTCATAGATGTCATAGTTGCGTTCCGCTTCGTTTAGGGTGGCCGAGAAGTAACCGAGGGGGTGTCTTTTCCCGTCTTGCTTCTTCTGTAGGAGTACTGCGCCTACAGCGTATCCCGATGCGTCCACTTCGAGTTTGAATTGGTCTGTCAGTGTGGGGTGTGCGAGTACCGGTTCGCTTGTGACTAGGCGTTTGAGGGTTTGGAAAGCTGTTTCTTCATCTTTGCCCCACGTCCACTCTGCATCTTTGCGTGTGAGTTTGTTGAGGGCTCGTGCGTATGTGGCGAAACCGCGAATGAAGAGGCGGTAAAAATTGCAGAAGCCCAAAAAGGAGCGTACGTCTCGTACCTTCATGGGTGTGGGCCAGTCGCGTATACCGGCAATTTTTACGGGGTCCATGCGAGTCACCCCCTTTTCAAGAATTACCCCCAGGTAATCCATTCGCGGTTGGTGGAATGTACATTTGGATGGTTTGAAGTACAGGTCGTGGTCCAGTGCTACTTGAAGTACTGCGCAGACAGCGTCGATGTGCGCTTGGAGGCCTGCGTGTTCGAGCGTTGCGATTCCGATGTCGTCCATGTAGACACGGATGATCGTTCCCATTGCCGCAAAGATTCGGATTGTGTCGCCTAGGATGTCGTTCATCATGTTCTGGAACGTTGCTGGTGAGTTTGTGAGTCCAAAGTACATGACAAGTGGTTCAAAGAGTCCGTATTTTGTTTTGAAGGCTGCTTTGTACTCGTCTCCTTCCTTGATGCGTACGTTGTTGTATCCCCAGCGGACGTCGAGTTTGGTGAATATGTGTCCGTCTCCGAGGTCGTTGATGAGTTCTGACATGAGGGGTAGCGGGTATTGGTTGCGCACCATACAGGCGTTGATCCACCGGTAGTCCTGTACTGGTCTCAGTTTTCCGTCTTTTTTCTTGATGAAGAAGAACGATGAGGCGTAGGGTGATTTTGAGGGTCGGATGTAGCCTAGCTTGAGTTGTTCGTCTAGCCATTCGCGTAGTTGTCCGTCTTCGTCTTGTGACATCAGGTAGACTTTGCAATCGATGCTGGGGGGTGTACCTGGTTTGAAGTCGATTGCATGGTCCCAAGGTTGTGACGGTGGGAATCGGTGGGATGCTTCTTCGCTGAATATTTTCGCAAAACGCTGATATGGGGCTGGGAGGGTTTCCTCGATAGCGTTTTGATTAGCTGCGATGGCTAGTTCGGTGGCTGTGGTACGTATCTGGCATTCTTCTTCGAGTTCTTGGACAATATCTTCGGCTTCGTCTTGGGTTATTGCGCTGGCAATGGTGGTTTGCGTTTCTGTGGGGTTGATTGATCGAAGTACTATTGGAAGGGCTCCCTCGTGAATGGTGGCGTGCGCCCAGCTGATGGTTGGCTCGTAGGTTGCTAGCCAAGGATATCCGAGGACGAGGTCTTCATTTCCTATGTCGGTGATTAGGAACCTCATGACCTTAGAAATGCCTTTGGTCTGGACGTTTAGGTCGATAAAATGTGTAATGGACCCAGCTTTATTTTCGGTGTTATCTATATTCCAGATCTTTTTGGGTTTCTCAAGGGTTTGCAGCCCGAGGCCCATGCGTTTAGCGAATGCGGGTCTTATAAAGTTGTCGGTAGCTCCGGAGTCAACGAGTCCTTTGATGTCGGCCATAGAGTAATTTGTACGAATCGATACTGGAATTCGGAGCGAACGGTAGCGAGTCATGATTACAGAATTACAATTGACTGCCCTCACCCAGGCCGATGGGTTCAGGCGTCCTGAAAACCCTCTTGGGTCCAGAGATCCTTGAATACGAGGTCTTTCACCTCGTCGCTAGCCCCTCTAAGCGTTTCCATCCATCCTTTGGCCTGCTCTTCTGGTGTGGCTTCTGCGCGCCGCACTGTTGTCGGTTCTTGACTGTAGTAGTCGGTGTCCATGCTCTGACTCGTGCTTGCACGTGGTGGAAGGGGTTGCCTCGGTTTTCTGGGGCGTGTGCATTCTCGTGAGAAGTGGCCGGGGTTGTTACAGTTGTAACAGATGACTTCCCTCATGTCTCGGCGCGGTCCGCCTCCTCGGTTTTGTCCTGGTCCCCCTCTTGGTGGAAATGGGGGCTTTTGGTAGTTGCCTCGGTTTGGGTCCCCTACTTCTGCGAGTCATGCGCGAGTTCTGTCCGCCGACGTGTCCATGGCGTTCGGGTCATAACGCGGTGGTGGGAACCTGGGTGGTGCCCATTGGGGAACGTATCCGTGGTTTGGTTGTGGTCGCGGTGGTGGAGTGTTGCGGGGTGTGGCGTTGAGCCCCAGGCGTGCGCGCAGGTGTATGTACTGTTTCTGTCGACGCAGTGCCGCTTCCTTCCATTCGTTGAAGGTTTGTGGGTCATCCAATTCGTAGATCTTGGTAAATAAGGCCCTCGGGAGGCCCGCCGTGAACCGATCAAGTGTTTGGCGATCGTTAAGGCGGTAGTCAGCTTTTCTTGCTAACTGCTCGAAGTTGGTGACGTACGAGTTGATGTCGTCTCCGACCATCTTAAACCCTTTAGCCAACGTTGCTTGTGCCTGCTCTTGCTCGAGTACGTTTGAGAAACGATCCGAGAATCCAGCTGTCAGAGTGTCCCATAAGAATGGGTCGTATCGGCTACGCCCCTGGTGTAGCTCGTTGTTGAGCCATTGGAGGAATCCGAGCGTCCAGTTGGATACTCGTGGGCCTTTGATGAAGCCTAAGAATAGTAGGCATCGCCGATAGACATTGGTCATGATCGGTGCTTCTGAATTTTGTCCCCAGTATATGTGCCACTGTGTGAGGAATGATTCGTACTCATCTCGATTTCCGTCGAATATGGTTGGGGTTTCTCCCACTAGTTTGTCCGACCCATATGGTGCTCCCAACGCTGGCCCTGTTGCTGGCGGTGGTGGGGGTGGTGGTCCTCCACCGAAGGGGTCCCCTCCGCTCCCTCCTCCGAATTGTGGTTGTCTTCCTCCGTGCGGCGGTCTTCCATCTCCTGGTGGCCCTTGACCAAAGGGTCCTCCGCGTCTCCTGGGTGGTGGAGGTCCTCCTGCGCCTGGTGGTGGATCGGGGACATCTGGGCCTACCGCTCTGAAAATGGCTGCGTCGTCTGCGGTCATGCGGTGTCCTGTAGTTGGGTTGATGGGGCGTAGGTAGGATTCGGCCTCTTCGGTGATTCTTCTGGCTTCTTCAAGGGCCAGGTCTTCTTGAGTAATTGTTGCAGTTGCCATATCTACGGGTGGGTGAACTTCAATGTTTTCGGGTTCGTTGATACGTAGGGACTCAGCAGTCTGTATTATTTCTCCTACTTCGGATTCTTCGTCGTTGTCAGTTTCTTCGTCTCCGCTGGTTTCGGATGGTGCGGGGGTTCTTGGTTCGGAGGTGCTGGGTTCTTCTTCGGGTTGTCCGTCTATGCGTCCCCACTCTTCGCGTGTGGGTAGGTTCCTTGCGTCGATATCACAATTGTAGTTTCTTCCCGCGGGTCTTACTGCGTCGTATCGGTTGTCTACGGGGTTCCAGGTAATCTCGACCCAGCACAAGTTATCAAAGTTGAACTCAACGGGGCGGTATCGGGTTGGCCCCGACGCAAAGTCCACGAAGTATCCTGTTTCTCCTCGGTATTCTCTCCACCTAGCAGCTCCTAGGAATTGTGTTGGTACGTTTCGGTCTCCTCGTCGTTCGAGGGAGTAAGTTTGAAAGCTTCTCCACTGGTCTCGAGTTGTGAACGCCACGATGGAAGGATCTTGGTCTTAATGTTACGCCACCACTGGCGTTAGTCCGACTTGGACACGAAAGGGTGTTCACGACTTAGCAGAATATCTTCCGAGGTCACGTGACCTGTTCACGGGATACACGGCGCTTACGGGCACGTGATCTGAGTGTACACTAGGGCAAGTCGTGCCACTAGGTAGTCCGAAGGTTGATGAAGACGACCTGCTCAGAAAGAGACAAGTGAATCGCGCGTAAAGAGGAGAATAGAAATGGTGGATTTGAAGAAGACCAAGATGGCGAATCTTGGTCTTCCTAGGCCACTATTTATACATATACGAGGCAGCTTTAAAGCTCCTCTCCAATCCATACGATGAATAGCTAAAGTAGCTCGAACCCTACTATCGCTATCCTAGTTATGAGTCATGCCACATCGGCATGTGATTCTACTACGTGCTGACTGATCTACTAGTCCATGACACATTGCGACTTACTAACGTGGTCATATCCGTACAGTAAGCGTCTGTTCCCTCGACCGTGACAGAAACTGCGGGTCCACACAAGAAAATGACCAGACTGGGGTTTGAACCCAGGACCTCCCAACTATATACTGGGTGCTCTAAACCACTGAGCTATATGGTCCTGGATACAGGGAATTGGTTTCACAATCTTGACAGATTGCATATCCAACAGAGGGTGTCATAGCCCATATGTCAGTGTCCACTTCCCGGCCCGAGGTGCTGATCAGTCTGAAATGTAACATGTGTGGTCTGCCCGGTGTTAGCATCGTGCTTCATCATTTGTGCAGAGGTTTTGCTTTGAGAGGGGGTATCCTATCCTCCCCATGTACTTGATCCACTCGCAGAGGGCCAGCTCTTGTGCCTTGCTAAGTAGCTGCCTATTAACTTGTGATTTTGTGTGTGGAGCAGCAAGCTCGTGGTGTCGTCAGCGAAGTGTGTCGTAGGGTACATTGAAGTGACATGCGGCTATTGCTAAGTTCTTGAATGTCCCATTGGTGACTGCATTGCTTGCTTCTTGGAGCTTTGCTTCTTTATCGGTCTCTGATTTCCATTTCTTAGCACATTTGGAGAGTGACTTTGTGTTGTGCACCATGGAGAGCTCTGTGCTGGGGATGCTGTTTTGTGTCTAGAGAGGAGTCTCAATTGCTTGCCAAATTGGGTCACGTTTTATCACCTCTCCATGGTCCTTGGGGAATTTTTTGTCTCCGACCTGATTGCCTTTGTCTATTGACCCCAAAATCTGTAGAGTCACTGCAGTAATGGATGGTAACATCACAGTAAGGTGAGGTCCAGTAGAAATGTTGGGATCGCTCAGATCTGGAGCTGTGGGCACACTTTCTGGACCACCCCCATTGCCTTTGTTGATTTTTCATGACTGTAATTTTGCTCTGATCCTCGTTATATTGTATGATCTCATATCTACACATGCTAGAGAATATAGGGGTTTTTTTTTTGAGAAGAAAGGGTGTCAGGAAAGTACTGATCCATTATGATCTTTTGGAATTTGCAGATGTGGGTACATTTGCAGAGGTGTGGTAAGCATACTATCATGCACGGCCCATTGCAAAAAAAACACTAAATGACTTCTGGAGCTTCAACAACTCGTCTTTATTACCAAAAATTGTACATCCTCATAGCCATTTGTATTTTACATCCACTGAAGTTTTTTTCGTATTTGTTTCTATTTTATTTGAGGGTTCGGAAAGAATCCGAGTTTGCACGCACATGTGCAATTTTTTGTCACGAACAGTCACACCATCGGCAGCATTCGGCAAGCGGCATTCCACATTTGTCACAATTGCACTTGCACGCTCACACAACAAACTCAAAAAAACGAGAAGTTAACTGTATTAGAGGGTGTTGAAATAGCAGGGGATGTATATCTAAACTACCATTTTTGTGTGCTGCGAATGGTTGAGCTGGAAATGAAGTGCCGGTGATATCCTGAGAGTGCGCAGGATTTTGGGGGTGCGCAGCGTCGCTAGCGGTCGCGCAGGCCTTCGCGGGGCGCGAGATGTCATAGGCGGGTCCGCGGCGATCGCATATTAGTCGGTGTCGAAGGGCTAAGGCCGCGCGTGAGTGCAGCGAGGTCAGGAGAGGCTACATGGAGCCTGAGGGTTGAGTGTCGCAAGTGATCGGAAACGGTTGCGCACGCTTGCGCGCGGCGCGAAACTTCGCAGAGGTGGCCGCCGTGGTTGGAAACACGTCAGCTTCCAGTCGCTAAGACCGCGCGCGAGTGCTGCGCGCTGGGGAATGCAAGGGATGGACCTCACTGAGCTAAAAGGCCCGGAAGCTGAAGGGGGAGGTCTACTATTACTTGACTTCTGTAGAGTTGTAATTACATGAACTAAACACCAGGAAATATAAGGAAAAGGGTGCATTACATACCAGGGGAACAGGGGAATGCTAAAACGCGTAGGGAAGTGTCCGGAATGAGTGGGAAACCGAGCAAGAAACTGAGCGTGCACAGAGCGCGGGAAAGCGACGAATCGCGGGAAAGCGGTGCTCGTAAAGTGTAGAGTGTGTGCACGAGCGCACGAGCACGACCGAGCGCAGGGAATCTAGGAAGTAAGTTAAGTGAAATCTGCCTTTCAGGGCTCGGAGAGACCAGGTGTATCACCGAGCGCATCCAGAAGTTGGGTGGAAGGAAGCTGGGGGGAATAGTCGGTCCAGAAGCTAATAAGGGTTCAGCGCTCAGCTACAATGGCATTGTCGATGCGAGCTTGCTTTTGGGGCCGTCAGCCAAATAGCTCGTCAAAGCGAGGTGGTCATCTTTGATCTGTCTTCAAAAGGAGTTTGAAATACATCACGTCCATGTCACGCTCTGGAGCATATTCAACGTCTTTCGCTTCCACAAGATGATCGCATCAGCCTGGTGAGTCCAAAATTGTCATATGATGTCTCCTTTATACCCCCTAACACCTGAGCTTGGCAGATGTTGATTTTTCCTAGAGGATCGTTGGGATCTGCACGCATGGAAACCTCTCAAAAACCACTCCCCCACTTCGTTTTGTACTTTCCCTTCGCAAACAGCAATTGATCCTCAATTTATTTGCAGATCCCATATATACAGAACCTACTGTACATAGTGTAATTTTTTTGGGCTCAAAGGGTATTGGGAAAGTGGTGATCTATCCAAATCTCTGAGATTTGCACAAGGTTGTGCATTTGCAATAGCACGTGCATGATAGTAGTACATTCGACCGCCGCAGACTCGGAGACGCGGACTTTGATTTGCGGCTCGTGGCAAGCCTCTAGTCACGTGATAAATGATCTCATATTTGACTCCCCGATTGCCTTTCTGGGTTTACCCCACACCCTTGCACTCGCACTGCGACCATACCCCCAGTTGTGTCTTACGCGGATTTGTCTTTTTCTTTTATTTCCTGCATTTTATATCCTGCTGTGTGTCCAGTAGAATATAGATGCAGATTGGAATAAAAAGGAAAGCCTGCAGATGGCGCTCGCTGGTCCGGCCTCCGCTCCGAGTCCCGTCTCCATTCCAAGTTCCCGACCCGACAAACTCAGCAAGATCCGCTCACCCAATGGCGCCTAGCGCCCTACCAACTTGCGGGTACCGTTATCGCGTCCTTCCTAGTCAAGTTCCTGGTTGTTTTCTCGATAGTGTAAGGCCTAACGTTGTCTTCATCATCCGTCTCATGCCATTTCATCATTCGAGTCCGGAGAGCAGATCCGATTCTACTGATATACTGTGTAGAGCGATCGTGTTATGGTAGCTTGTATGGTAGGGTCGCCTTCATACCGCGTCGAGTCGATCTTGGCGTAGTCGGATCCAGGTGGCAACACATAATAATACTCTAGAGCCCTATCCGATTGTTGTAGTTCTATAATACAGTATAGGATAAATTCGTATGGTTTACCGGTTCACTTTTTTGACCACCGAATTCATTCCGTTGACCTCAATGATTTGAGACATTGATTTGAGGCGTCATCGTGTCATCTGGCGGCTATTTTGCCTCGTGGTCACCTCGTGTCACGTCGTCGAACATTCAGCAATTACTGTACTGAACAACCTGTCGATATCGTATGCCTTTCTTGTTTGGAACGCCCGGTACGTGTCAACGTTCGAATTACTGCCCGCTTTATTCAAAGCCTCGATGCCCATAGCCCATGCCAGCGAACCCCAGTCTCATCAGTCAGACGGTCAGTTGCGGCCCAAGCAGCTCTCTACGATCGGCCTGTCTTTCTTTCCGAGGGGCTCTCTCTGGCGTAGCAGCCCACCAGCACCACCCCGATAAGCTGACGCCATAGACACAGGCTCGACGCTGACGCCCGCCCACGATAACACCGGACTACCGGACCAGCTCGATACCAATGCGACCATTGCCCTCGCGTTTCTTCTCGGTTCCGCGACCACACTTGGTACATACGCCGTCTACCGCCGCTTCTTCACGCGCCTCGCGAGTGCCGAGTGGGTCACCCCCAGCATGCTAAGGCGTAGGCCTTGGATCACAGGCGTCGTAACTAGGTGCGTCGCGGGCTCATGCCTCCCCACTACGACTAAACGGTTCGTTGGTTGTTTTGTTGGCGCGCAGGGTGGGCGATGGGGACAACTTTCGCCTCTACCACACCCCGGGCTTTGGCTGGCGTGGGCCGCTCAAGTTCAGGCACATACCCAGACGTTCTCAAGGTGCGCCCGCCGCCCCGACTTCCCCAGACGAGCTCCCTAAACCCCACCTGCACCACGCCGCGCAGAGTTAGTCGGGAAGACGATCCACATCCGCATGGCGGCGGTCGACGCTCCCGAGGTGAGCGGCGAGCGCCCGCGCCCACGCGCGTTCGTAACTCTGACCACCCGCAGCGCTCGCATTTCGGGAAGCCGGCGCAGGCGCACTCCGATGAGGCGCTCGCGTGGCTCAAGGAGCAGGTCCACGGCCAGCGGATCAAGTGCCAGCTCTTCCAGCGCGACCAGTACGGGCGCATCGTCGCGCTCCCGCTACTCCCGCTCCTCCCCCGCCGCTGGTGGTGGCCGCGTCTCGGCGGGACGCGCAACCTGCCCCTCGAGATGGTCCGCGCGGGGTGGGGCGTCGTCTACACGGGCAAGGGCGCGCAGTACGGCGGCTGGGGCCAGGACGTGTACCTCGCGGCACAGGCAGAAGCACAGTATGTATTTGTTATTTGCTCCTGTTTGCTCTCTCTGACTGGATTCTAAATCAAGGACGGCAAGGAGGGGCATTTGGCATGCTGGTACGAACATCGAGACACCTGCAGAGTACAAGAAACGGTATCGTGCCGAACAAGAGGCGATGCATGAGGAAGAGCCGGAGACGGAACTGGAAGAGTTTGAACCTGAGCCTGAACCAAAGGGCATCTTTGACAGGATATTTAGACGAGGCAAATCGGGTGGGGTCAACCCCAAAGTTTGAAGAAAATCCCTGTTTTCGTTGCTAGTACATTCGTGATGAACACGGTAGTACTAACCATAAAATAGCGAGGTCGCAAATATCCGATTGTATTATAAAGTAGCAAAGACCATACGAGTAGATTTGTGGATGACCAAACTGAAGCAGTGCACAGAAATACAGGGATCAGCCGTCGTCTGCGCCTTCGTTCTGTTGAGGAGCTTCGGGGGGTCTCTGCTGCTGAGGCACCATACCGAAGAGCTAAGAAAGGGCATGAATAGGCGAGATATACGAGTGAAGGACGAAGGAACCCACAGCCTTGATCTCTCTGACACTGAGCTTGTGTAGCTTCACACCTGTGCCCTCGCCGAGCGCCGCATCGGCCAACCCTAGAAAAGACATCAATACCCTTATTGCAGGGGCAGCAATCGGACCACGGCGTACCCATCTTAACGTCCTGCAGTCGCAACATACGCTCCTCGATGGTTTCTTCTACAACAAGGCGCTTCACGAACACGTCCTTCTCTTGCCCAAGACGATGGACGCGATCGTACGCCTGCGATTCCGCCGCGTAGTTCCACGAGAGGTCCATGCTGCATGGCGTTTCGTGTGTCAATGGGGGCCCCGGTCGCGTAAAGAAACTAAGCACGAAAGTACACGTACTTGACGACCCGGTTCGCGATGGTAAGGTTGAGCCCGACGCCGCCGCACTTGGTACTGATCAGGATGACTTTAGGCCCGCCCGTCCTGCGGAACCCAGCGAGAGCCGCCTCGCGGGCCTCGCTCCTCATCTTCCCATCATACCGCAAGTTCTGGATGCCGTTTCTCGCCAGCAGCGTCTCGATCAAGTCCAGCATCGACGTCCCTGTTCGAAGCGAATATCATATTAGTCACAGTGCCCGACCTCCGAGAGGAGATTGTCACATTGGGAGTATACGATCGTCTTGTCGCCGGCATCCTCTGCGATGCGGAGCTGCTCCACTAGCGCGTTCATCTTGGCGCTCGGCTCCAAGTCGTCGTCGCCCCGGCGCCAGGTGGCAACTGTGCGTTGACTGGGCTTCGCAATCTCTTTGCGGGTGGCAGGCTGCTTGCCTTTCTTTTGCGATGAAGACTCGGGCTTTTTCTCGGGTTTGACTTCGCTGCTTTCGTCATCATCAGAGGCGTTGGAAGCGCTTGACATTCGAGGTTTCTCCTGCGATAAACAGTGAAGTCAACATAATTATCATCGCCTGTCCTTCTCAGGAGCTCACGTCTTTGGGGGAACCCTTTACTTTGCCTTCAGGCCAAGTTAGTCCTCACAATTGCTTGGAGACACAACCAACGGCGCACCTTCCTGTTTTGTACCAGCCAGGATTTGTGAAAAATCAGGTAATTCCTCATCCGAACTCAGTTCGAATATTTCTTGCTTCGCCTGTACGGCGGGCTCTGGCTTCGGAATTGGCTTCTTTTCCTGTTTAACTAGCTTTCTGTCCCGTACAAGACGCGAGCGCTCTTTTTCGGCACGAGAAAATGCGCGCAATTCCTCGTGCGAAGGCTCAAAAGCAATAGAAAGGAAGATAGAGTTGGGACTAATGTCGTTCATTTTCTTGCACACCGGGCCTAGTTCCAAGTTGGCCATCCGACACGCCCAGAGTGAGTAACTAACACCCAGACGGTGGAAGAGGAGAAGAACGTACAGGGACGGAAACCTTTGGCTGCCGCTTCTTCAAACGCCTTCTCCGCAAAATTGTTCTGTCGTTCATCCCCATAGCCGAAGATTCCATCATGGACAATCGCAGACTGGCTCATGTCTTCCAAGCAATCTGTCGCGCGCCAAGTAAACAACGGTAACTCGTGCATGAGAAATAGCGCGCTCAGCCTCACCTGCGCAGACTTCGTGCCCGCATTTCAAAACCCTACCATTGTTTTCGTAGACTGCGCACGGGAGGTTTAGCGGGAACCAGAAACGAGTAACCGGGGTGCTCGCGTACTCTCGTGACACACGGGGCACATGGTGTCCTCTTCGTCCGCACCATTCGTGAAGTCAAGCTCGATCGCTCGCGCGCGATCTAGTGCCCTGTCGGGAGATCATATGAGTCGACAGTCGTCGCGCGGACGCGAGGTGCCTACCTTTTCTTTATCCGCACAACCCACTCGGATCCCATCACTCTCCTCGCACGTGCAAGTTCCTTTTCGCTCTCACCGCTCACCAGTAAGATTGGGTCATCGCCCTCCTCTGCTCTGATCTTCGTTTTAAAAAGCGGCAATAAAATGAATCCGTCAGGAACGGGTCAGAAGAGACGGTATGCTCACGAGAGTGAGATGTGGGTGGCAGCACAGCTGTCGCAGGCGCAAAATCATTACCAGCACCGCGGAATGGCTGTACACCCAGAAATAAGCGAGAGGAAGGAGAAGAAAACAGGGAATTTACTTTTGAATAATCGTCCCTTCGCGAATGAACTTGTTTACCCGGACTTTCGCCTGCTTCTCAAAGTCGTCATATATCTACAGAGCAGGTCAGCTTGGAGTCTCGTATATCTAGGAATAGTGATCGCACCTCGCGCTCCTCGGGAGAGAACTGCAATGTCTCCAATTCAACGATCTTAGGTGGGAGCGTAAGCAACGGCTTTCCCTCGAGCTTCGAATCCTTGGTCCGTCGCAACAAGATGGGCTTCAGAATACTCTGTGCGCGTGCGCCTGCCAGCGGCGCATCGTGAACTTGCACCTTGGTCTAAGAGGCATTTAGACGTGAGATTAGCCTCGTCGCGGACGTACATTCGAAGTGGAGACGTACAATGTGTTCGTGAAACGATTGCCAATCGTTCCACGGACGGAAACGACCGAAGCGAATCAGCCCGTAAAGATCCACCCTATCACCGGGTCACTTTCGGCTATCCATGTGCGCGAATTGAATACACACAGTGAATTTGTGACCGGCGTGCCAGTTAACATCCAACGGTATTTGGCACGAAGTTGAGCAACCACCTTGCTGGCTCGCGTGGTTCTATATAACCAACATAGGACCAGTCAACGGATGCGAAAAGTAAATTGACACATACCGGTTACGAATGAATTGTGCCTCGTCAAGCACAACGCGGTACCATTTCATACGTGCCAGCAGACCACTGTGTGGCATTCAGTCGTGACGCGGGGACAGATAGGCGATGAAAGATAACCCGTGTTCTGATAGCCATTCGATTTCATCCTCCGGGTCAACATTAGGGTCTTTAATGACAAAGTCTTGGACGAGAGTGTGATACGTCGTGATGATGATCTACCAATCCGCACGATGAGATGAGTACTAGGCGAAGACAATCGTAAAAAGAAGAACGCTACGTCTTTGTCTCGTATTGCGGATAAATTCTTGAGCTTCGTCTTTCCGTGATGGATATGCGCAGTGAAGATCCCGTTCGTCTTCGATTCTAGTTCTTCCTTCCACTACGTAAACCATAAATCAAAAGACGCGTACCGTCACATAATATGATGTCATACTTGGTGCAATAGTGCAGCTGGAACGACGATGAGGGCTGTGCGGTAATTTTCATTGGGTCCGGGAGTATTTTTGGCCATAGTGGCAATCATCTGAACGGTTTTACCTATATAGGGCCATCAGAACACGCGCGTGTCCTGCACAGGATGCAAAACAAACCAAGTCCCATATCGTCGCTACGGTTCAAAGCTCAGACAGTCAGACAGAGACGCAACAAATGGGTACGAACGCCAAAATCCCACCCTTGTACGCCGTCTCTTTCTCTTGCATCAACATCCTAGGACGGCGATCTAGCTCATCTCTCGATGCGGTGCGGAGTCTTACCAACTGACGCCGATAATTTGATGTGGGATAAGGCGGACCTCCATCCCTGGAAGGAGGTCCTTCGCACTGAAAGGATGCGTGGTGTCAGTAGAGAGAATGTATGAGACTTTGTTGCACGGACTCCTTCAGGCCTAGGTACTTCATTCCGTCCTTGACTTGCATGTCCTGAGCCAAATTGTCGATGGACCTCGAGACAAACTCCGCCAACCTAAGTCAACGTTAACAATTTTACGATTGGTAGGGAGTATACATGCCGTTGGTCTTGATCATCCCCTCCAAAATCTAATCTGGTCAATGGGCCATCCACTTCATCCCTGACAACAAACTCGGCATCCAGGGGATTCTCCGACGAGCTAGCCCTGAACATAGATGTAATGAGAGACTGCGTCTCACGAGCAGCACGTTCCTCGGGTGAGAGAATTGGGTCAGTGACCGCCGCATCTAATCTATGTTATGACGACAGAGAGGGTCAAATTTGAAGAAAGTTACGTACTTGGAGACTGAGTATTCGCAAGGAGGCCTGAAGGCAGCTCTCTGAGGTCGGCACGTGGCACTCGGGGTGCTTGACGCTTGTTCAGGGGTGCTACTAGTGAACCAGTGTATCCGGCACCTCGCCTACGCTTGTCGCCGGTTTTCTGTGATTGTAGGAGAGACGGGACTGGCGAAAAAAACGATTCATCCTCCGCGTCGGAAAGAGTGAGATCGAGGGCTGCAAGAATACGCGACTTTGAGGACCCTTGTTCTGCCATGATCAATGTAGAGGAGAAAGCAGTGGGGAATTGTAGACGCCGCGCAGGACGGACGAGTCGCGTCCCAAATTCGGCGCGTCTGTTCCCGTGGCATCGCTTAGTCACGATTGCCTTACCTTAATAGGCAACCGACTAGTTGTGGTCCTAGCCTCGCTCTTGGTTCCTAGCATCGGATCTTATCTCCCGTTCTTACGTGGTCACTCACGCTCGTGGGCGTTCAAGCCTAGGTTTATCAAGTTCATCTATTATATCTAAGCGGAATGTTGATCTGTTAGTCTCTAGCACCTGGAAGCAGCGAGGGCGAGGTTCATGTCCAAGTGTTCGCCTAGTCTGCCTCAAACCCGTATAATGCTCTACCACCAAGTCTATGTCGGGACCTCACATGCCGGCCTCATGAATTTAGGCATGAGCTCTTCGGTTCTAGCCACGACGAAACTGTCGAATTTCCTGCACCCGAACACAGGCATAATGAGGCTTGTACCCTAATCCGCAGCCGCTGCTAAATACCCCTGAAATGCGTGTGAACATAGCACATCAAGAACAGTGCTCGACTCACCTCCCGATCTCCCAGAAACTCGCCATATGCCAGTGCGATGGCGATCCAAAACCCAAGATCGACCCCAAGCTTCCCAATTTCGTCGATGTGTACCTCGAAGACACCCGTTGACGAACCGACGGAGAACACGGGCGTAGTATCGTGGAAGGTAAAGAAGGGTGCCGGACCCTGTGCTACTTGTGAAGAGTGAGCGCTTTCCGTCGGCGCTACTGTCGGCCCATCTGGAAGTGGGCTCAGCGAAAACGAGTTGGACTGCGTGGGCGCACTGTTCCTTAGGGCGCGGAGTGCTCTCGAAAATAACCCCTCGGACGCTGGGGTCGCAGAGACGTATGTGTGGGGTGACAACATAAACTGGGAGATCACGGGACGCGTCCTCGGATGCCGCTGCGCAAGCTGGTCAAGCTTGGCATGTACAGCGCTCGGAGATAGCGGTGCCACGAGCGCACTCGGAGGCGTAGGTGCAGGGGGGTATGTGTGCGTCTGTGAAAATTGACCGCTCGTCGCGTCAGTGAGTGTCGCATCCGAATCTGTGGAAGAGTGGGACGCCGCAGGAAAGCGGGGCGAAGGGGAAGACTGATTCGCAGATACCGAGGGTAGGGACGCGACATTGGTGCGGCATGAGAATTTAAGGGAGCCAGGAGAATGGTATGGGGAGCTGGGGGGCACGGGGACGAGGGGGACGAAGACACCTCGTGGAAAGTTGGGGGCTCGCAGATGAATATACCACCCACGCAAAGGCCGATGTATTTCCCACAACACTTTCGACGTCGCGTTATCCTACAAAACCGTTATCAAATAACAATTTATAGCAACGACAAGAATGAGACGCACGACCAGATGCTCTATGATTTCATTGTCCGACAAGAGCCGCTCCTGTCAATGTCAAAGTCGCATTGATATGCAGAGTGAATGGAGACACGAACATACCTTGTACCATATGACGCGCTCACTCTTCTCCTCGGCGACGTTAACCCTGTTCACGGACAAAACATCCGAGCTGACAACATTACTGCACACCAATAGACACGAGTGGTTATCCTAACTCACCTTCGTACGGTATATCTGACTGTCGGGGAGATTGGAGATGCTGGTATCGGGGATTGCATGTTTACGTTACTTGTCGTGGTGGTTGCTTCCAAAGTGTGTATGGTGAGGGATTCGCAGACCAGAGGGTATCCGCAGCTGTATCCTGCCTTCACGTTTAATCAATCCAGCGATATCATCATTGTCACCGACCAACAGTAGCAACGGCCCGGCCCGCCTGGTCGATCACCCCGGCCACGACTTCAGCCCGCCTTTCCATTTAGCGCCGCCCTCATGCTCCCTCCTCCCATCGGTAACCCATAATCATGACAACAAGTTGGGGCTCAACAGCCCGCCTTCTCACGCTTGGAATTGTCTTTCACCTGGTCTACATAGGAACTGTTTTCGATTGCTATTTCACGAGTCCGGTTGTCCATGGCATGCGCCAGCACAGGCTGTCACAAGCGCAGGCAAAACGCCTTGTGCTCATAGTAGGTGCGAGTCCCGTCGATGCTTGCTTTTGGGAGGAATTTGAAAACCGCCCCTTGCGCCCCGTCAGGCGATGGTCTACGCGCGGACTTCGTCCTCAGCGCAAACGCTTCCCAGATCGTGCCAGGCGCTCCGGAGCGCGTCGCGCCCTATCTTAGGGACATTGTAGAAAGCAGAGGCGCGTATGGTATCTCGCATACACGCGTCCCAACAGAAAGCAGACCCGGACACGTCGCTATAATCGGTGCGTGTGCTCGGTTCGGCTCGAGCGATGTGCATGCTACTTCGCAACAGGCGGGATGTACGAAGACGTCTCTGCTGTAACCAAGGTGGGCCTCGACATTGTCCTGCTGCATATATGTGCTTACCGTGTTGTAAATTAGGGATGGAAGACAAATCCGGTACGCTGATAGTTCATGCTGCCAGGTCTCAGCTAGACACGGGACTTCTAGGTCGACTTCGATTCTGTGTTCAATCAATCCAGCCACACGTTTTCTTTTGGATCGCCTGATATACTTCCCATGTTTGTTCAGGGAGCCACGCCGGGGAGGGTCGAGGGATGGTCATATCACGAGGATCAAGAGGACTTTACGAAAGGCACGTCGAAGACAACTACTGGGCATCAGTCCGCGTATTGAATGCTGGATAAACTACTACTAGATGCTACGGCACTTGACACCTGGGTTATTGACCAACTCAAGTCGTTGTTTCGTAATGCTACCACGAATGAGACACTGGATTCTCAGCTTCGCGCGCCTCAGGTGGTCTTCTTCCTCCATCTTTTGGGCCTGGACGTCACAGGACACTCATATCGGCCCCACTCGAAGGTATTGTGCGTTCACAGTGCCTGTCGCGCTCATCATCCCTCTCACACCAAAGTAGGAATACGTGAATAATATCCGCGTTGTGGACGATATCGTTCGCGAAACGGAGCAACTCATTGCTGAATTCTATGGAGACCAAGAGACCAGTTATATATTTACGGCTGACCATGGAATGTCCAAGATTGGGAACCACGGGGATGGCGGTAATTTTTTTCGCCTTCCAGAAACATTCCTTGCTCACGTATCCTTCTTCAGATCCCGACAACACTCGCACCCCACTTATTGCCTGGGGTGCCGGTATTCGTAAACCTATCCGTAACCTGGCCCGAGTAACAGACGACTATTCTACACCGTGGGAGCTGTCGCACATAGTACGGCGTGATGTCGAGCAGGCGGATATCGCCTCATTGATGTCGGCTCTGTTGGGCACGTTTTGGCCAGTCAACGGGGTTGGTATCCTTCCCGATGTCGATCCGACCGAAGACGGGTATCTCAGTATGCGTGGTGGAGAGAGGGAGGTCGCAGAGGCTAGTGTTGTGAATGCAAAGGTATGTGCTCAAGTATGGTTGTGTATGTGACCTAACCCCGAAGCCAGGTCGTCTTAGAACACTATCGCGTCAAACATGGTAGGCCGCCTCTCATCCAATCGTACCTTGGATACTTATGGCGACACAGAACTAAAGAAGGCTCACGCAATCTGGTACAAGCAATATGAGTTCCTTGATCACCCGTCGTCCGTCTCGGAGTACCCAGGGTCTCAGCGTCTATCCTCGATTGAGAGCCTCATCGCATCTGGCCGCTTCCAGGAGGCTCGGCACCACTCACGCGAACTGATCAAGGCGACGCTTAGTGGCATCCGCTACCTTGAGACATACGACCGCACGCTAATTCGCACTATCGTTACCCTCGCCTACGCTGGTTGGATTGCTTTCACCGCAGCATATATTCTGGTGCCTCAGCCACCATTGGTCAGCTCAATTTGGATACCGCTATTCTTCAATCTCGCGACTGTCGCATTTTGTGGGTTCTTCGCTATCCAGCGACTGCCGTGGACTCTGCACATCTACATTCTATTTCCCTCTTATTTTTGGCAAAACGTGGCAAGGAGAATATCTGAGGTGCCATCGGTCATACGCAGTCACAAGTTGGACACGAGACGGATTGCGAACACGGCATTCGGGTTTGTTTTGGCCGTGGCTGCATTGCAGAGTATGGTTGTACGTCGCCTTGTACATTCTTTTTGTGCGAGAATTTCTGACCAGACCTGAAGTTTGGGTACAACAACAGAGCAGTTTGGAGCGTCGGCTTCGTCACTATTGGGCTCGGATGGCCCCTGACATCCTGGCCAGAGGGTAGAAGGAAGTTCTTTGGACCGTGGGCAGCTTCGTGTCTTCTCACCGCAGTATTCCCGTTGCTTCGCGTAGACCCTTCTGAGAACCTTGGTACTATGTAAGGACCCGCGGACGCTTGTACCGCCTTTGCTGAGGCCAAAGTTACAGATTGGCTGGCGGGGCGTGTATGGTATTTGCTGGGGAGCTAGCCGTGCGCAATGTTTCGGAGATGGAATCCACCGTCGCTCTGCATAGACGACGTTTCAACTTTGGAGTCACTGCTCGGATTCAGGTAGTTTGGACCCGCTTGTTCTTTTCTGCTGGTGTGCTTACGTCCCCGCCGCGTTCCAGCTGCTACTTACCGCGCTCAGTATGCTGGTTACAGCGGCTTCTGTGCAAAGCCTCCAAGCCAAGCATGGACTCCCGCGCATAAATCAAGTAGCTGGGTGGACTATCTTTCGTGAGTTCCACTCGATTCAGACGCAGGCTTTTCCGATGTGATTGACCTCTGTCCAGTGCTCTCCGCGCTACTCCCATTTTTCATGAGGGTTCCCAGGACAGCGGAGGGGCGCCTGCTCACCTACTTTCTCTCGTTCTGCCCGTGTTTCGTCCTCCTGTCCATCCGCGCCGAGGGTCTTTTCTACCTGTCGTACTGCGTGACCTTGTATCTCTGGACGCGAGTCGAGGAGATTGTGCGCCCAGAGACACTGAAAACTCACGCGCAAACCAATGGTGGTGAACGTGAACTGAGATGGAACCCGCAGCGTCTCAGCCTTGATGACGTCAGAACTGCGTTGTTCTTTTTGTTCTTTGTCCAGGTGGGCTTCTTCGGCACTGGAAAGTGAGTGCCAGATATTTCTGATTCGAGATGAGGCGTTGACCACGGGCTTTAGTGTCGCTTCGATGTCGTAGGTTCAATTCTCTTGGCCCCTGCGCGCCACCGCTTATACCAGTCAATTCAGGTCATTCTATCTAGAGCCTGTGTACCGGCTGATCCCAATCTTTAGCCCGTTCTTAATGGCAGCCCTTCTCGTGAGCCTTGTCGTCGTCGTCGAGGTGTCCCCCTTCATCAGCTTGACGTGGAACTCCAGCTTTTCAAGGTTCTCGCTACCTTCGTGTTCCTCTCGGCCGCCTTCGCCACCCTGAACGCGCGCTTAGGAATGCCACCTTTTGCGCTCTTCCTGGTTGCGCTCAGCCTCACTGATGGTACGCCTCTACCCTACTTGTTTCTTCGTCTCTGACTGTCAATGCAACACGCTTACCCTTCGCATGTAGTGATGACAATGACGTTCTTTTTCAACGTCACAGACACAGGTAAGGAAGCGGGAAAACTGGGCGCTCTATGTCGAAAACCTGCTTACATAAAATCAAATTCGCACACAGGTTCATGGTTGCAAATCGGCCAGTCGATATCGCACTTTTGCATCACCTCTCTGCTTCTCGTGTTCTCTGCTGGTATAACATCCTTCGGGGAGACGTTGATGAGAGGCACGGTTCTGAGGCCCCCAAAAGGCGACCGACAGGAGCCGCAACCCCGGGTGGACGACACCACGTCCACCCGTAGTGGGCATTCCCTTTCGAGCTCATCGTTTACAAACACGCGGATCACAAAACGCAATACGGAATCATAATGTCCGGCACGCTATCATAGGTGCCACCAGAACGACCGATGCGTATTGCGTGTGTCGTAGGTCTAATAACCATAAGGCTACAGTAGTTGAAAAATGCTTCACTTCCCGGTGGTCATTTCGACCCGTTTAAGTTTGCGGAGAAATTTTTTTTCGGGACCATGGCAACCGCCGCGTCTCCAGCCATAGTTTGCATGAGCAGATCTCGTGCCTGAGTGCAACGATCACGATGACAACTACGGTAACTGACAGGGGCCACGACCTAGCGCAGACGCGACGAGAGCTCCCAAGGACGTTCAAGACAGGGGACACAGAGTTATCGAAAACAGGGTCTTGGCCCAGAGTGGGAGATGAGAAATATCGGCGAAAAATGCACGGACGGGAGAAGCGTTAGCAAAGACTTGGAAAGACCTGTTCTAGTCTTGTACCCGCCATTGTAGAGGTGTGCAAAGAAGAGGGCGGCGGAAGGGGGGAAGTTGGGAACTCATGCTAGTGGGATATTATTGGCTGAAATGATTACATGCCTTAAGGTGCAGGCGCGCTGATTCCGAGACTACTGAGACTGATCCGTTCCGAGTCCGAGGGTCCGAGGGTTCTTCACAGGTGGCACACGAACGTCGCCTTACAGTGTATTCCAGGAACAGACAAGTCTCTCGATGGGGAAATACGGGTAGTTTGATGCGCGAACCATATTCGGTGCTAGATTATGAACAAGCAGCACGCGATCGTCTGTTTCCGTTTTCGCGTGAGAACCAGAGCCTTGCGCGACTCGACTCGGGGTTGAGGTCTCTTTCTCTCGGGAATTCTTCGAAGCAGAACTCTCGATACTTCGAACTGGCTGTAAAGAACTCTTGTCGACGGTCTGTGGAGCTGAGTGGGGCCAGAAATCCAGAATAGTCGAGGACGAACCTTTTCGGATTCCCAGATATGCTTTGTTTCAGCCTGTCCTTATTAATTTGGCCTAGACAGCTCTATTCGTGGCATCATCAGAGCCTTTTCACGCAGCGACGAGTTCGTCCCAGAGTCGCAGGAAGGAGCCGGAAGAATGTCGGTCCGGAACCGGCCGCAGAGTTGCCTTAGGCAAAGCACTGGCAAAGCCTACAGAAGCAGGAAAAGTGAGCGCATGTAGCGCAACTGTGGCTATTGACAGCTGCTTTAAGAAAGGCCTTCGACGTCCGCTCAAAATTTCCTTTAGTTCAAAGGCATATCCCGTACTCTGACAGTTACCCCAGTCTCGTTGATATCGATGGAGGGCATATCGAGGATCTCGAACAGTCCCTCATCTTCCTGCTCGTTCGAGTCAAAAAGGTCGATTGAATCTCCACCCACCTCCTTGGGATGGTGAAGCAGAGGCTAAGTATTGGGCCCGACCGAGTTTATAGGGTTTTGACAAATCGGGGCCAGGACCACGATGGCGCGCTTGTAGGGAAGCCTCGTCCGACTTTTGACGCCTCGAAATGTAATGGGCTTCTGCGTCTCTTTGGTCAAAGAGATAGTGGGATTTGACGGTGTCCAAGTGGGAACGGGGCTCTTCGATGAGGTATTCCTGAGTCAGTCGGGGCGGGTTCTCTTGTCGAGCTCCAGTTTGAGCCCGGTATACAGCATATTGTGATCATCGTCCAGAAGTTCTGGAGGTTCAAACATATCGGCATCGCAGTTCTGGGACGGGTTTAACTTGCTGCTCACCAGCGAGTCGGGTACAGCTCGGGATCTGCGCAGGCAAGCTGGATTGAGCAGAGGCTGAAAGAGTAGGCGTCATAAGTGCTGAAATTGACTTGGGCTTCGGTGTCGATGCCTTGCTCCCTGCATCAACTAGCTTCCAATTGGATACGAAGAAAGCAGAGCTGGAATCAATAACTTACGAGCATGTGGTTGGAGCTCTTCATCGGTGCAGTACATGAAGAAATACAAAGGGAAATGACGGGCGAGTTTCGAGAAGTGAAAGTCCATACCCATTCATGAGCTTCTTCAAGATCGACTCCATCAATGAGATGAAGGCAACGTTCCACGAGTTCCTCTGAATATTCTAGACGTCTCAAAACACCGTATGTAATGCTGAGACGAGCGAGTGCGGTGTGATCAGATATGTTTGCTGCCAGCAAGAACCGGTGTCAGTGAGCTCGTTGAACAAACGAAAACGTGAGCGTACCGTGCTGAGAATCTCGCGCCAGTGCCAAAATCTCATCGACGATACTCCTACCAGGTCTAGTAGTAGGAAAGTATCTGAAAACTGCCTTTCCGTTTCGATCGCCTGATGAGGTCGTTGACGCTCTCAATCAAACTTTTGCGACAGGTTTATCATGTGCATATCTTAACCGTTGGACTATTTCCTTCTCCGTCTTTTCGTGTAGTTTGTCTACTATGTCCTGTAAAGACCGCTCGTCAGTCCTTTGGCCATTGAGGACTTCGTCTTCAACGGGTTTGCGATGCTGAGCGTTTGGGGTTCCTACGGTGGATGGTTCTTCCCCTTTCGCATCGCCCTGTTCCACTGCTGAGACTGCCGCTTTCTTAGGTATGGACGTTACGGCAAATCCGCGATCTAGGGGCTTTTGCTGGTTTCTTCTTCTTTGGCTTCGTGATAACAACAAGAGCGAGATGTGTCGCAAATTTCGGGAGGAATTACAGCGGATTCCAAATTAATAATTAAAATTCTTTTTATATATGGATTTTATCTTATCTACGATAATTATTGTTTCAACTTTTTGTCCTGTCAGTCCCGTTGTCACCCATTCGCAACTCGCGTTCTGTTGATGTCCTGTTTATGAGTTTCCGATATTACGGATGTGGGCGATCCGCGGGGAGGAACATAGTTAGCGCGGACAGTCAATAATCAACCGCTATGGAAAGTCGGGATCAAGTGCAGGGCACGACAAGGGGCACGAACGAGAGGCTCGGAGAACGGGATTTCGGAATAATAAGAGCAAGGATAAGATAGAATAGGTGGTGCCCTTGAAGCTCGAAGAACTGATTAATGGAGAAGCTAGGATGATAATGGCCTCGGAGATAAGGCCTGGGTGGAGAACACAAGAACAAATCGAGAAGACGCGGGAGGGAACGATGTTGTCGTTGCTGTTGGGTGGACAGACAAAAGGCCCTAATGTGTCACGATGTGGTAACCCGCCAGCCTGAGGGCGTTCACAATATGACTCGGATACGTGTCGCGGCGATGCGGCGCAGCGGAATGAGTGATGCGAACCCCGAGTCGAGCTCGTGAGGGTCCAACTATTGTGTGAATCCAATACACTAAGACCCAGTGAGCGCAAACTAGGACTCGAACACGACATCGGACATCCCCGTAGGAGACCACCTAGTACCCTGTGTCTGTGCCAAAAGACCTAAATACAGTATAGAATGACTTGTGATAGTCGCGTTATGGTTCTTATCTCTCGCCTCTTTTTTCACACATCGCAACGCATATAACCTGCTATTGTTATATTATTGGCTGAGTGTCATATTCCTCGTACAGAAGTATCCCTCCTTCGCTTCGCGCCCAAAAATAAACATAAGGGCAACCAGTAGAACAAGACAGGTAACGGTATATCCGCATGCGCGACAGAACAAAAACAATGACAACTGTAGTTGACACGCGGTGACCAAGCACGTACGCGGCAATCCGAGGGTATAGAAGTAAGGAAGGAAAATACAGCATCTCGTCAGCGAAGGAGAAACTCGGGGACCAGGTTAAGGGGTATCGGGAAGTAACGACGGAAGCGGCTAGTTTCCAGATTTACCGTTCTTTGAGTCCTTGGTTTGATCGACGGGACAAGAAGAGGGATCGTTGGACTTGGCCTTGTTACCGGGGTTGGTGTCCTTATTCTTGGTCTTGTTACCGGGATTGGTGTCCTTACTCTTGTTCTTGTCTGCTGGGGTGCCAGCCTGAGATTGGGCGACTGGCTTGCCATCTTTGGTCACGCTGAACTGTGGAGGAGGGTGGGTCGAATCAGGTCAATGGCAGTTTTTGGAAGACAACTCACGTAGACCATATCGTCGAGAAAGCCATGCTGTGCGATTGGGACGAGTACGGGCGTGTGGTTCGCTGAGGTGTTAATAGAAGCGAGCCTGTAAAAACCTTCTTGGAGACCCTTATCCACGGCGACCGAAATTATGCCGTCTGCATCTGCAGGATTATTCGCGCCTTTAAAGAACGCGAAGGTGTTGGGATCCAAGGGATCAGTTGACGTGAACGAAGCGATCTGCTGAACAACATAGTGCGTGTGGCCCCTGATGTTGCCCGCTTTGTTCAACTGCTGCGGCGCGGCATAGTAATTCGATTGTGCATTCACGAAGTTTCCCGACTCTAGGTTTTGGATTTTCATCTTGATGGTGAAAGTCGTACCCGCCTTTATGGTACCAAAGTTTTCCGGGGATGTGAACTTGGACGAGGGCATGTTTGTGGTGCTAGGAATCTCCCCCATGGGACATGTGTTACACGACCCGGTCTTCTTCTGTTTACCATCCGTGAGGGGTTTGTTCACAGTAAGGCAGAAGTTGATAAAGTTGTTGCCGGAGGTTATCGAAGGAACCTGGCCCTGTGGAGCGCCTTGCCGGCCGTCCCTTTCGAAACCTTTGGAAACCACTTTTGGATCTAAAGCTTGAAATAGGGTGAGTTGGGTATGCAAGATGCTGCAGAGACACTCACTGAGAGACTTCTGAGGGTCGTTGCAGTTGTTCTTGCCGCCATTGTTCTTGCCGGCCTGGTAAGATGATGATCAAATAGGATTGCGCTAGTCAGGAGTGCTAACAAACGTACAGCAAACGAGAAATCCTTTTCGTCGTTAACTCGAGGATTAGGAAAGGCCCGAGCGATAGAGGACGGGAGGACCAAACCGAGGAAAAGGACCAGAAAACCTTTGAAAAGCATTGTTCGCCTGGTGTCAAATCGGGTGAACGGTGAAATAAATGATAATCAGAAGGTCGAGGAAAGGCAAGACGACGCCGGGTCGGGAGCTCTAGACGAGCAGAAAAAATTGAGAGTACACGAGGCGCAATGCAAGGAAGAGGGGAGGAATAATACTATCTTGACTTCTTCAAAGTCGAGAAGGTCGGATTATATCTGCTCTAGGTGGACATTGTTCGGCTGTGTCATCCTTGTCATCCCCGTACAGACTCGACGACAACTTCTTTTCTTTTGTTCCTCGGCCGCGGAAGCAGTCCTCGCGTAAGAATACGCCACGTAGATACGCCATGACCGCGGCTATCATCACAGTACGGTGCAGCGCGAAGAGAATGTGTAAGGCTCAACGCTTGAGTGCTTGAGCAGCTGAGCGTTGACTCATTCAAAAGTCTGTGTTTCGTTCTGGTAGCACTTCAGCGGTGCTCGCCGAAGAGCGAAATTGCCTACTTACTGTAAGTTATAATCTACTATACCGGTCCCGGAAAAGGACAAGCTGAAGCAACGCATGCCGTAGGCACGGTGCTGAAGCTTGTATGATAACAATCGTTGGCAGGCGGGGCCCAATCAGCAACCATTTCTCATGTCCATTTATAAGCACTGGCAGTTGCAGCATGACCATTTTGTGAGTACTTGTAAACTTTCGACAATACATACATGTGGCCCAGGTACACACTCTTGCAAGTGAAATTATTAGAAGTATACAGTATTGTAGTCGCTGCTTTAGATTGAGTGACGAATACTGTAAAGACAACAAAATGGTTCAAGAGATATATTTCAAGGCCCCAACTAAGTCGGGGCGTCGTGATTGCCACTTGAGCCGGGATCGCGTGTCTTCGTCCGGTGTATCTTCCCATCCTCGCGTCGTCATCGTCGTTGGGTGCAAACGGGAGTCGCGGCTCGTGTTTCCCCCCGCTCCGCGTTGTCATCACCAGGAAGCTGTCATCACTGGGGCACATGGAGGCTGCAACTGGCGTTGGCAAGCACCCTTCCTATGTGTCGTTGACTCGTTGTTGTCGTTGTCAGCGCACGGTGATATGGCTCGCATTCCCCTCGCCGCCACATCGTCAACCTCGTGTCGCGGTCATAGAGCACGGGTGTTGCGTCTCACCTCCCGTTGGTAGAGGCGCCACCCAGCACCGCATTGTCGTCGCCATCGAAGGTGCAGGCGGTTGATGCTCGCGTGCCCTGTCCCCACTGCGCTGTCATCGGCGGAGTAGGAAGGTGTAGTCCATGTTGACAGAGCCGCTCGCCGCCATGCTATCGTCATGGCGTGGTTTATCGACCGCCATAATCCACTGGCCCCTTCAACAGACCCGTTTGCCTGGGCTTCTCCACCTACCTTCGACCTAGCTGTATTTCGCATCAAGTAGCAGGACTCGGTCGCGGTCACCTTATCGCTTAGCAGGCGTATCGGGGATCAGGATGGATGGCAACCAATCGCCTTGCGTGGTCAGGCTTGGGGCTGGGATTCACGGGTACAGTAACTTGGAGCTTGTGCGTCGAAGGATAGCACCTGAGTTCTGTTGGTCCAGGAACTCAAGATGGCACTGCGATATTGAACATAAGGGTCAAGCATTGCTCCTGTCTTCGTTTATTCACTTTTGCTCATGACGACTATATAGTGAGAGTGCGGTGAATACTGTAGCGTACGAACTAAATCATTCGAGTCTAGACCCAACTTGAACAAGTTGTGGTTAGAGTTGTGCAGACTATACGATACTTCGCGACCTAATCTAACGGTCTAACCATCGTGCATCAGCTTGTGAATGTCTCTTCCCCGTTACGGTCTCCGTAAATTCAGGTATTCATGATTTGCTGGAAACGGCAGATAGTAGCGAAGACAGTTTGGATGTCGAGATCGAAGAATAGAGGAGAAGGAGGGGTGCGTGCGTATCAAAGTACGCGCAAGGGAGAAATCGTCCGGGAAACAGAGAAAGATCGAGGTCGGCTCACCACGGGTCACTCGGGGTTCGAGGTGGCTCGAACGAATTGCCAAACAGCCAATTTCCGTGGTAAGTGCCCCTGAAGCTCGGGTAGAGAGTAGTCATAGCTTGCAGACCGAATAAATTCATGCCTGGCCCCCTCGGCACACGGGGCCCGAGGCGGTGTGCTCGATAGTGATACATTGAGTAGTTCACCGCATGGGCAACGATGCCGGTCATCCGGATCGGGGGGAAAGAAGTAGAATAGGTGACCATGATTCTGGTGCACGAAGGTGTGCCCGGTGATCACAATGACGAGCTTGAAGCTGATTTACGTGCGAAGTGTGAACCAAGCGAACCCAATCTTACGGTAGTACTTTGATGGTGGGAAATCCTGGAATTGTTTAGTTTGAGCGGCATGGGAGGCATGTCGGCGGTCATCGCTATCTGCTATCGTACGCTCTAGGCATCGAGGGTATCCGCAGCTGATGACAAGTCCCGTGGCGGGCGCTGGGAGTCGCCGGGTGCTTCACATGGGTGGAGCAGGGTCAAGAGAGCGAAGCTCCCTACGTAACTTGGTGAGAATCATCATTGATGCCTTTGGGCTGCAGTGGGCAGTGCCCTGGGCGGCGGAGCAATCTTGGGAGACGGTCAACTGATAAGTAACCGGTGGCCGGAAACACGCACCTCAAAACTCCGTCGTGGTCTAATTGACTCGGGCCGCTTCCAGTGCATCACTACACACTACCACCTTGCAGCATGCTACAAGCGGCAGCACTGATGTCATTAACGTGGCTCTAATATCGGACCATAGGAAGTTAGAAACTCCACTGCCATGTGGGTCGCGCGTGGTCACACAACGCCACCCATTAGTACGCCCCCAGCTGATTCGTGATACTGTAAAATTGATCCTACACTAAGTTAAATGTGGTCATTTCCTTACATGCCGTCTTGAATACATCAAATCACCAACTATCATAATCTTATCGTACAGCGCGGCAAGATTTGGATCTACGTACAGTATGTATTTATAACGCGCATCAAACACACACTAATGATCGTGTGGAGTACTCCACGGGAACATCAGCCCGAGCTTACCGATCCAACGTCGTCGCAAAAGCGTTTTTGCGACGCTATGGATATACTTGCAATCACAAAAAGGTCCATGGTGGCTGGTGCACCCCTTCGTGTTACTATCGGCTGTGCGCGTCAGTTACGTCGCGTAACTTGAACCGGGAATACGCCCATAGTTGGCTTTCGCACTGGTATCGCCGAGAGTCGCATCATTCGGCGTTATCGTTTCTGTCGGCCGCCGCCGATCATCTAAGAATTTCGCTAAACGTTACCACTCAAGTAGTAAATTATTGACAGTGCGCCACTGGCAGCCCCTTGATGACCCACGTGAACGCCATGGCGGGGCCAGCAGATAATCTGACCACCTGCCAGTGGGTCGAGTGCATCTAGACCACATTGATGGGGCTGTAGCGCCCGGTGCCCGTTGTGACATCTATATATTAGTGCCATCAGGCCCATCACTTGTTACATGCAAGAGAGATTGACTCTTGGTCTTGGTCCTGGTAGTCATATCGAGAAACGGAGATACTGTAACGTTCTTCGCATATACAAGGTACGTTATTATTGGCCGAAGGACCTTATCTCAGTACGGCCAGAAGTCCGTGAACGTATTTTTGCTGACTCCCATTCTCGTTTCCTTGACATGCTAGTGGCTGCTGGTTTCAGTCATTGAACGGACATATCCCACCGGAGTGGGTCCCATTCCAGTTGCGGACGCACTAATGGATGCACTCCACGATCCAGCAAGTGCTTCAAGCTACGATGCTTGTGCCGATCGTACTATGCGCTTCCGGTCCTGGTGCCAGTGTACCTTGCGGTGTACTATCTCGTGCTATCGGCTCGTCAACTGATCGAGTACTGATCTGGCACCAATAACCTCCTTTGACGTGATCCTGTACACGAGCAACGGAAAGCTCGAAGGACAATTGCGAGAGTCCTCAGTAAGCAGGGCATGCAATGACATCTTCCGTGTCCTGCGGCCTTTCCAGGACTGCGTCTCAGAGGGTTCGCCGCAATCGGCACGCCTCCGCGAGTAGGTCCACTTCATCTCATCGGGTGCCCTGGGTTGGCAGCCGGTTCTCCTTTCATCGGTTCAGGGTCCCCACCTGCCGGGCATTGGCATGACAAGCATATGGCACCATCTTGCGAAGAGTGGAGCTCTCTGCTGCCGCTACGTCCTGGTGCTGTGTTGCCACCTCGCTTGGAGTCAAAGTTCTCAGAGGGGTGCTAGCCAACCTTTGGACGCTGACACCTGAGCACAGGCCATGGCTGTACTATCGCTCGGAGGTAAAGGCGATTGGGGGGATTTCCCTGTTATACTGTACTGCCAGCGGATGTCAATCGGGGTAGATATCTTCACACGTCAATAAGTGTGTACTAACTTTGTGGAGCTAATCTATATTGTTTCCATGTTGAGCAAGTCTTTGGCATGACTGGAAGCATTCCTGGCCTGCTCTGCGTGAAGTAAGCGCCTAGAAGTCACCCGATATGGACATTACCATCGCTGGCCTTTACTTGGATGAATGCGGTAACACATGCTAGTCGGTCCTCTGGTCCGTACTTGATTGTACACCTCTACTGCAGTAACGCTCAGCAAGTGGGAAAATTCTTGTTCACTGGAGACACAGAACATGATGTACCAGTGGGCCAATTTCGAGGCACCTGTCAAGCTCGGCTTCTGATGCATATACCGTCCTTAACAAGTACCTCATCTGCCAACTGTCGCACATTCGATCAACGACACCTTTTCTTGAGATACATTACTACTATACCACCGTTCTTGGAAGATTACGAAAAGGCAATCACTCGTTTGTTAGGCTCCAAGCGCACATCTTCCTTGCCCTTGTCCTTGCCTCAAGCCTTGCCTCGGCGGCTGCAGTGATAAATATGTATGAATACCTCGACCCACAGAGCCTCTTAATTCTTTTGCTGACGGTATGGGAAAATTTCTGTCATCTAGGATTCTAGGTGTCACACAAACGGGCAGCAAAAAGTCGAGTTGTGATAATGTGCTAAGAAGAATATGGGAACATCTGCCCGGGACCACGCAACAGGTCTGACGAGTATGTACGTTGTTTGCGCTCCTCTGTCGCGCCCAGCATCATTTATCAGGTCAGATTCTTTTCTGTGCATCGATCATATCACGTTGGTGTATTGCGCACCCCTCTGATCTCCGGGACCTGAGAGTGAGTGGAAGCGATCCCTCCGGCTTTTTTTTTTCGTGATTTCCTGTCAGGACGATCTTCGAATTTACACAACAGCCCATCACCTTTCTGGAATCGCTTCCAGTGCAGGAGAAATCTGGAGCACACTGCACAGTTATCAAGTCAAGTGAGTGAATTGGCACAGCTTCCACAAGGCCTTTACAAATTTACCTGGGACGGATCTCATATCGTTGCTACTCCATAACTCGGTTCGCCGCCAACAGACCGAAGCTCAAAGCCGAAATTGGAGCGTTCAGCATGAGTACTGTACAGGATCACTTGTCCAATTTTGACGGCCACCGGCTAGCTGCATGCCCTGGAAATTGAGGAAACGGTCTGACGGCTAAGAGGCGGTTCAACTGTGCCGCCTATCACCAGGGGGGGCACTACACCAATACGTGGACTCATAACGAGAACTACGATATACACTGCAACCTACGGGAGGGACCGCCCAGGACTGTAATGGCCATTTTTTTCTTTACAGCTGTCGGCCCAATGCGCCGTGCGCGGTAGGAAATGTAATAGTCCCCAGGATAGTCTTCGGCGAAAAGGCAGCTAACCAAAACATCGCCGTGCTGAATCATGTGGACTGGCGTCAGCGTGCCACTTCCATCGCAGATCGCAGAATCTGGTGGGTAAGACACCACTGATCAGCGATGGAGACTTTGGGCCTGACCATGAGGGGAACACCCACCGCAGTTCACACGATCGTGCGTTACCCAGTGGTATGCTTTCTGTTTTGCTTTCATGATTTTTGAAAAAAAAAAGTTATTCGATGCGCGCGTTGAGTACCAACCCCAAATTTGACGAGTACTTGATATGGCTCGATCGCGCGATAGACTCTCGTGAGCACGATTACGGTGGGCACGGAAAGGAAAACACGATGCAGACCACCTCTTCCCGCTTTCACAAAATGGACGCCGCCACCTTGGACGAAAAGAACCTCTAGGCACAGCCCAGCATGTAGGGCTTGTGCGCTTGCCCAACGCTATGGACACCATCCCCACACGAGCCCAGCGGTCTCGTTGTGAACCTTTGAGACCAACCATTGACAAAGAGGAGGCAACAAGTCAATCCTGGGAACTGCGCCTGGTACGGGACAACACCTACGACACTGTGGGGGCGACCTTCTGTGGAAGAACACGGTAGGCGATATTACCGACTACTAGACTAGACACCTATCTACAGTGAGATTGATCACTATCTGACGCAGGTGACTCGGTGCATGACCCTCCCCTGCTGACGGATTCCAGTTTTGAACCCTGGAGCCGATAGGCACCAGCCTCGAGGTGATGGGGCGCGTTCCGTATCCCGGAAGTTGAGTTCGCGCGGATAAACGTTCGTCCAGAAGTTGCGAGCGCTTTCAAGCGTGGAAGTACAGAATCGTCGAGTTCCGATCCGCTTCCTGAGCCTTCCAGTCACATCCTTCTAGATTGTGTGCAAAGGCAAAAAAAGTTACCCTAGTACCTGAACGAACATGAAAAGGGTTCGTCATAGTGGTACGATCTATTGCACGGCACCCGGCCCGTGATCTCCCTGTCTGTCTGACTTATCCCACCAAAACGTCAGTTCAACGCAAGGTTCGACTGCCCAAACTCGTGGGACAGATAGCTATGCAGCCTGAACCTCAGATTTCCTCACCCTCTGGGATATCAGGTCCAGTTTTCCGTGGGACCACCACCCGTACTTACAGATTACCCGATGCTCCACGATAGTCTTATCATGAGGTTTGTCGAGCTCGCCACAGGCGACGTGTCAACCTAGCCGCTGAATTAGGGGGCCTGGCTAGTAGGCTAGGGCATTCATTCGACTTCTCGCCCACTTGGCGAACCTCGTTCCGTGCCTCGGTGCCGTCTGCGATTGCGCTCGCATGAATTGTTTTCCTGTGTTTTTTTTTTCTCTTTTTTTTTTTTGAAGAAAGTATGACCCCCACACGTGGTGCCGAGAGTCCATGCGACAGCGGCCGATAGCCCGGGCGCACTGCCCAGATCTTCTCGGCCGCGGCTGCCGAAGGACAAATTTCGAGGGCGTCGCCGCCTCGTGTGCGCGCGTGCTTCACACGGGTGACGTACCAGGCCTCTTCCATTGTTCGTGAGATTACTACTCTGCAATTCTGGGGACTTGTACTCTCTGCAGTGAATCAGATGTTTTGGGTAACTTCGATTTTTCCCGAGTGTCTTCTTCTCGGGCGGGAGGGGCGTCCTGAACTCCTCTAGACCGCTGGCACCCATCATTCTGGAGCTGTCAGGCCTACTGCGCTACGTTACCCAAGTGCTGTAATCCATCACGCCGAGGCCCCAGCTGTCCTGCTCGGCATTCTATTCTCTAATTTATTCCCAACAGGTAGGTGTTGTCTATCACTCGGGGGTGTGCCCTTCGGAGGGACAAGAGAACGAACAACCGGCCTTTGGGTCGACTTCTAGGACGTTCCAATCGAAGATTCTGCGTACCAAGGGCCGCCGCCGCGCCTCGCAATATCGCCGCCGCCGCCACCACCACCCAACACGAAAGAAATCGACGAACGGACGATTCGCCAGCTCGCTGGCTTCTGTCCCCGTGGTTCTATGTACGACGCCGGTGACACCAAGCGGCGATGCGTTTCTATATCAGTTAAACAAGCTTTGCAGAACCGAATAGGTAGGATCGTCCCCTCTCTCCACTCGCCACTGCGCCACCTCATACCCGACCCCGATGACCGTGCCCCAGGACATGCCAGCAGAGATAAGCCCTGGGAAGGGCACCGCTTGGGTGGCCTCTCTTCTTTCAATGTTGAGGGCAGCACGATTTCCAATACTCACCAAGCGAATGAATAAGATGGCCCACGAGGCTCGAGCCGAAATTTGTTTGGCTTGGGATATGGGCGTCTCGGTAATGTATACATGCCACGAACCTGTACCCTTTTTCTTACCCCAACTGCGTGTTCTGGATGACGTTATTGATTCTATTTCTATTTTCCCTTTCCTATCGGTCTGTCCGATAGCTTCTCGGACTGGCATAATCACAGAACGTTGGAAGCTAGTAGTCATGAGTAGGTCTTGGTTACTGAAAAGCGTGCTTCTAAATGAATGGACTACGATGGAAGTGCCAGCGCATGAGCGGACTGCTCTTACGTCCAAGAAAACGTGGCAAACGTCACGAGATTTCGCCGTGGGACCACAGACACTTCTCAAAGTGATGCTTCAACAGTTGTGCCCATTCCCACTCTAACGACTATTTTACAAGTATGATGCATAAATACGGTGAGAAATCCTGACATTACAATGTCCTCGATGGACCAACTACGAGGGGGCACAAGGAATACAATTACAAGGGGTCGTGGCACGTGGCGTCGTGGGGAATGGGGGGTGGCGTAAGCGGTAAGATACGTTAGACATACTGGATCAAAAAGGGGAAGCTAGAGAGAATAAGGGGTCATTGGACTTGTGGTGTCGTAGGCTCGGCCCTTCTGGATCCGGAATACATTGTGGACATCAGAGGGTCATAAATGTGACAGCGCAGCTGCGATCACAGGGACGTGTACGACTTGGGCAGCGGCGAGCCATATCTACAATGGTAGTGAAAATGTTAAGCCTGAACAGATGTCACTTGAGTTTAGCAACGTACGTTGTAATAACGGTAAGACCGCTGGTCTGCTTCCGCGGTCCTCTTCCAAAAGAAGCGCAAGCCGACGAACATGGCCCAGGCGCAGAAGGGTACAGAGAAAAACGAGCAAAGGCCGCACGCCCAGGACAGACAGATGGACCAGGCAGCTAACGCCATAAAGATGCCAATCCGGCTTCCTTTCGGCCATAAAATCGGGATGGTTTGTCGTCCCATGCGCTTGTCGCCCACTTCGTCGCGGAAATCTTGAGCGTAAATGGTTGAGATGATTATAAGTGCGTTGATGGCGAAGGAAATCATTGTACGCGTGGTCACCGTAGACTGGCCTAGTGCAAAAAGGCAACGGCTAAGCACGATTGTGAGGTGCACAGATGGAGAACATACCAGATGCTATCGCAAACGCGCCAGCGTTGAAGGATGCATATCCCCATGCGTTGCAGATGTTTCGCATAAACAAATGCGAATGGAGACCGAATTCGTTATGCGCGAGGAAGGCTAACGCAAGGGACATGCCTTGCCAATATGCCTCCAGTCTCACAGAGACGGAAATGCACAAAGGAAGTAGCATCCAACGCAGATTGCGTGCATTGTCAACAGATATGAGGCTTGAAGGGATGGGTCTCCAAGGTTTGTTTGACGAGTCCTCCTCAGGGTCCATGCTCTGATTTGAGACACAAAATTGAAGCAAGTGTAGCCATGTCCAAAGCATGGCGAACAACATGCGATCAGGAGTCGTGCTTGGTGATGCGAGATAGGCAAAAAAGGTCTTTTGCTGGTGAGTGGATGGGGATGAAGAAGGGAATAGAAGGACATACGACCGGTAACACGATAGTCTTGAGATCGGAACGAGTGAAGAGGTAGAGAATCCTTGGATAGTTTTCCAAGGGCCGTGACACCCGCAAACCCACACTCCATGGAACGCGCAAAGGCGTAGAGTGCCCAAATGCTGGCAGAGGGAATGCGGACATGTCGAGGATGAACGGAGAGAGGGGAGGAGGAGGAGGGCTGGGCGGTGAGCGGCGAGTGAGTGGGCTGGAGCACCGACTTATAACTTCGTAACGATCCCACTAACATCATCTCAAGACCAGAGAAGCGAAAGCATGGCACAAGGTTAGATCTACGGCGGAGTTACCTTTTCGGGGGACTGGATGTGCAAGTCATGGGCCATGAAAAAGAAGCCAGGGGCCAGGGCGCGCAAACTGGGAACCGGAAAGATCTGATCGTAAGCACGAACGTATGGAGGTGTGAATGATTTGTATCCCCATCTAGAACATTGATCAGTCGACATGCCAAAGATCTTCCGCGAAAAATACACAGCATGCCATGTGGTGGAAAAAATCGCGCACAGCTGGTTGGCGTTGACACCACCTATGCTGCCGCGCAACTGAGTCGCGCGGGGTGCGATTTACTTCCGAGGTTACCGGTGTAGAGAAGGAAGTTATCCGGTTTATTAGCCCTATTGGGCTAGAGGGGGGGGATTCGAAGCCCCAACCCAACCCCACCCAGCGTTTGGAGAGCTGGACCCGACTCCCGAGTCGGGTTCTCAAACTGGATCATACGTACGAGCTACACGTGAATACGAGCCCCGAGTCGAACTGTGAGTTTTAGTCTGGCAACGCGAAGAAAAGGCCATGAGGCCAGAGCGAGATGTGGTGCGGTCGCGAGTAAAAGTCGGGAAAATGCCATGTGTCACATCGTGACATTTTCCAAAAATAAATAATATAAAAATAACATAATACCGATCGACGGGATGGGGTGGTGTCATATTGCTTACGTGGTCTCATTTTCCAGTTTAGTGTGATCGACAGACTCTTGTCCATATTCGGCAAGAGATCAGTCGACGGTACAAGGACCAGGTCCGGCAGAGGGACGCAGTACTGTACGTATGACGAATCTGTTCGCGCCAGAACACAGGGCTACTCCCACCACAGTCTGTTTGTAAGCTGGATCAGACCGCTGGTGATAAGACCAGTGAACTCAGGTTCAAATTTTGGTCATTCGATCACCAGTCACCACTTGCACAGTATTTGGCTAGATTCGCTTCTGGCAGCTCACTAATTCATTACCAACCCAGAGAGCCTCATGAACCTTACGCAGCGACGACCTGTGGTACGTCCTGCGCCCAAGCCTGCGCCAGTCTATACTATATTGACACATAGAGACCTCACTTCTCGGAAGTCGGTAGAAAGGCCCTTCGGATTATTTTATTGCGCTTCGAGGTAAGCGATATTCATCACCCTTGAGCGGAGGATTCGGTCACCCCATTTTTATTCGGACAAGGTATACAGTACAAGCTCGGAGGGATCTGCATGGGAATATACTCACCAGTGGCGTCCAATAGACATGTGCATGTGTTGGTTATGCCAGCGATGAGACATACATTACAGTAACGGTGTGCACGGTGCGTCCCGATCTCCGAGGCTCTAGTTCTAGATCTATAGGACACTTCAGAAAACAAGGAAAACACACGGCAGCGAACAGCGACAACTCTGGCTTAGCCCACCCAGTCATATCTTCAAGTTACAGATCAAAGGAGGCAATACTTCCGAATTTTCGCAAGAGTTCCGCCTGTACGAAGCGAGAAAGATGGCGTCCTCGAGCTGGGACACTGTGGGAGCTGTGTCTTATCCCCTAAAGGTCGTCTCTCGCGAGTCGAGAGGTTCGGACCGCATGGAACACGCGACGTCACGGTTGAGAACGTTGAGAGTGGGTACCATCGCCTTGATCGCCACAGCACCTTCCCACACAGAGCACGATGACTAGACCAAAAGAGGTCTATATTGTCCCCACCGAATTTCGGTTTCTCGTTTGTCGCATCTACAGGGAACTAATTAAAGTGTGAAGATGATGTTTGAGCACAGCACTGAGATCATAGCCTGAGATAATAATAAAAAAGACACTGATTTCTGTATTGGAAATGAAGCAAAGCCATCATTTGATTACGAGCACAAACGTGGCGCGTGCACATGGCATGAGTTGGAGTGCCCACGATAAACAACGACCAGCTTCACCGTTATCCTCGAGTCGACCTTGCCACTCCAACTGCAGCCCAGCACAGCCGACGACATTGAGCTAAGCGAACCTTGAAGGAGTTAACCCCGGCATTTGGCTAATGTCATCGGAGAATGTCACCACAACGCCGCGCCCTTCGACGCCTCCGTCACCATTGACCTTCTCTCCCGTCGGCTCAGAGAGCATGGCATCAATCCCAGCCATGGCCCTGTCCGGTGTGCATTCCCGCGCGGTGTCTAGGGACAGTTTTCGCCGCGCAATCTCCGCCCACGGTTCCCCCGCCCCCCTCCGTGACATCTCGCTTCCAGGACCCGACGACCGTTCCCTCACTCCCCCCGTCTCCGCCATCACCAACGTCGTCCATGCGCCCCGCTCTGCGTCCTCGCCCGTGCCCTACGCCAGCACGTCGGCCAGTTCGCTCGGCACGTCCACCCCGACGCTGCGCGCATCGGGCTCCTCGTCCCGCGCACCGCGTCAGCAATCCGCCTCGAGCCGCTCGACCACCGGCGACTCCCCAACAAACGGCTCGACGCGCCGCCTCCACACGCCCGGTCCCAATGCGAGCTCGACATCGCTTTCCGCCGCTGCACGCGAGGCGCCAGCCTCCGCCAAGCCTGCCCGCACGCCCGTGCAAGAGCCTACTCCGCGCTTCCGCGCGGTCCCCCATCTACCCAACGCGACGACCATCGAGCCCGCGCCCCCACCCGTGATGTACTGGAGCAAGGCCCCGGTCTGGGGGATGCTCCCGTCTCACGGTTTCCGTGCGCACACTGTCACCCTAGCCGACAACGTGGCGTGGATATTCGGCGGCTGCGACGACAAAGGGTGCTTCAAGGACATGTGGTGCTTCAATATCGGTGCGTTCTCCAAGGGCTCAGACATCAATTTTTATTTTCGGCTGAACCAAGGTGGCCCTCATAGAGACGATGCAGTGGTCGCATCCTGAGATGCAGGGCGACCTGCCGCCACCGTGTCGCGCGCACTCTGCGACGCTCATTGGCCGCAAGATCGTCATCATTGGCGGCGGGGAGGGCGCGTCGTACTACAACAGCGTGCACGTCTTCGACATCCCCACGCGGCGCTGGTCGCGCCCGACGTTCACGACCACGGAGGTTCCCCCGCCGCGGCGCGCGCACACGACGGTGCTGTACCAGGGCAAGATCTGGGTGTTCGGCGGCGGCAACGGTCTGCAGGCGCTGAACGACGTCTGGACGCTCGATATCGGCACCTCGCTCGACAGGATGAAGTGGGAACAGGTCGCGATCACTGGGCGCAAGCGGCCCTCGCCGCGCGGGTACCACACCGCCAACCTCGTGCAGAACATGATGATCGTCGTCGGAGGGAGCGACGGCCGCGAGTGTTTCCAGGACATCTGGTGTCTCAACCTCGGTGCGTGTGTCGTCGCCTCGCCCATTTTCCAGGCCCCGGACCTGACTTTCCTTGCGACCGTTCCTGGCGCATGCGCGCACGTACAGACGCGGCGGTCTGGACCCAGGTCAAGCCAGATACTCTACACCGACGCCTGTCGCACTCGGCGGCGCAAGTAGGCTCGTACCTTTTCATTTCCGGAGGCCACGACGGTTCCGAATATACCCCGGAATTGCTGCTTTTTAATCTCGGTCAGCTTTCTCTCTTTGACTCGGGAGATAATTCCGTTCCGTTCATTCGTCGCACAACAGTGTCATTACAGTACGAGCCCCGCGCCAGGCTCGGCCGCGCGCCGACGCCACGTGGCTATCATGCTTCGCTCCTCGCTGACTCGCGGCTCTTCATCTTTGGCGGGTTCAACGGGCACGACGTCTTTGACGACGTGCATATCCTCGACCTTGCCGCTGCTGCGTATCTCCCCCAGGTGACTAGCTTTAGCATCGACGCACAATGATGTACCATGACTCCCGGTTCTGCCTGACCATCTTTCGTTTCCATCTTTGCATACCACTATCTATCGCCCCTTCCCCGCCTCCCTTTAGAAGAAACATACAAAACACCTTGTGACATGTGGATTAATCATTCATTTCTCTCTCTATAATTTTTTGGGGTTTTCATACTCATCTTCGCGTTCGGGAAGGCGTTCGGGATGGGGGTGGATCAATGTTGTTGTGGATTCACGTGGACCATTTGACCAAATAAAAACAAATAAACTGCGTTTGGCTTTCCAAAGGAGACGCCGCCGCCGTGCGGCAGTGCGCTCGTGCTTATCACCGAAACACCGAGGGCGGTTTCTGTCAATCGTTTGTAAGATTACAGTAAAGTCCCATGGGAGATGGGCGCTAAGCGCTGAGTCAAGGCCCATTTGATCAGGATAGAGAACCTTGCGCCACGCAGTGAGCCCCACGATAGCATGTGTCTGATGTCGCCACAAAGTTCCGGGTTACTGTAACTGAAACCCGGCGCCATGATCGTACGGCACTACTCATCGACTCAGACTCATCACGAAAAGATGCTTGACACGACGGTAGCATGGCAACTCGATTCGTAACAGAGTTTTGTCCAAGAAGTTTCTTATCAGGCGGCCGATCGTGCTTGGAGACCTCATCAGCTGTTCTGGCACAATGGTTGTGTGGTCATGTTCACATGGCCCCTGCACGCCAACGACCAGGCCCCAGAACGGAGTGATGGTCTCACATACACACAGTGTTGCCAGCGAAGACACCATTTGAATTTCGGCGAAAGTAAAAAATTCGACATGGGTGGGCAAAACGGGCAAAACGTGTCAGTAAAAAATTCAGGCCAAATGGAGAAAAAAAAAAAACGTTAACCAACACACGCAACAAAGGATGGGAAAGGATGCAAGCGAGGAACAAAACATGTTACGATATGGTGCCAGTGCGATACGCGCTGGTTGCAAGCCACAAGTAGTCACTCCCCCTTCTTTATGCGCCACTTTTGATTATATCAGCCAGTTTTTCGGCGACGGCGACGACCGCAGCAACCGGGTGTCCGCTGATCTGGTTTGGGAACACCGATGCGTCGGCGACGCGGAGGCCCTTGACGCCAAACACGCGGAGATGAGAGTCGACGACACCTGTTTCCGGAGAAGCACCGATACGTGCGGTGGACGTCTGCAAAATTTAGCCGTGAGTTCGTACGTTACTTACATAAGCGCGAGGGAAGGAGGGGGGATAAGTCGGCAGGAACGCACGGGGTGGAACGCGGCGCTGCAGTGACTGCGGATGAATTCCTTTATCTCCTCGTCCGTAATCTATAACGTCGCGGGGGCGTGAGAATTACAGCAACAAGGGTGATGTGATTGTGTACGTACTCGGTCAGGGTCGGCGTCACCCATGTAGAACAAGTCCTTCTTGTCGGCTGAGTCGGCCCTGGGTTCTAGTACGCCTTTGACACTCTCCGTGCGGCCAATGCGCATGGAAAACCGCACTCCACGCACGAGAGTATTCATGTCGTTCTCCGAAGAAAAGAAGCTGTTGAACTTAGATGTCAGGGCAACGCGAAGCAGGCGGACACGCAGTGCATCGTACTTGGGATCGATGTCCGGCTTGTCGTACACACTTGCGGACTTGATCGTAAGGGTCCCCGAGCTCTCGGGTTTCAGTACGACAGGACCCTGCGAAGTATGTCTGTAAGTCCTGAAAGCACGGAGTCAAACTGCCGCCAGTCTCACGAGAGTCGCTCCGTATATGCCCGATGGTATCTTGATGTTAAAACCTGCGACGACCAGTACGAAGATAACAATCTCGAGGTCAGGGGTTCTCGGTCCAGCTTTATTGCTCCGGACCGGCACATTGCTGGAAGACTTCGAACTATATGGAAGTCTACACATATCAACAGTTCAACACAGCGTTTACCGTAGTGGAGACGTAGAAACGCACGTATCGTCGTCGACGCGAATAAAGGCGGCGGCAGGAGTAGCAAGAACAGTCATCGGACCCTTACTGAACAGAAACCATTGTAACATCGCAGTGGCCGCCCGAATGGGCGAGTTGAGGAAATCGAGCGTGTATCCAGGTTTGCCACGTAAGCAGACGGGACCAGACGAAATATGCTAGGCGCAAGCAGTCAAAAAACCATCAACGGACTTCTGCATACAGTAGAGAGACCGCTCACGTCATAATAGTTCTTGCCAACCTGTGACAGGTCTTTCACTGCTTTGATTCCAACCTTCGATAATTCTTCTTGCGGACCAATTCCCGAGAGAAGTAGAAGGTGGGGAGTCCCGACAGTACCGGCACTGAGAATGACTTCGCGAGTAGCACGGACGCGGTATTTCGGGGACTTGGGAGACTTGGACACTTCGACGCCAATCGCACGGGGTTCCGCACCGGACTCATCGAACAAAATTTTCTCGACTATGGTCTTGACTGCAATAGTGAGATTGGGACGGCTTAGAACATTGGGAGGCAAGTAGGCATTGGCGACCGAGTTGCCTGAAATTCGGTCAGTGAGGTTCCTAAATAGTGAGATCGACCTACGTTGTCCTTTGTCAATATAGGAGACGAATGTGGATGCACCCATTTGCCCCTTCGCTGTATTGAAGTCGCTGGTTTGGCGTCAGTACCCGCACTTCGACGATTGGTCGAAAAAGTATCCCGTACGGAATGCGTTTGGCGCCAAGCTCGTCGCACGCATCAAGGAGGATATCGGTTATTGGCTGGAAGAACAACTCATTCGTCTGGATCGCGCTTGAAGGAAAACCTAAACGTACCACCGTGTCGGAGTGGCTTATCTTCCACGGTCCGCTAGAGCCATGATCTGAAGCCACAACATCAGGATGTTTAGGGTGAGGTGTGTAAGTTTCTGATTTGATGAAGTAACTGAGGATAGCAGACGGAATGAGCACCCGTAGACCATGTTGATCACTGGCGGTACATCACTCACGGATGCAGGTCTTTGTAACTCCACCCAGTGGCCCCCAGTCGCTCCCATTCGTCAAAGTCTAACAGAGACGTCAGACGTCAGGCCAAGGAACCATTATACGAATGCGCACCATCGGGAGAACAATGCTGATACATCATGGCGTTAATCGCGCTGCGGAAAGCCCAGTGCATCAGCTTACAAATACGAGGGCGCGAAGAAGTTGATACTAACCTGCAACCTCCAAGGACCTTCCCACGGGGGCAATCATGCGGGTGGTTTCCAGCTCGCGGTTGGGTCCTTTTGATCGACCAAAATATCAATATACAGAGGCAGACCGCCCAGGGAGTTCACGTACACCGTTTTAAAGTCCCAATCTATCGACGTTTTCAGAATTTTTGGCCAAGCAAGAGGTATATGTGTGAGGAGCTCTTTCTCGTGGCTGAGGATGTGACGGCAATGTTTATTACACAGAGACGAAGTTATGTGTGTGGCACGTACTTGTTCCCAGCCTCAATCAAGAGGACCGTCACGCCTGGATCCTCCGAAAGACGCGACGCGAGCACTGAACCAGCCGAACCTTGCGACAATGACAATCCACGTGAGTAGCGAGTCGTACCACAATCCCACCAGCGGCCGAGACATGACGTACCTCCACCAACAATCACATAATCATACGCTTTCCAGTCGTTTCCGTCGTCGTCTTTCCCCTTGACCTCTGTTGCGCAGACGCTTGGGTCGGCGACGTAGGAGTGCGAGGAGCCCATTGGGTGCGGTTGTTCCCACACGAACGCCCATTGGCACAGGGTTAAGTAGTTGAACTAAATCATGCCATTACATAATGCGTGTCAGTCTTCTGTTCTTCCATTCCGTTTTTGAGTTGTGCACAAGGCCGTGTCTGCAAGCGAAAATCGCCTCTAACCCGTAGCTCGATAGCTCGATGGATTCTGACGCGAGCTGGACAATGCGGAGTTGTGGTTGTGTCGTTTGATCAAGCGTTTGGCAATTGCGTTCGGCAAGGCGTTCAGTACAAAGTAAGGACGGAGGCAATTAGGGTGGTCGCTTACGTGGGCAACGTACTGTCGGTTTTTTAAATAAATAAAAAAACTCTTTGATAAGTGGTTAACACCCCAGCTGAAAACTCTGCTTCGCACGCAGTGATTGGGTGCTCGCTCTAGCGCTCCCTAATCTTGCCATCATTCACCGATTTTTCTCCTCATTTCTGTCTCTCCGCCTTCCTCGAGCTCTCATCTACAGTACTGTAGATCTATTCGCCTGTCGTTCCACGGGTGCTGCCGAGCAGTTAGTAAGTTACGACATCAGACGTTACAGTAATAGTGCATAGTATAAACGGGCAAGGTCACCTTCCGATAGCAGCTCTCCTCGACCTACGCGATGGGAGGGGACCCTTCTGTTGGCAGTTCTGTTCATCATTCGGGATGCGACACAGCGGCGTTACCTGGGTCATTGTTCCCGTATTACCATCTCACCATCTCTGGCCCGACTTGTCTGGGAGTTTGCGACGACCCGCGGTGGTTTGGTTGTAGCGCTGGGTCTCGCACTTATTCTAGTCGTTCGCTACTTGAGGAGCCCCTGACGCCGAGTCCCCCCCTGGTCCCCGGGGACTTCCTCTTATCGGAAATGCCCTTGAACTACGAGACAAGGTCTGGTTGTTTCAGAGAGATTGCAAGCAAAATACGGTCCGCTTATTATTATTATTTATTACTGGAACATGTTCACGAGCTCACGATGTTCTAGGGGATGTGATGTACTTAAATGCTCTCGGACAGCCCATTCTCGTCTTGAATAGTCTCAAGGCAGCTTCAGAGCTCCTTGATCATCGTGCAGACATTTATTCTGGTCGCCCTCGCCTCATTATGGCCCAAGAAATAGTTTCAGGCGGTCTTATATTTGCCCTTATCAACCACGTAGATGAGTAAGTGTTGCAGTCGCCTCATACAAATCAGTGCTAATCTTGCCCATAGCCGCTGGCGCCGTAGTCGGCGGGCAGCTCACCAGGTCCTTACAAAAGCGGCAGTTCGCGGTTATCACCATATTCTACGTAAAGAAAGTGTACTTCTTCTGCCTTGCTTGCGAATCCTGGCGCTGTAGAGCCTGAGAAACACCTTCAACGCACCGCCACTTCTGCGACTATGTCCATCCTATACGATTACCCCACCCTTAGAACCGAAAATGACAAAAATCTGAAAGAGATTTTAGCTTTCGCCGATCGTATGTCCGAGACGGTTGCTTCAGGAGCATATCTCGTCGACTTATTCCCTTGGATGCTGCACATCCCTGAAAGGTCCGCCCCAATATCGATCCCTTGTTTCTAGGGCTCAGCGGTATGACCCGCCTCAGGTTCGCTAAGTGGAAGTACGAAGGAAACCGAGATTTCACCCGATTCAATAACTTGTTCGAGTCTCTTTTCAATCGTGTTCTGGGCGCTTTGGTAGGTATAGATCCAGACGCGATTGGTCGATATCTTCTGAACCAGGAAATTTATAGTCTGAGGGTTCCGAGCGACCAAGTATATGTGCATCTCTCTTCAAAGGTTTTGACCACAACCAGTTTTCTCATCAAGAAATGGCTTGGTTCGCTGGGGCATTATTGTGTGTTCTTCCCTTATATCCACGAGACTCATGGCTGAGCCGCCTTTTCTGACAGCGTCGCAGGTGCTGAGACGACGTCCACGACGATGAGTTGGTGGGCACTCGCAATGATCGCACATCCAGAAGTGCAGAAGCGTGCACATATTGAGCTAGACACCGTCGTCAGCCGATCGCGCACCCCAACATTTTCGGATGCTCCCAACATTCCGTACATACAAGCGATAGTCAAAGAAGTCCTCTGATGGCGCCCCGCTCTCCCATTCTCACTCCCACACTCTACGATGGAGGATGACTGGTACAATGGGATGTTTATCCCCAAGGGAACCATTTGCCTCACGAATCTCTTGCAGTGTCACCGTGACCCATCTTCTTATGGTGACGATGCGGCGAGTTTCAGACCAGAACGGTTTCTTGGCGCGCATGGCGAGATCCTTCCGGGTCCCGCAGAGACGCACGAAGAAGGGCACAGCACATTCGGGTTTAGGAAGCGGGCCTGCATGGGGAAACACATCGTCAACGAGTCGCTCTTCATCTACATAGCCACGGCGCTCTGGGCAGTGACCTTCGACCGGGTTCGTGATGATGAAGTACCCCTTGATGCGGACGTGTTCGTGGATACCGGGATGTCTTTGTGCGTGCATCCCCCCGAGTTGCGCCGAGGCTGACTGCCGACTTGTACCTTGTAGAAAACTGGGCCCATATGAGTGCCAGATAACGCCTCGGTTTGGTGAGGTAGTTTCGATACTGGCAGCGGAGGAGGAGCTCCTGAACACATGAATTTGGGATGGCTGACACGGAACAGATCATGAGTTGTTTCCGGCAATGCGAAGCTTAATGGTAATGGCTGCACGATTCTCTACGTAGATGGATTGGGGTCACTTTTGTAACCCTATGAGTTGGACGGCTGGCGGTGCAAAGGACATCATCTCCGTGATGATGTGGAATTGGAATTTCCCTTACCCGGAGATAGTGAATGTCAGTGGGATAGGATGTGACGGTTATTGATCACAGGCGTCAGCACCAACAACACTGCCGTGACAGTACAGCGCTCATGCCTCAGGCTTCATTAGGGTCTCATTGTTGGTAAATTATTTCTGGGGGCTTTGTCGTTGCTGTGAGTGCCCTACCCCCTCCACATTTTCCAGAAACGCCCTACCCGGACAGCCGAGCGTGACAGTTAGGATTAACATTGTGCCCACCACTCTTGCGCGAGTGATCTGGTGCGGCCTAGTAGACGATGGCCCAATCTGTGCACAAGTCTATTGCGGTTGATATGCACTGATTCCCTTTCTGCGTCGTTGACAGTGAGCCTACAATGTCAAGAGCCTATACATGACATCGCCGGCTTCTACTCGCAAGATCGGATGTAGGGGCTGTGCGGCCGGCTCTCGCTTGGCGAATTGGCGTTGGTCGCAAGGCTTGCGATCCATGCCAGTTCACCAAGCGAGTGCGTACCACCTTTTCGACGATATCTTGCACCAAAGGAAGGCTACCAGTGATTCAAATGCGCCGGGTCGCAACTTGTACCTCCACGTTAATTTTTCCCCAATCGATTCTTGGTCCTTGTGCAGGGCGTCCCCTTTCAACAGGTAGTCACCCTTTCTGACCGTAGCAGGGTTGGCACCGTCCTGCAGCCTCCACTTGTGCCGGCAGTGGCAGTGGCAAGCTGTACTCGGCAAACATTTCGAAGACTTCGTCACAGTTCTTCAGCTCCTTGCTCCTTTAAAGGACCCATCGGATCGCTGAACAAGTGCTTCACGATTTCGTTATTGGGTCAATCTTTTTGCCCTTTACGCCGTGAGAGGGCGTCGGCCGCTAACCGATGCCTGCCATGCCTAAGATAATATAATGGCTCCAGGTGACTTCAGCACACAGAAACGAGGACCCAATTACAGCATTCAGCCCCCTTTTTGTGTTGCTCATCTGAACTGGGTGAATTGTTTCGTGGCACTCCGCCTGGCTCGCATCCGTGGTCTTCGTACCATCCACCAAGTCACGCCGGATCATCGCACGCCGCCAAAGACTACGTTGGGCGAGAAGGCCAGCACTCCAGAGCGCACACGCAACCACGGCGGCCGTCTCTTGTTCTGAATCTCCTGTATCTCTAGGAATGTGCCGTGCTTCGTCGACCGTCAGCTAATAACGGGTCTAGAACGCATCTGCATGACCCTTCCATCCCCTACCCCAGAGCAAGGTTCACCGCTCTCCTATAGACACCAGTTGACCCTCGACTCCACCAACACCCTCAGTAATCCTCGGCTACTGACATTGAAGAGCATATGTATTTAACTCTTCATAAGGTAATTATGAGCTCCAGAGAACAGACCCCCGAGATAATGTGTACAGTAGGTATGAATGGTGCGCAGTATTCCTTTCACAGGGGACGAGAGCAGAACACTAAACTACAAATTGCATTTCTTTTGCCTCGCGTTCACCACGGGTCATATCCGCGTCCGACACCGAGGGGTGTAAGCCGAGGTCAATATCTACCGTCTTGTGAACGGTGACTTGCACCTGTCCCGAGGGCATAGTATTGGTTATCTGTGGCGGGGGGAGTCGGGGACTGGTGAAGACGCATGGTCAATTTTGGAAATAGAATCATGCCAGTGGGAGACTCACTGGTATGTGGGGTTGATATACTCAAAGAGATTACGATACACTCGCGTTGCCATGATGACCCTGTAGATCATGACGTCAAGATTATGCAAAATTAAATTGTGGGGAAAACGTACATGGTGACCACTGGAGCGACGGCGCACATACACCACATGAGAAAAACAGAAGAGCAGGAAAACAGAAGAGCAAGCAAACAGAGTACGTACTATGAGGCGTCTGGAACATCTGCGAATCATAACCAATTAGCTTTTCTATCTTAGAAGGCAGTGTCATCAGACATACCAGGTTCCATCCGTCTATTGGAGGGGAAGGGGTGCAAATTTCAATCGGTTATGAGTAAGTGTTGATAGTTATTACCTACGTACCATCGATATTTATCCAACTCAATGTCTGTCAACCCCGGCGTCACTAAATTTACACTTCGAAAACAGAAAAGAGTGCATACAGCAGGTAGAATTTCTGACAGAGCCGCAACAAGAATCCACGAAAGGCCCTGAGAATTATGTACACTGCTGCTCAGAAGGTCACTCGACCTGAATGGATGGAAACGCACCTGAATATACAGTACTCTCCACAGACCAGTCGTGTTGCGCTTGTTCAGCACACCGGCAAACATAACGGTCAGCAGAGTCACATCCGTGATGAAGTTAACCGTCATGCCCCAGCGGAAACGCGTTGTATTGGTGATGAGACACGTGTTGAAGGCAGGTACCCATACTACTGACCCTTGCATTACACCTAGGGTGAAGATTAGGTCAGTTGAGCTTGAATAGGTGAGAAAGGAAGGGGCAAGGGCAAAGTGATTCTCACTGAAGATGGCAGTGCCCGCGTTACAAAGCCAGACCGATGCAGTAAAAACAAGAACAGTGAGGCTTCTCCCCCAAATTGCCACTCTACATTTGGTTAGCGGCAAGGAGCAGATTGGGGGAAGAAATGACACGAACCCGCGGAGGAGGATTAAAAGGGATGAGAATGCAACGCCAAGATACGAGAAAACCTGCAAATCGGGAGCGAGCTCAAGTCAGCTGAATGTGTCGATGCGCCCAAGTAGCGTGGACGCCGTACCAGAAGTGCACGAAACCACGCCTCGCAGTTGAATTGGTGTGTAAGATTGAAACCAGCGATGAGGGTGATTATCGATGCGAGGGCCATGGTCCGACATAGCTCATATGCCTGTAGGAAGCACAATGAAAGGCACGCTAAACCTCGACGAAATCGGTGACAACCTACTATAAAGGACCATCGGAACCGACGCCGGCCAGTGAAAACTTCCCATTCAAATGGTACGGTCGATACCCATTCCCAGCTACGCGATGGCCTAAGAAACCAAGCACTTCGGCGATGAGGGAAGTGCTCACATGTATATTCCCCCAAATACGTGGACGAGTTTTACAGTAACAACTGTAAGGCGTGATCAGTATACTGCGCGCAGATCAGGAGCGGAGAGGATAACACACCAAATGAATTATTTGTCGGGCTCATCTAGACGGCCACTGACCAAGGTAATGCGTATAGTGTCGGATATGACGCCACGACAGGGTCGGTTGATGGGTAACGGAACGAGGGAAGGTGGGGAAGTAACACGCTAAATGCGCTCAGATGGGCAGCTCTTACATAGTTGTGCCGGGGACCAAATGTGATCCTTCAATTTGTGAGGACTGTTCGGAGTTAGAGACAAATGGAGTAAGCTATCAGGGATTCGGCAAAGCCGGTCAGGGAACCAATTATAGCACATGCTTGCTAGAAATGGCTAAGTATGACTACTCTGATGGGAGCAAAATGTTACGGTTAGTTTGACTAATTTCTGACAGCTGGTACTGTAGATCTATACATGCGGTCGAACAAAATCATCAACTCGAGATCCTGACCCGACAGGAATGTGCGAAGTAAACCCTAGGTTGCACCGCTCGCCCACAACATTGAATACACCAGTTGCTATGCACTACCTTCTTCGGGTGAACGCAGACGTCCCCTCAGACTCGGGAACCACCCCGATTCACTGACGAAGCGGAGATCAAGAAGCGTCATCACGAGCCATGGGCCATAGCTCAAGAAGCAAATGGTGTTGATCCCAAAATACCGCGGTGTTCCATAACTGAGTCACGATCTAACCACCACACCATCTGGCTCCGGATTATCTGAGTCGCCGCCGGGACCCGCCGGTTGTAAATCTGTAGTTCTCTTTACCCAGGACACTTCGTGTCTTGACAGCTCCCACCCCTACGGTTGTGAGGCCCATAAGCACTCAATCCACTTATCTGGTGACGAAAGGGCGGGGCTTGTTGCATTCTGTGATAGGAAATATTGGGGTGGGTGGAATAACGAAGGGCGATGTCGACAACGTATTGCTAGACAAGTGATACGAGGCATCACGGTCTCGTCTCATCCTGTGATCCGTCTCTGTTTAAGGTGCGGCTTGCTGCCCTATTCTCAACAACGCCTTAAACCGATTTCCCTTGTGATTCCGATCTTCTAATTTCTCCTAAGCTTCGGTTATTCAAGTACGACTTGGGTCGCCTCCTAGGCTACGAGTGTTTCATAGATGTAGTGGGACTCGCTACGACCAGTCTGTATCCTTGATATGCAACCCGGAAATATAAATGGATCAAAAAAAAACCCTGAGGTGTCAGCTCCCCTCAAGTAGTGGTTTACAAAGTTGCCCGTTGCGAGTGTTGTTGTGGGCACCGTTGTGAAACCTTCCTGCTTCCCGAGTGAGCGACCGCAGTGTGGAGTTTAAAATTCAGCTAGAGAAGGTTCAAAAAAAAAAAGCGATATATCTATTGATGCAGTCCTGTAAGAAGATCCATACCCGTCCAGTAACTAGCCATCGATCTCGTCATCCTTTGGTGATGCTCAGCCTATCTCCCTTCTAAATTGCCTTGTCAGACACCACGACCAGGAGGCAGCAAATGCTCTACATCAAGGATACCAGGCTGAAGCGGCACAGTATGCTATCTATGACTCGGAGTCATCATCTGCCCCTTGTGGCTTCCTCTTGCTTTTATTTACCTTGACCAGATATTGATGGGCCTGAAGGTCCCGGGCCTTTGTTGGAGGAGGTGTGAGGCTATTCGTCTTTGGAGCTCGTGTGCGGGCCATAACGGAGAATGAAACGCTTGAGGGAGCTAACGCCGAAACAAAGGGTTTAAAGCTCCGATTTAAATATTACTATTTTTGGATGTTACAGATACTGACAAGACACTCGGCTCGGTGAGTTTCCGTTGCCTGTTGTGGTCGTGAATCAAGTGCATGTTTTGTTCTCACAACAGCAACGGAACTCACAACAGGGCTCACAACTCAACTTTGTAAACCAGGTAAATAAATGAAAAGGGTGAGGGGTAAACTACTAGAGACCATACTCCGGAAAGGGCCGCATTTTGTCGTGATGCGCGCAAGAAGCACAAAACTTGGTGCAAGCCCGAACAACTGCGGTTACACGACGCGTCGGGTATCGGACACCCTACAGTGTGGAGCTGCGCTCGCTCATAGCATGGATTTTACTGTACTCGCATAACAGGTAAAGACGCAGGATTTAGCCTACTGTACAACCGAATGAATGGTTTAACTCCTGGCCCAGAAGAGTTTCATCATACAAGCTGTGGCACTCTTGGTGGCACTAGATCAAAAACGAAGGATGCGGCGTTGCACAAGTATGAAACTATGATAGAATTGGCGAGCTAACTTACACGATGTGATAAACAAAGGAACAAAGCGACAGGGTGCTACAGTATACAGCGTTTGAGACGTTATTAGCACCCAAGTTACTGGCAATTTTTTGGGGTGCCAGGTCCCGATCTCTTTCGAGAACGAATGAGAGTACAGCTGTGAATGCGTGGGAGGAACTGGCGACCTCAAAATTTTTAGTTTTTGGCATTCTGGATGGGCACTTTCGTCCTTTCTTGCTACGTTACTTCGTTCGGCTATTAACAGTTCCTAGGGAGAGTTCAGCTGTCTCTGGGAAACGTCGCAGACAAGGATGCACATTTGTAAGTAGGGACCTCGTGCTGAGTATGCAAATTGCCAGTGGGCATCATGTTGTTGGTGGTATTACAGGGCGACATTTCTTTGTTCAATTGGTTCCTTCGGCCCATACCTCTTACAGTTTAGATTGTCCACTATGCAACGTTCCGAACGAATATTTAGTGCCTTCGATTCCAAATCAACAGACGCTGCTTGAACACCTCCTGTTTTGCATATAACCGTGATCCGCCGGTGGTTCACCGATACCTTCCAGTATGATCCTGTTCGCTACATCATGATCTCGACAACGTCAAGCCCTCATCAACCGCTCTGCTTCCTGTCAGTCAGCAGCATTGTTACTAACCTTGGCGCCACGCGGGCCTCCGTGACGCTTGAATGAAGGCTCGGATAGTTCTGCTTTCTCATGCACCTCTCGGCAATCCGGCTGCGCTCCGTTACGCGTTACGCGTCATCCATACTTCGTGTCCATCGTCATGAAGGACGACACCGCCATCGACAAATGGAACACACTTATGGATATATATGTTATCACAGAGCGCCGTCTGATGGCTGTCCCAACCTCACACCTGGTGGGAATTTTTTCTTCGACGTCGCCAATGGCTCCCTTCCACCTCGATGACGGATATAACCGGTCAGACGTAATCACATAGATCAAATCATACGAGTGAACCTCCGTTTTTCGCACTTGTCAGTTCGATTCATACGCAGTAAGTTAAACAGTAACAATGAACAGGTTTTTAAAACTAATGTCTCTCTCACTGTGCATGTTTATTATCGCAACGTTTGTGGTACTCTTTTCATCTGTCTGGGTGTGTCAACTTTCAAGTTGACTTGCCTTGCATCGCTGGCCCTCTATTGCACTGGGCATGGTCCCCATCCACCTAGTTTCTCACATCTGCATTACCACTCCGCCATTTTTCCTACCCGCCCTCAGAAAGGACAACAACGACACTGAGAAATGGAGCGGGGCCGTTCTTGCGTACTTATAGAGCAAGACGAGCAAGAAATACACACAGGTTGAGAAGCAAGACGCGTTCGAAAACATCTTCTTCCCTCCGATCTCGTGGTAACTTAATCTCGAACAAGGCCGTCTCGGTGGCAAAGTCGTCTCCATCCGGTTCCTCTCCCATCTCGTCATTGACGACGCCCGTGCAAAGGAGTCTCCTCGCAACGTTCATACTTGAGCGGCACTTTCTTACGTACGGCATCTTCACACAGCCCAATCACACCAGGAGGAACACTCAGCGAACGCGAAAGTGCAAAGTGGCTAGCACAGCAATGTGACACAAAGGACAGTAGGGCAGTAGATACTAGATGTGACTGCGAGTAATCGGGAAACGGACGAGAGGCGGATTAATCTTAGTTCGCGGCGATCAGTTTCGCTGCTCGCTCCGCGACGGCGTAGAGAGCTGCTTGAGGGTGGGCCGCCGGGACGTACGGCTTAACAAAAACACCGCATCAGACCGATAAGCACGCGGGAGGGGGGCAATTAACGAAACCCACGTACCAATACGCTCGCGTCGACAATCCGAAGGCCAACTGTCTTCTTCACGCCGAAATCCGGGTTGACGACACCATGCGGGGAGCCGTTCGGGGACATGAAGGCGGTGCTGAACGGATGAAACACAGTGGCGGCGTGATTGCGCGCATACGCCTCGATCTGGGCATCGGTCTTGGCCTCAGCAAGAGCGCCAAATGGTCCGATCACGTAGTCTTTCCATGCTGGCGCCGCGGCGAAGCGAAGCGCCGCCTTTACCCCTTCCCGAATAGTGAAGATATCGAAGTCAGAGTTGAGGAGCGCCGGGTCGATATTAGGTGCGTCGAAGGGGTTCGCAGAAGCAAGGGTGATTGATCCGCCTGCGACCTCCGCATTTAGAAGCGCTGGTATTATCAAGTAATATTACTCACGAGAGGTAGGAGTTATCAAGTTGCTGGCAATCGTCATGAAGTGGCCCGTGGTAGGCGGTGGGTCAACGAATGACGCAAACTCATTCTGAGGACGGAAGCTCAACGACATTCCACGATGGGAAGCTTCCAGGCGACGCTTACGGCGAAGATAAATTCATAATGTGGAGCATGCGGGCCGGAAGACGGGTCATTCACCGTCTTGAAGATTGTGGCGTTTTTCGGTAGCCTCAACCAGCCTATTTCTGACGTGGCAGTTGAGGCAAACGGACCAGTGTACGATTGTCCCCACTGTGCTAGATCATTTAGGAATAGCGTCGGGTTTCGGCCGATGTCATCATTGGTGAAGTTGGAATTAACCGAGAACACATTTGAAAGTACGACGTGGTCTTGCATGTTCTTGCCCACGTCTGGGAGCTTGACAATCGTCTGAATGTTGAACTGACTGAGCTGTGCGCTATCACCGATTCCCGACAGCATCAGTAGCTGCGGTGTGTTGACTGCGCCTGCAGCGAGTATAACCTCCTTTGTAGCATTACGGGTAAAGAGTGGACCTGGCGGCGGCGTGTCAAACATTCGTGAGAAGAGCGAAGGTCACCGTACCCGAGGCGGACTGGGCGATTTCGACGCCGCGGAAAATGGGAAGACCACCCTGGGTGCCTGTTCGGACCACCTTGGTCACCTGGGTGTTAATTAGAATATCTAGATTCGACCTGGAGAGCACCGGTGTAAGGTATGAGACAGAGGCACTGCTCCTCTGGCCACCGCCGATTGAGTACTGGGTCCAACCTTCCAAGCGGTTGGGTGACACTCGTAGAATTTACCGAGAAAACAGAACACACCAATTCCTAGTGGGTTCCCAGAGTTCATATCTTCGTTGAAAGGAAACTCGGCGAGCTGCGTTGTCGTGTTGAAGATCCGAGAGTCGAGAGCGGTCGTGTCTTGAACACTGATCTTGACGGGGCCATTCGAACAGTGGATCGCTAGATTGATCTCCCCCGTCGTATCGTGACCATCTGGGGGGGCAACAAGGGTTTCCACCTGATAACCACATCAGGCTGCGGCAGCGAAGTGCCAGAGAGGGAGGAAAGAATACCCCAATCAAGGTGCTCCGAAGAGAGTTCCACGACCATCCGGAGTCACCAGTAACGTGGGCCAATCGATCGAAATCGCTCGCTGGTCCACGGGTCCAAACCATAAAATCTAGGGAACTAAGTTTGTAGTCACCGCCTCTGAAAGTGACTCAACGTACTGATGGAAGTGGACCCACCGAGAGTGCGTCCGCGAGGATACGCGATGGAACGCCCTCCCAAACCGGTCTGAGGAACGGTAGTATAGTTCCATGAGACAACAGACGGCGCAAGTGTCGTGGCAAGGAACGGAACGGGAATAAAAGGGTCGACCGTATCACTGGGGTATATAAGCCCACGAGTGGTAGACGAGCCTAGAAATAAAAATGTGACGAACCTCGGTCCAGCTTCGATCAAAAGCACACGATTGTTCGGATTCGCGCTCAACCTATTTGCCAAAACACTACCCCCCAGGCCCGCTGGACAAGTGTCAGAGAGCGAATGAGGTCCATAGACGTTCGGACGTACCTCCCACGATGATGTATGTGTAAGGTGCATTGGGCAGCGTCGAAGGGTCGGTATACACAGCCGCCCAAACGGACTTTAAAAAGAGAACAGCGAAGATGAACAGGCGCATGGCGGGAAGCGCAAACAGAAGGAAGTCCGCATCACCAGGACGCCTGAGACATGACTTTATGGGGACTGTTGTTTAGTGGGAGCTTCTGGGGCGGCTGGCGGGATCCGGACTGCGAAAATGAACTCGTAATTCCCAAGGGCAGATCTGACATGTGCGGCGGAGACAAGCCCATAAGCGCCCAACCAGTCCGCTCAAACCGAGAACTAGTTATGGCAAGACGAGATGATGTGTCCATCAAAGAAGCATTCAACGAATGGTTCCGAGGTAACCCTCGCCATGGTAGCAAGGGGTAAGACCGTGTGCCGACGGAGAAATATCAAGAGAAATATGGTACCTTGCTGTGTAAGTTGGTACAGTACCTGCGGTAGCGGTACCACTACCGAGTCACTGTAACCATTCCAGTCAGTGCGCGCAACACATTCGCTGGCATATATCCACGTAACGAACTTGAATCTCTTCTCGCCACTGCAGCAAGGCCAGTGAAGCACTAAGTTACAATACTATGCGCATCTAAAAATGTACAATGCCGTGGCAATCACGGTACGGCCGCGGGCCCGGGTGGATCACCGCACTTGGTCCGAGGGGTCGAGATATATTATGTAACCACATGACAAGGCACGTGCTTGCGTATTGACGGTCAACATCTGGGCCCTCGAAATGTCATCTTCCTCACTCCGAAAGCGAAAGCGTGGTCCATCAGACGCGAATGAACCCGGATTGCTTTCTCTAGAGCTTTCGAGCGTGTCAGTTACTCAGGTTGGGCCAGCGCTCGGTGTGTGTGGCCGTTTTTGCACCAGCCCACGTTTTCTTTTCCTCATTTGCTTGGACCAGCAAGCTTTCCGTCTCTTACGCCTCCGAAGGACACCGCGTTCAACAGCTTCGTTAGGGAAGAGGATGAGGGAAAGGAGTTTGTAAAGTGCCTGAGTACTATTGCAGGCGAGACGGACGCCGTCGAGTTCTCGGGCTCAACCAACGAAGGAAGCGACGGAATTGGGAGCAGGTTTCGGTTTCTCTCGAGGTTCTAGCAGGATGACGTGCTCACCTTTCTTTGTGTAGATACTTTCTCGCACTGCGTCGACCGGGGTCATCGAAACTTATCTTGCACCCGACTCCCTTGTATCTGATGTCGCGCCAAGTCAAGGCTCTCAGGAACTTTAAGCCTATGGAACCTGGCACCTCGGAGCGTTTGCACGCACGCAACATGCTAGGGGAGGCATTTGGGACGAAAAAGGCCAAGGCGGCCATACGCGCGCATGAGCGCAACAAGGTAGATGTCAATGTGATGGAAGCCGTGGCAGACGTGTTGCAGGACCGAATAGAGGAGGGAACTGAGAACCTTCCTACTCAAGGTGTGTCTCGGGCTCTCTGCGCCACATACATTCATTTACCTGGGTGATCAGAGAAAATGGAGGAGGCCGTTAATGCCGCACGTCTCATCCCGGCTTACAACGCAGATGCCGAAAGACCAGAGGATATCTATCCTCTGCACAATATCATCCCAGAGCAAGAGTGGGCTGCCCTTGATGGCCTGCTTCACAAGCTTAAAAAAGAACCCGATGACCGCGCGAGGATTCGACTGCTGCCGAACGCTCGCAGCGATTGGCTACGGCAGCACTTGATGCTTGCGTATTCTGTTCCGAAACCTAAATCCAAACTTGTGTTCGTGCCTTTGTGCCTCGTTCGCCATCTGTTTTACTCACGGGTTTCGACGTGAAATAGCAAGATGTTGATTTACGCCTCAGTGATGTTCACATTCCATGGAGTGGTCAGGATAAGTGTCCCGGATAGGACTGTGATATCGGAGCGTTTGGCACCTGCTCCGGAGGCTGTGGTCGACGGCCTTCTCTCACGATTTACTGAGACGCCAAGGGGTTCTATCAAGTGCGTTGGGTATCCGCTTCGCATCATCTTGGCTTATACAGGTACCCAGGGCACAAATGACAACCGAAAATGAGACTAGCCTTCTCACCCACCTATTCTCGCTTTGCTTGAAGGCCGACGGACATGCGACAGATACAGCGTTGATCGCGGCTGATCTTAAGATGCCCTCCACAAGGTACCTGCTCCAAATGAGACACGCGGTGATTGACTGACGCTGCTCCAAAAGAGTGAATAATTTGTTTAGATCACTCGGTACGCGTTTCACCTGGATGTTGCAATGGTGCGACTGGTTTTGCTTTCATTAACATGGCTTATAGGATGTACCATCGGCAAGCTCTCCCAGCAGGATCTGAAGCGTCTTGGGTTCCCAGATAGTGCCGCGAATGAGAAGCGGGCGACTCTCAAGACCCCGCTTACTTTCCCAAAGCCCAGGAGGCGGCGTGCGTGACTAAATGATTAGAATGTAAACAGTTGAGATCTCGCAATGGATGTGATTGAATTCAAGTTTGAGTAATCCGGAAACCGGGCCGCTTTGAGCTGAGAATTTTGAAAAATTCGACGAAAAAACGACAAACTCGAGAACAGGCTTTGTGTCGGTCGCGCTTGCACGGAGGGTTTATGAAAATTATTCTATGATCACAGTCTTACTGGAGCCGCGGCACAAATCCTGACATGCCCTCCAATCTCGCTACTCAATTAGCTCAAAGCGTTTCTCTCAATTCGACCCTCCTCGTGGACCGAGCACGACGCAAGCCTGCTCAATCGTACCTTTTTACTGAACGCGAGGCAGACAAACACGACCTCGAATCAATATACGCTCTCGCTTTGAACGCATTTATACAGCTTCGCCAATGGAATCCCGCGCTCCAAACTTACGAGAGCTCTCTGTTCTCCGACGCAGCCAAGGGAGTAGATAGGACGCTCTTACCCTTGGAAGAAGCGAAAGAACTCGATGCAAGGATTTCCGCCTTCTTACCCCTCCTTGGGGGCGATCTAATGGAGATGCCGACCGGGAGAGTGCTAGAGTGGCTCGTCCGTCGTTTCAGGTGCGTCTTGTCGGCTTCGCTACAAATCATCGAGGGCGCTGAGCAAATGTAGAATTAACGAGTTTAACGTCGAGGACGTTCTGTCTCTATTTCTCCCCTATCACGACACCCCCCACTTTGCCAAAATGATCACCATCCTTCGTGTGGAGTGAGTGATAATACCTTTATCCGAGTGGCTGCTGGCTTGTGTTGTTGACGCCAACCCGCAGACCCGACGCGCCTTGGAACTTTCTGAATGCCTACAAGTCGGCTGCTCAGAGCGTGCCAAGGACCGCCCTGGTCACAGAGATGGTACGCAACGTCGCCGTTGCACGCTTCGTCGCGTCTGCCCTCCCAAAAGCAGTCAAGGACCGAACAGCGCACCGCGTGCTGGTCGCATTTCATACTGCCGCTCTCTTCGAATACATCTCGAGAATAAAATCCCCGGACGATAGCGTTTTGGCATTCTTACTACCCGCTATTTTGGAGCCGCTGCAGCAGAATGCCGCCCACGCGGGTACCAAAGACGTAGTGGTGAGTTCGCCCCTTCATTTCTTCTCCAGTTCGGAATTCTCAGACCCTGGTTAGCTGTCCAGTTATGTGCTCCTCTCTGCCCTATCACAAAAAGTCGTACTGCAGGGTCCGGCTATCAAAGTCATTCTCAGTGCGATGGCGTCCTGCTCGTCGAAAGTAGCGCCGCAGCAGTTCGTGAATACCGCTTTGTCTGTCCTCAGTCCACAAGACCAGCTTGATGACCTCCCCGACGCGTTTGTTCAAGTCGTGCTGGGGTTGCCGTGAGTCTGTCATCACGTCAAGGAGACAGCTAGTGATCTCCTGGCCTGTCAGGTGTGCCGACGAGGTTATCTTGCAAACGTTGCCTTGGTCTGGATTCAACAAGTTAATGATCCCCATGATCCCACCGCTAGTTGACCGGTGAGGGTGTAGCTTCTTTGCTCCAAATGATTGGATGCTTATGGGTCTGATACAGCCTGGAAGAACCGATTGGTCTCTCCGTATTGAACGCACTTGTTTCTTCCGGAAAAGTACCCACTAGTGTGCTGAAAACTATCACCAACGCCCTGATTTTCCGCGCGCTAAAGTCCGACTCTTCGCCGAGGGGGGACCTACACCATTTGCTGGCGTCCTTCCAACAGAGGCATCCGGGACTCTTCCAGGATGTGTCGCGTTCGTTCATTGAAGAGAACGAGGACCAACAAGAAGCCATTCAACAGCTGGTCTTGTCGCTCTCCGTGGTACGGAGAATACACTCCCTCTTGTCATACCCTTTTTTTCACGCACCTCGACAGAAAACTTCACACAATGGAGATGTACCAGTAGTGGATATGGTGGTTGCATCCATGGATGGGAATGATGAGACGCGTGCTGCAGCAGTTCAGAGTATGCTTCGTACTCTCCGTCAAAGTAGCAGTCTTGATCCCGAAAACTTGGTCGGCACACCCGCTTGTCTTGTCCAGAGTGCAGAAGCTGATCCATCGTCTAATTTTTCTAGGAGTCTTTTCGTTCTGCGTTTCTCGCACGTGTTCATGATCCTTCTATCACCGTTCTCAAGGCATTGTACTCCGATCCCGCGGTCCTTCTCCCCGTCCTGCTATCCGATCCGTCGCCGTTCGTCAAGGCTGTCTCCGAAGCGGTCACCTCGAAGCCCGTCCAAGCCTTCCGTGCTATCTTGCGCATGCATCTTTCCTTCCTCGCTTTACACCTGCTACCTGCGGTTTCACAAGATGTCGTCGAGGAGGCCTTCTCGCACGCGATCTTTCCCTTCTTGCTGTTCTCAAAGCCAAAATTCCGTACCGCGCAAGCAGTATGGGAAGTCGTGAACGCTGCACAGAAAAGCGCACCAGAGGCTGGCCTTGCGTGCTGCGAGAGCGTCCAGGGCTGTGCCGAAATCTTGAAAGAGGAAGAGAGGCACTTCTTGGAACATGCGCAGACGCGAAAGGACAAGTCTAACCCGTCCGCGTTTGAGAACACCGATGTGATGCGCAAAGTCAACTTAGCCGTTGCGTCTCGGATGGCAGGTGAGGGGTCCCGCGTAGATGCTTTGAAGACGAGACGCTCACCGCGCGCACGCTGCAGAAACCATATTTGTCTCAACTAAGCATGGCAAGCTGTTTGGCTCGTTATTGCTGAAATTGTCAGATCCAGATCCTCATACGCGCAATCTCGGATACTTGATCGCCCGCGCGTTGCTTGGGAAGCTCTCTGGGGAGAATCTGGTGAATGCTGCTCAGCATGTTCTTGATGTCATGGCCATCCCGACGCTAGAGGACTTTGGCGGCTTCACGAAGGGCGCAGACACTTTACAAGAGGTCGGTCACGAATTTATATGAGTAGGGCCGCTCATCCCATTCTTGTCCAGTTCTTGTACGATGCGAACCTGGGTACCAATGTAGTCATGAGGCCGCAAAGCCGCAACACGCTGCATTGGTTGCAGACCTCGTTGCTCTGCGCCATACCGGTTCTTCCTCGACCACCTGGTGGCACACTAGACTTCACAGTTGTTGCGCAATCGGTAACACGCTCTTCAATCGTCATTTCTGTTTTCTAATAGGCTCCCTAGGTCAAGGAGGCCTCCCGAAACGTTCGATATGTCCAATTGATGCGATCAATATACAAATTGTCGAATTCCTCGTCATCACTGTCGACAATATCAGCGTCGCTCCTGCGCGCGCAGTTTATCAACCTTGCAGATGACACTCTCGCTTTTTTGGTGGGAGTCTGGTTGTCGGCAGAGGGAGATGCTCAGCTGCGCAGAACTGCGTTGTCGCATGCCCTTACCTTTATGTTGGCACACGAGGCGACAGAGCAGGTCTTGGATTTCCAGACTGTGCTCCCGGCGCTGCTTGTCGCTCTCGGAGATCCCGATCGAGGAGTCAGGCATCGAGCGTCCGAGTGTGTGCACCTGCTCGCGCAGCTTTCGACGGCAAAGCAAGTATCGGGTGTATACGCTTTCGACACCATCTATGGGGACAGCGCCAGTAAGTCAAATCTGGATCATCGTCTGGGATCTAGGTGGCTTCATAGTTGATAGGTCAACTGAAGTACCTCAACTGGGACGACTTCCAAAAATACACGGAGACCCTCATGGCGTATCGAGAGCACTGCATCCACGATCCCAAGTACATCCGAATTAGTCCATCAGCAATATTTAGCCCGTGATCATTCGGATAAGAAGAAAACCACTTGCGTGAGTCTCGTTGTTGGTTCGCTACCACCACATCAGTTCACTTTTTACAGGCACAAGCGACGGGTCGCTGAGTACCTGTTGTCCCATGTTACGAGCTGCGGACTGCCAACGGTCAAGTTATTTCTCGTGACCCTCTTGGAACACGTGCCGGACCGTGCTAAAGCCGAGGCCCTGTCACCTATCGTTCAAGCTCTGACGGATAAGGTGCAGGTGGCCGAATGGGAAGGACTATTTGGACCACAGTTTGAAGAGTTTGCCGCCATCACCGTTTCTGCCTTTGACCCGTCTGCCGCGGCGAGCCTCAATGACCCGTCTGGCGTCCTCTGGCCGATATTTTTGAATGCAATAGAGTTTCACTTCCAGCCAGGCGAGTATCAAATGCTTATAGCCAGTACATACCCTTATTTCTCCTCCTAGAGTCGCGTCCTTTACCAAGAGAGGCGCTCTCCAACAGCTTAAAAAATGGCCTATTTTCTCGCCTGTCTCTCGACCGCCAGAAGGAGCTCTGCCGGTCGATTATTACGATTGGTGCCGGGTCGTCTGATGCTGTGGGATACTTTCTGTCCTGCATTCGCGCTCGTGGCGTACTCACCTACCTTTTCAGAAACCATACTGTATCTCTTTACTCGGAAAGCTTCTGAGTGATGCGCTGTTACTGATTCAGTTGATGACTGATCTTCGGCCGCCAAAGCCTATCGACGAGCCTAGCCGCGCGACTAAGCGCGCCAAAGTAACTGAGTAAGCTGCTCTCTCCATTTCTGCTGATTGGGTGCTGACCCGTCGCAGGGCGGATGGTGAGGACTCTGAGTTATTGCGCTCTTTAACATTCCTCGCCGAGGTTCTTAGCGGCGTCTCTCTTCCCGGAGACAGGGAGCTCATTTCCTGTCTCCTGGAAGTCCTGAGTAACGTCGCACGATCAGAAGAGCGATCTACGGCGGGTGTTGCATACATTGAACAACTGCTAATGTCATGCATACAAAACTCATCGGCTGCTGCCCAAGTGAGCTGTTTCATAACAACCGCAAAGCCCAGTTTTAGACTTAACCTTTCGTAGACCTCTGGTGAGACATCCTTCACTGGGATCCGCCTCGATATCTTGGTGGACATTATTCGAGGTTTGTTAGCGATTGCAGACATAGGTTTTTGTGGCGCTAACGACGGCCACCTAGTGTCAGAGAGTCCACAGACGTTTCATCAAGCGTTGTTGCTCATTGCCAGCCTCGCTCGTGTTGCGCCGAAGTCCGTCCTGCATAATGTCATGCCCGTGTTCACATTCATGGGTTCGAACGTGTTCCATCGCGATGATAACTATAGCTTCCGAGTTGTCCAGAAGGTCAGAGTTCTGTTGTCCATCTGTGTATCCACTCGCTGACTTTGTTTTAGACCATTGACAGCATTATCCCTCTTATTGTTTCCTCGTTGAAGGAGAAACACTCTACTCGCGAGGGCTTGCTCGTGGCATCCAAAGAGTTCCTACGCGTTTTCACGGACGCAACGAACCATGTTCCGCGCCACCGCCGCACGCAGTGCGTTTTTGCGCCTTCACACCTTTCTTTCCGAACTCATAGCCAAACAGGTTTTTCATACATCTCGTCGACGTACTCGGGCCAGAAGAATTCCTGAGCATCATCTGTATGCTGATTGTTGCGAAGGCGGACAAGCGAGTCGTGAGACTTCAGGGCCGTGACCTTCGCGCGGCGCTTGCGCTCCCCCTGTCCCTATTGCAGCATTACCCTTCAAACATCCAGCTACCGGTGAGCGCCAGTGTATTGATGCCCGTCCATCATGTTCAAATAGCTGGTCCCCCAAGGTTCTCATCGAGATCTTAAATGAAGCCCAGCGCCTTATTATCGGCCTTGTGTCCCCCGACTTTTCGAAAACTGGCTCGATCCTACTCGGGGACTCTCAGTGAGTCAGTGAGTCAATACTGCATACGTTTGCTGACAGCTTTCACTAGCGATGACGAGCAAGCATTGCAGGGGCAGCTGAACATCAAACGCCGAGCTCATGCATTGGTCGTCTTTACTGCTGCAGCTTTTGAAGGGTCAGTCCTTGTCCTCCCCAGACACTGAAGCCGAAGGCCTGAACAGACTCGTTTCTGCACTATTGGAGATTTCGAGCTCTCAGAGCATTCCAGGTGCCACGGGACAGCACGTCGACCTTGTGGATATTGCGCAAACTGCTCGCCTCGCGCTCGGTGAATGCATCAGATCGATGCACGCCGCGCACTTCGTCGGGTCTATCGCTAACATATTGAAGGAGGGAAGACCGAACGAGCGTATATCGCGCGGTGTCCTGGCCCGAGACCCTCGGCGTATTCGTGGACAAGCTACCTTCAATCTCAAAATCCGTTCGCGAGGAAGTCACCTCAACTATCGTGACGATCATCACAGAAATCAAGCGATTCCTCCCACTCAGGGACGAAAGCGAGAGCCTTGTCGATGCGGGCCTTCATGCGCTGAAAGTTATCAGCTCTTCCGTTGTCCCCGGAGAAGAAAGTTCTCTGGTGGATTGTCTACCACTCGTCCTTGCCGCTTCGCGACCCGATCAGCTCACCGCAGCGGCGGCCGCCTCAGCGTTAAAGCCCCTGTGGTGAGTCAAGTGCGAAGGTCTACGCCTCATACTGACTGATCCCCCGCTTCAGCGTTGGTTTGGGGCCTAGGATCATCCCATTTTTCCGAGATGTCGTTCAGTTAGCCGTTGGCATCCTTCGAGATTCGCTCCCCATCAAGCGAGGTGAGTGGCGTTGAAAGTGGTAATTTTTGGTAATTGTTCACCTCCCTCTGTTAAGGGGCGAATCCGTCCCTTGTCGGAGATGCTCTAGACGTGATTCGCGCGGTTTTCGACGCCATTCCTACGTTCTGGGGAACCTCAGAGCTGGGCAGCGTATTTCGACTCTACCTTGACGCCTTGGCCCTTGGCCCTTCCGATGACATCGGTTCCTGTGCGAGACGTGTTGCATCTAGGGCACCAACGGCCGCCCTTCTTTCAACATATGTCGAGATCTGGCCCTCTATAGCAGGGGCGGAAACCGAGGCGAGTTGTATTCAGGTTCGATGAATGAGTGCGACAGCTCACAAGCGTCTCCCTAGCAGCATATCATCGGTTATTTCGAGCTGCTCAGGCGAAGTCTCCGCACTGCGCCTCGACCGGCTGTCCTGGAGCACCTTCGCCCCGCGTTCAAAGTCTTCCTCGAGGGACTCGACCTACGGGATAAACGCCGGGATGTGGATATTCCTAGGGTACGCACCGCCGATCATCCGCTTCTTTGAGCGCCACAACAGCTGGGCTTTGTTGCACGCCCACAGGTGGAGAGTGCCTGCGATCGCCGCTTTTGTAGAACTTGTTGCGAAATTGAATGACACGGCGTTCAGGCCGCTGTTCCGCCGGCTGTTCGATTGGGCTTTCAGAGGTAAGCTGCGGCGCAATGAAATGGCGTCCTGATTGGTGAGTTTTGGTGTATAGTTACGGATGCAACTGCGAAGAGGAAGATCGCGTTCTGCAATGCCTACGTGGGTCTCTTGGATTACTTCAAGGTGATGTCACACCCGGACACGGAATGTCTTCCCGCGCTGACTGCGATCGTAACAGTCGCTCATGACACCATATCTTTCCTTCCTCCTGGCCCCCTTCGTCGAGCTCCTGCAACTCCCCACCGACCCGGCGCGTCCCTTCGGACCGGAACAGCTCTCGGTCGTCCAGGCGCTCTCCAAGAGCATGAGCGTGGACGAAGGAGGTACGTCCCAACCCTACCAACCTGCCCTTCCCGTCCCGGCTAAAAAATGAACAGCGTTCTGGCGCGACGACCGCCTGCAGCAGGTCATGCCCGTTCTGGTACCCCTCGTCGCACACCCCAGCGCCGCAAACGACGACGCGCTCTCGGCGGCCCTCGTCGCGCTCTGTGACGCCGCCACGGACGACGCGCTGCTCAAGCGGCTCAACCTGGACGTGCTGATGCACACGCGCTCGGACGACGCGCGCGTGCGCATTTTTGCGCTGCGGTGCGCGAGCGCGCTTTGGCTGGCGCACGGGAGCAAGCTTATCGGTACGTTACGTCCCCGCGCGTTTTTTATTTGTTTGTTTTGTGCTGATTTGATGGTGGCGTGAAGGATTCGTGTCGGAGACTGCGACGTTCATCGTTGAGTGCGCAGAGGACGAGCACGACGGCGTGGTTTCTGCCACTCATGCGCTCAAGAAGGCAGTGGAGGGCGCGACGGGCGAGAGCATAACGGACGACATGTAGGCTAACGTTCTGCGCGCATAACAATTCATTCATTATCTCTCTCTCCACCCTTGCTTTGTTGCGTTCTCTTATTGCAGATAGATAAGACAGAAATAGATAGTGGCGTGATGACAGCAATGGAGGGGGGGAGATGTCCAACCTAATGGCCCATATATGGAACAAAAATGGGAATGGGTAAAAAAAGAAATTACCGACTTGTGTGGCGGGGGTGAGTTCAGTACAGATGGGGGATCAACAAACCAAAACATACGACTATGCGAGCGCAGAGATGGGAGGGGAATATTAAAAAAAAATGAAAATGAACGAAAGACAGAAAAGAGGAGCAGTCCACAATTTATTTTTTTCCTTTTTAAGAATCGGAATCGCCACTCTGGCGACGTAGCTGCTGCTCGTCGATCGCCTTACACTGACCCAGCAGCCGAACGATCTCCGAGCGCGGGCATGCAGTCCGAATAAAATAAGCCTACGAGTATTTAGGGAATAAAACAAACAAAATAATGGGGGACACGCACGTTGAGTAGCTCGTCTGGGTCTGGTCTTGAAGCGACGGGCTGAGAACATAAATGCAAGAAATCGTGAAAAGATCGTGATAGGGTCTCCGGCTCGCGCACGGGCGGGAGCTGGTGGCCGACGATGAGCCGCGTGTCTTCCACGTCCATGAAAGGCGGGTCGCCGTGCGCCAGCTCCCACGTGGTCGCGCCGAGCGACCACACGTCGACCTTGAGAGGGTCGTACAAGCCCCTGGAGAAAACGTCAGCAAAAGGTACCAATGGAAAGAAATATAGTGAAGGGGGCTCACGCCCGTATTTCTGGAGCCTTGAAAAGAAAAAAGATTTAGCTCAGCAGGAAGACGTTTGGAGAGCACGCTGTTGCGTACCTGCCAGTAGACGACTCCTACATGATCGGAGCATTTGGGCGTCCCGGGCGGTGAGCATACTGCGTTAGAAAAGTCCGCTGAAACAAGATGAGAGACCGGAACACAAAAGAGGAGATGGATTCGTGATCGTCTATCAATCACGTCACGCACAAAGTTTGAGCACGCCGGCTCTGCTCAGAAGCAGATTGTCCGATCGCACGTCCCGATGCGCAATGTGGTGTTTACGGATATACGACAGCGCCAGCAAGACCTGTGTCCACGCCAAATCAAGTCAGCAAAGTCATCGCACACGGAATCCAGACAAAGAGGTCCACAACTCACATCCCAGACGAATCGCGCGATCATCTTCTCCGAAACCGCCACCGGCCCGCTGTCGTCTACGGCCTCCTCACCCACGACGCCAAGCACGTCCGCCAAGCTCCGGTCCATAAGCTCCATTCCGATCCACAGGCTCTCCTCGACAACGTCGACGTACAGCCGTTCCATGCGTAGCACGTTCGCGTGGCGCAGCGAGCGGGCAAGCTCGAGCTCGCCCCGCAGATCGGTGAGCTTCGGCGAGCCGTCACACGGGATCGGTACGCGCTTGATCGCGACGAGCGCGGCGCCCTCGCAGCCCTCCTTGCCGACACGCACACATTCCTGCGAGAGCGTCCGGGCGGGGGAGCGCGGCGTCGGTGGCTGGAACTGCTGTGCGACGGAAGCCACGGCGTGCGCGGCATACACCGAGCCGCTCTCGCCCTCCGCGATCTCCTGCAAATCCGTGAAGATCGCGCGGGGATCGGCTGCGTCGTCGATGAACTCGGCGAGCGGGAGCACGATGGCCGCGAGCCATGCGGGGTACCGCGGGTTGGACCCTGAATGCGCCTTGCTCGGCGGCACGTCGCCGTCCTCGACTCCTTCCGCTTGCGGTGATGCTGCAGCTGGTAATGACGATGACGACGCGATGGTATCTTCGAGGTTGGTCGTAGTGATGGCAATCGCTGGCCGATGCGCGGGCACGAGCGGCGAAGATGGCGGTGGGGTGACGTATAGGCTCTCCGTCGACGCATCCGGTTCCTGCTCTTCCTCTCCTGGGTCAAGGAATGACGCGCGTAAAGGTGAAGGCGATGGCGACAATTGAGACGGATCACGTAGATGAGCCAGTCGCGGGCTCTTGCTCCCGCCATCCATGCCCTCCAGGCTATTCGGGCCAGACGTGAGTGCGAGTGTGCCTGACGGGCTACCCGAAAAGTCTTCCTCTTCTTCGTCTCCACCATCGAAGCTCGAGTCGCTCTCCTCGTCGTCCTCGAATACTGACTGCACCTGGGAGCGCTCGTGCGTTGTCGCTGGAGTAGCGATGACGTCTGCGCGCACGCGTCGCACGACGCTCGCGCCGCGCACAATCGTGGCGTGCACGATGGTGCTTCCGGAGGCGCTGCTGTCGCGGGAGCTGTCCCTCCGTGGGTCGAGGCGGATCGTGAGTTGTGAGTCACGGCGAGTTGACAGCACGTCGGGCGATACCGACCGTGCCGAGTCGTGTTGGAAGTTCGCAGACGCGGGTGAACCAGAAGCGGGGCTGCTGATGCCATTGGGGGCCACTGCGCGGTCCTGCATCATGCCCATGAGTTCATGATAGAGTGGCGAAGCGCTGAACGGGTATTCGTGCTCCTGCCCGTGCCCTTCGTCGTCTTGCCCCCCAACCTCCACCTCTCCTCCGTCTTCCTCCCGTATCTCCGGGTGTAATACGATACTCGGAAGGGTCACGCTGGGCTTACTGGGCTTGCTGGAGTCCGCTGGTGACGTCCGGGTGGGGGGGGAGCCAGTGCCAATAGTTGAGGCGGACGAGATAGAACCATCATGTGACACAGACGGGATCGAGGAGAATAAGGACGCGGACCACGACGACAGGTCGCCTAGGGTGTCCTTGCGGAGGGATAACCGCGGCGGAAGGATGGAAAGAACAGATGGACGGTGACGGCGACTCGAGAAACCATTGAGAGCAAAACCGTCGTTCTCATCCCCACCTTTACCCTCCTCTTCCTCTTCCTTCGCATCCTGTCCCGCTTCTTCTGTACTCTGCATTTCTAGTGTAGGCCGTGGTTCCTCCTCTGCGGTCGGTGGATCTGAAGGTGGCGTCTCCGAAACTGACATACGTCGCAGAGACGCCGTGTCCTCCGTCTCCCCTGGCCGCGGCCGTGTGACGGTTACTGGCATGATTGGCAATGGAGACCCGCTGCGCGTCACATCTTCCAGGTACAAAGGTTGTGGTGATTCCTCCCCCCGTGGCGGCGTGGTATTGACAACGCGAAACTGGCGGCGCGGCGGTGTTTGCGTCCTAGATCGTCGCTCACGATCACTACTACCAGTACGCGGTGGCGGGGCGATAGGGGATATCTTCCCGGAGCTACTAGGCGAGGGCTGCAGCACGTGTACTGGTACGGGCTGGGCGACAGGTACGGGCGCTGACGCAGGCGCAGGCGCAGGAACAGGAACAGGCTGGATTGGGGTGGGGTGAAGGTACGCATACTGTGCGTCTGACTGTGCCGTGTCGCCCTCCCTGTCGATTGTCTCGGTAAATGCGCCAGCAGATGCAGGTGTGGGGGGTGGCGCCGCTGGAATGGCAGAGCTAGGGCCAGCGGAGGGTATTTGGGGTGGCGGAGGCAGGGGTAGGGGCGGTGGCGGTGCTGGAGGTCCGATACGGAGCGATCTCTCCGAGCGGGAAATCGATGCATCCGATTTCTGTCGGCGGAGGGAGGAAGATCGCGCGCGGGGGTTCACGAGAGTTGTTGGGGACTGTGAGCGTGACGGTGCCGTCGATAAGGGTTGTTGTTCTTGCCTGGGTGAACGGTTGCGACGGCCTTTCTGAATGAGGGTAATCTCGGCTTCCGAGTAACCAAGGTCGGCCAATGTTGACGACCACTCGGGAGGGACACCTTGGAAACTATAAAAGGGACCCCAGAAGCACGTCAGACGCACAGAATACGAAGGGGCGAGTGAGGAGTGTGGTCGTGGAGGACGTACGCTTCGTCGATGTGGATGTGATGCTGTGGGCGTGAGAGTGCGCGAGAGTGTGTATCGCCATAGAATGGGTGTCACGAAAAGGAAGGAAAGGAAAAACACATCAAGGTCGTGCAGAGATGATGAATAAGAGGGACGCACTCACCTGGACGTTCCAAGGGAGAGAGATTGACTCATCGTCGGTAGCATCGTCGATGTTGGTCACGCGTGAGCTCTTGGACGCAGAGCGCTTGCGAAAGCTGGAAACCTTGCGAAAAAAGCCCTTCTTGCTGCTGGTGGAGGGTGAATCTAGGGTGCGAGAGAGGGTCAATATGGATGAAGGAGGGGACTGCTGGGACTGGTGCTGTTCCGGCTGGAGCTGTGGCTGCAACATGCGGCTGGGCGCTGGAGATGGGCTGCGAATGGACTTGCATGCGGAGGGTTGTGGGTCTGAATCTGGGGAAAGAACGGATTGGTTGGAGAAGGACGCGACGGAGGGATTCCTGGACGAGGAAGCGTAAAGATAGTGTGCGTCCTTTGGTGGCAGTGGGGGCGGTTTTGGGCTGGCGAAACCGAATACTTTGAAAGTGGAAAAACGAGAGGATTTTTTGGTGTCGGTCGAGGCCATCGGGGTCGGAGGGAAAGGACGAGCTCGACGTTGTTCACGCTCACCTGCTCGCTCCCTCTCTTGGCTCTCAAGCTCGGTCATTTCCGATCATTTTTATTCGGAGTGTAAATTCAAATATATGCTATTCTCCTTGCGTCTCCTGCACAAGCCTCGCTGCACCTGGGTGTCTAGGTATGATTGCATAGTCAAACGGAGCGGGTTGTCTACTCTGAGATCAGCGCAGAAGGACAACAAATACGAGTCTGACCCACGCAATTCGAGCGTCCTTGTACACTCCCTCTACGGCAATCTCGTTCCCGTTCAAGTCGATCTTCTTGCGTACATTGAACGTAGCCAACACGCTCACAACGATAATCCACTGCATCGAATCGACCAAGTGACGTCCGGGGCACGCTCTGAAACAGCAATGTCGATACTCGCTACTGTGAGAGATGAGTCCACACACGGACCGGCATCCAAAACCAAACGCATACACCAGCAGTGGGTCGTCCCTCACCTTCCCATCCTCTGTCAGGAAGCGCTCTGGCTTAAACTCCTCAGGCTCAGGATACGCCTCCGCATCATGTAAGATTGCCCTGGGCAGGCGAGCAAAAGAACTCAATGAATACTTTTTTTTTTTCCGCGGGTAAGAACGCACCAAGTATTAGCGATTACTGTCGTACCCTTCGGGATAAAAAAACCCTTATATACGTCATCCTCCGTCGTGGCGTGCGCGACGCCAAGCGGGAGCACGAGCCGCCAGCGCAGAAGCTCCTTGCAGATTGCATCCACGTATGGCAGATTCGGGCGGTCGCTAAACGTGGGCAGGCGCGACCGGCCAATCACCTGGTCGATCTCAGCCTGAGCGCGCGTCTGCACGTCCGGGTATAACAGCAGAGCGAGGAGGAATGACGAAAGCGCCGAGATGGTCTGGTGCTTATTCAGCCAACTGGCATGCTCGAATTGTGAAAGCTCACCGTCTCTACTCCCGCACCATACACGCTCGCCGCGGCGTTCTTGAGCGCTGTTTCCGCCTCGTTTCCCCTACACCCATCGAGGTTATCATGCACGAGCGAATGCTTCGAAGTTCCTTTGAGCTAATTACTATTAAACACAACTCCTAGAAACGCAAAATGGAAGCATACAAGGTCTTCCTTGACCATGTTGAATGGTGCGTTGACCATCTCATCAATGAGCCTCATGCCATGTCGCGCGCGCCGCTTGAACCCTGTGCCAGGGAACCAATCCGGGAGATGCTTTACTGAGAGGACGTGAGAAAGGGAATGGTCCTCCACGCGACCATGAAGTACGAACACGCGGGAAAATCGTTGACCAGCAATGCACCAGACAGCGTGGATTCGCTGGTGAGCGTGAGTAACTCTTCGGCAATCGCGACGTAGTGATCGCCTGACTCCTTGACGTCATATCCATATGTGAGTGACATGACAACGGCGCTTGTATAACTTTTCGACCGACAAGTGGCAACAACCAGAATCAGCCACATGGAGATGCGCGTGACACGATCTGTGTGAGGGGGCCGACGTACTGTTTCAGGTACTCTATCGTCTTCTCTGGACACCGCAGGACCTGCCTCAGGAACGCATGTGTTTTGACGGTTTGTATTGGTCGGTGCGTTACGGAGATGGAAGGTCGGAAGTTTTGGTCAATGATGCGCCGCTCGACGCGCCACTTGTGCCCATAGCGTGTGACGGCGAGATCAAAGTGTGCCTCCATCCTGTTGTTGGCATCAGCAAAAGCTCCTCAACACAGCAAGAGACCACGCGTACATGTCGATGATGGGAATGTCAGGCCGGTCCATGTACCGTGTGCCTGTGTGCTCGAAGAGATCTCTTGCTGCCCGCGCGCTATTGACGAACACGAGCAAGCGCCCGATTACAGATATCGACGTCACGTCACCTACGTCAGTCGGCTCTGTTCGTTATGTTCTTCGATACTCGGAATTTTCCAGCTTGCATACCATACTGCCTCCCCCATCGCGCATAGGTCTCCCATGGGGCACGCTGCGGAATGTCGATCAGGTTGCCAAGAAAAGGCAAGCCCCGCGGCCCTGGTGGGTACCGCAGCCCCCCGCGACGGGCGCGGCCCAAGCTGGCGGTGTAAGTGCGAAGGATGTACGTGAAAAGGGAGAACACCACAAAGTCGAGTAAGAGTGAGGTTGGCATTTTGGTGGCAAGGAGGATGACAACTCTCTAATAGAGCGGTTGTTGTAGGTGGGTGCTGACACGGGTAGTGAGCGCCTCGGACCGAGAAGCAAGACGGGGAACGTACAGCTGATGGCGCATCTGCTGCCAATCTCATAATAATAATAATACAGTCGGATTTCCATGGGATTACTGCTGTAACATGCCCGATGTCCGGCATGCGGGTGATCAATCTGGGCTATAATTCATGTTGAGTAAAAAAACGACTGGATGACTTCAGGTTCCCGTAGGTATTTGGTACAAATTTGAGGATCTAGATGACTTGTCGAGTTGTAGTCCATGTAGCTCCAAATCTGGGGCATCAAAAGAATTGATTACTTGCTGTATCTTGTTTCTGAACCCCAGTGTTGTGCAGCCCCGGATTTGGGTTTGGAACGAATAGAGAGTCGAGGTCGACATATCGATGAGGCCTCATCTGGTTGCCAACCAAAACTTAGAATTTGGAGGTAATTTGGTGCACCGAATTGTCGGCCAGTGACACAGTGACGTTCCATCTCTTCCCCTTGATGGCAGTTACCCCGTGGCGTATCCCTTTTGATGTGAACCGCTTGTCACTATCATCGCCCACCTCCGCCCGTCTGGGTTCTTAGAAAAAATAGCACTGCGCGAGATGGTGCCGAGTAAAACTTTGAGAGATAAAACTTTGAGAGCTAAACCGTCCCGAGGAATTCGTAGCGCACATGTGGGGTTGTCGCGCGTTTCTATCATAGAACTTCATGTAAACGTGCCACGTTTACAGAAATTCAACGGGTGTTGGCGTTTGTGTCTTGCTTGGCTCCCAGAAACAATTGTGATTCGTGGCGGTCATTGCCTTGGGTGTGCAGATCCTACGTACACTGCAAAGAAAATACAGTAATCAATAAGCTGGGTTCACCGTGGGAAGTTCAAATAAGCACAGTTCTGGAAGCTCTCTCGGTACAGCACCTCTGTGCAATCGATATCACGATCATGATCAGTCTTGGTTTTTCAATACCACTTATCGGTTGTAAGTGGCAAGGTGCCTAAATTCGGTTGGGCGTAACAGAAAAATGACCGGGGGGACGGCTCGAAGTACCAATGTGGATTTACGTAATACACATGGAGGTAAATTTTTGGGCCTTCGTAGACAAGGTGTCGACGTGAAAATCTTACGTGCAGGGTGTGAGGCCTGTGAGGGCCGACAGATTGCGCATGCGGCGATAGAATGGACATGTGCATTGCGTTTGCGTCGAAATTCAGTAATATTAAATAAGATCTGTCCACGTGATGAATTTCATCATGTCTGGTCTTCACTTTTTCCTTCCCCCACCTCCTCTCTTCCTCCCACCACCACCACCACCACCATCCCCCTCGCTCTCCTTGACCCAATGGTAAGTTTCTTCTTCCAAACATTCGATCCCCACTTACGTCTATCCCCTTACTCCTCGCAGTCGCAGCACACATCCGATCCTACCCTTCACACCCACCATACCTCCTCAGAGCACGACTCGCACCACGATGCGCACGTCCTCAGCCTTCGCCTTGTCCTCGGTAGCATTCTTGCTCCCGTACGCTAAACTCCCTATTCCCCGTTGCCGCATCTTGACAAATCCCGCTTTCCTGCACTGATTTTAGAAGCGTCCCTCGCACCCCGGCTCTCACCCAGTCTCTGGCACGACATCACCGTTTTCCCATTGGCACCATTCCGGTGCGAGTACCGCTACCGGACACGACACTCCACCGCCTCCGCCGCTGCCGACTCCCACGCTGCCGCAGCATCAGCCTCACTACCAACAGCTAGGGCAACATATCCACCAACCATCGCCCAGCCTGCAACCCCACCACAGCCACAACTTCCACAGTCACGTTCACCCGCAGCCTCAATATCACACGCATCCACATGCATACGGGCCCTCGCGCCTGAGTTTTACCGTGCGCTCGCACCCGTGCCACCTGCAGATGGCCGGGGCGCCGCTTTCCTTGGTTTGATCAGATTACTAACACGTGTTCTCTTTTCCCTTTTATGTCCCCTCCCCGTTTGGTATCTTGCGTGGGTGCAGCATTCTGCTGGCTCGACTCCCCCTGAGTCGTTGTCGCCATCACCCACACCGTCGCCTCGGCTTGCGACGCCCCCACTGCCACTTGACCACGCCCCCCATCCACACGGGCTTGAGCCTGGTGTTGTTGACTCAATGACAAAAACGGCGACGGCGACGACCGCCATGGTAACAGGCACAGACCCAACCTGTTCAGAACGAGCCCGTTTTCTCGCAACGTTGCAGAGCAAGAGTGCTTGGGACGCGCTGATCCACGGCTCCTGGGTGTGATGAACACGACGGTGCGTGCCTTCTGAGTACTTTCTCTCGTCCTCGTCTTCTCGTCTTGTTGTGCCTCATGTCTTAATTACCCCACATGCGTGGGCTTGTGCTCGCGCGCTTTTACGTGCATTACGTAAATATCGGCCCCCTAGAGTTGTCGTCATTCCCCATGTACATCCCCATGTACAGTACTTTTTGTTTCGGGTCTCTGGTTTTTTCTACCTCGTTACCTCCTTAGAACGAAACCTCCTTGACCGAACCCGTCTCCTACCGCCGATATGGGGCGCACTAAGTTGACAGTAAATGGGGGAACAACGGCTTGCGACGAGATGGAATACGATAGCCCCTCAACCCGCTCGATGATTAAGACACGGAGGGTTGCAAACACAGAAACATCCGATGGGAGATAAATAAACCACGGAAACACCCATCATCTCGTCCGACTCCGGGCCAAATAATAATGTCTTAGTGCCTTCGTCGATACGAGTGTAAGTTATCGACTATCGGGTGCCTGATACCTTACGTAAAGTAGCGCATATCAACATTGCCACCAATGCTGTACATGTCGAATCGGGTTTAGTAGTCTGCTTACTGTAGTACTACTACCACCGCATACGTATATGGGTAAAGATAAGGCCATCACCTGCCCATCCACCCGCGGGGACGAACGTTGCTGAGCTGTGAAGGAAGTGCCAAAAAACGTATGGCGGACACACCCAGGCCACGACAAGACGCCCGAATAAAAATGGGGGAATCACGGATATGGAGGTCGTACACACCGGTGTGGGGGGAGATGTCAATTCAGCCCGCACCGCACTGGCTCAATCCGAAGAACCGCTGGAAGAAAAAGATAGTCACTAGTTTGGCGGCGATCTGCGGCTGCGGGTATGATAAGGTGGTGGCGGCGAGTGGGTGGGGCAACAAGGTGTGTGCACCGAGTGTATTTTTAGGAATTGTCGGTGCGGCGCCGTAGCGCGACGTTTGCGGCGCGGTGCGGTGCCTTGCAAACACTCCGGACCCGTTATGGCCTGGACTTCGCGTCTAGACCCGAAGTTGATCCCTGTGGTTCCGGAGAGAAAAGACGACATCTGGGATTTTCCAGGGAGCACGGAACCAGCTAGCCAAAGTACCGACCCTGTCGAAGGACCCTTTTTTCCCTGCGGCCACCTTGGGCTTCAGAACTTGTCTAGCGGGCTGTAAAGCTCAGGGCACGTGCCAGTACCGATTCGATGGAATGTATTACTGCCAGCGCAGGCGCAGATGGACAATACGGGACAGTGGAGGAGCCGCACGGTCGTCCCTGCACTGGCGAAAATATATGACCCTTCAATGAGGTATGGAAGTGGTACCGACCAAGAGACACTCTGCTGTACGCACCTCCCGGCCTGTTCGTCAAGGTCCCGAACTACGTAACGTTCAGTCAGCTTCATAACGTTCCATCGTCGTACCGTATGACTAGTGGTACACGAAGTATATCGCTCGAGGGTCTCGTACATAAATTTTTGCATAAATCGCGGGGCAGCGTATAGCATCTTCCCAAGAATGCGGTCTCTTCCCTGTCTCTGTCGCTAGGCATCTCCGGCCCACGCACGAGCTCGGGCGATCGCGAGCCGACGCTCGTCAAGCGCGCGGACCCTGTGAGAGTTGACGGCTCCATCTTGCTTGCTTACAGCGGTGCATCGACTGGGACGCGATCCAGTTCGCATATCAAAGGCGACAGAGAGAACAAACCCTTCCCTCCCTGTGCGGCGCAACTCCCACCATCGCTTATTTTGACGACGCGACGGCGAACAACGTTCGTCCGACTCCTACTGTTAGGATGCAGTCCCGGGACCAGATTAGTCAGGAGTGTCCGCTATCTGTCGATCCACCACTTGTCCATACTTCCTGAGGTATCTCACTGAGTATATCTTAACACCTTCTGCCAGAACTGTTATCATACTGTACGCGGCGCGATGCAGAGCTAGTTTTTCCTTGAGGTAGATAGTCTTGCGGTGGGATCACGAAGGTCCACTTATTTTTGCCGCGTCTCCCAGAAAGTTTCGGACCTTGTTTCTGACGAGCTTTTCTCCCTTCAAGTAGGTTCCCACGGTCTCACCCACGTTCAGGTGGTTACATGGATCAATTTTTCGCTCATACAACTCGGCGACGACCAGGTAATCACCACTTCCTTGCCCTTTGCTGGACCCGGCCCCACGTTAAATCGCGGCTCGCAAAGTGTCTACGTACCCATCTCCAGCCCGGGGGTTTCCCTTGATATAGATAACCGCTACTTCATCACACGCTGGTGACTGAAAGGGGAAGTTTCTTGTTGCCTATCATACCCTTTGCGGCCTTCGCCGGTGGTCTTGGCCGGATTGGTCAGGGGAATTTCAATGCGGGGCGGAGGGGGTCAGAATGACCTCTCTAACTTTTGCAATGTCGGACCCATCGACGTGCGGGGGCGACTCTCCCTGGTAAGTTACACATCGCTGAACCGGGAGGATGGTAGGAACGTGACTCGGACGTCGCGAATTGACACAAGGTAAGCTCAGATAGGCTTGTTCCTGTATAGTCATGACATGTCATCTATGCCGTTGCCGTAGAAGGTACCGACCGAGAATTTGTTTGGCCGACCGGAAGACATGCGGAAGAGTCAAGAGCTGCCCTTCATCGATAGTGCCAAGCTTAGTGCTTGGTGACAAATATGCATTGCTGTACTGCATACATCGACGCATTGGCTACACAAAGCTCAAGGCAGAGTTGGACATGGACCTGGTGCGATTGGATATCGTCGTGATAAACACGCGTGAAGACTCAGTACTCAGAGGCAAGAGGTTGTCTTGTAGTGGGGTCTTGATTGAGGTTGCACCGAGGATTGCACTGAACAAGTGCTATTAGTACTAGGCCGGGGGTGTAACATCAGCAGGGCCTCGCGACTTGGGTCATTAGAATCGCTCGTCCTATTGTTAAGGAGCACCGGGCCTTGCCAGTGCGAGACGCGTTTCCACACTGGCGTTCAGTGGGCTTGGCTCGGTTCAATCAACCAACATATCTCGGCTAGATGACCCCGAGAGATTATTTACAATGTTTCGCCATCAACGTGGGCCCTCCCCAATATACTAACTCCTAGTAACTACAGTCTACAAAGTTATCCTGTCCGATCATGTTCGGGTTCGGAAATGCCACTGGCACGTGACTTCTGCATGCCAGCGAATTTCCCGGTGTCACGGTCACGGTGTTGCGACCATCTCAACCAGAAAGCTATTTCTTCACGTCGGTCCCCTGATTCCATGACAACTCGGAGTGAACTACCTGGGCTGGGCCATTGATCCCTGCCAGTGGATCGATCCAGCAGCATTCGTAGAATGCTTCTAGATGGCCCTATGTGCCTCAATCTTGCCATAACTGATCCTTCTACCTCTGCTTGTGCGGTCTGGTTTGGTGCTTCCGGGCTCGTCTTTAACTCTGCCCTTGGGATTCAGAATTCCGAGTTTATTCTACTGTAGCAGACTAGACCCACCCAGTTGCCGCAAAATGCCACTAAACAGCGGGCTACATAAATCCGCGTTCTGCTGCAGATCTCCTTCTGTCTGTGTCTGTAGTTTCCACCATGCGCCATACCCTCATCGATGGTCTCTTTTTCAAGTCCGTTGTTGCGGCGGTGTATACCGACCCTTCGACGCTACCCGATACTACTTACCCATATATCATTGTGGGAGGTACGCCCGATTCTCGATCGATCTATAGCGCGCTCTCACACTTGTCTAGCTGGCCTTGGGGGCAGTGCTTCGGCAAACAGGTTGAGCGCAGATACGAACAATAGTGTACTTTTAATCGAAGCCGGCTCATATACCCCCAGCGATAGGATCCATCCTTATATTCCCATTCCGTTCCTTTCCACGACACTTGCGCCGTCTGTTGTCTCATGGAACTATACCACCGTCCCTCAGACTGGTCTGGGAGGGCGGTCGCGTATCCTCGTGGACGCACTTTCGGTGGATCCACTTCGATCATTACGTTGGGCCATGTTTAGCGGTCATGACTACAGACTCAGTATTCTCCAGAATATATGGTTTGGACGTGTGGGCCAGGGAGCGACTTCGAATAGCCCATGTTACTGGTGACTCCGGATGGTCGTGGAAACCACTTCGGAGCACCTTGATTGGGGTATTCTCTCCCCCCTTTCTGGTACTTCTCTCCCGCTGTCTGACTACGGTCCTCAGGTGGAAACGCTAGTTCCTCCTCCGGATGGTCGCAACACGACGGGGTCGGGGGGGTCGATCCATCGATCCACGGTTCGAATGGCTCTGTCAATATCAGTGTCCAAGACACGACCGCTCTCGACTCTCGGATCTTCGACACGACGACGCAGCTCGCCGAGTTTCCTTTCAACGGGGACATAAACTCTGGGAACCCACTAGGAAATGGCATGTTTTGTTTAGCCCACATAAATGCTACGAATGTAACGCAAACGTTTGCAAGGTCGGGTCCAGTTCTCAATCGGCGGCGCTCAGAGAAGCAGTGCCTTGGTCTCATACCTCACGTTGAACTTAGATATTTTAATTAACACCCAGGTGACCAAGGTGGTCCAAACCGACACCCAGGGTTGTCTACCCATTTTCCGCGGCTTCCAATCCGACCAGTCCGCCCTCTGGTATGGAGACCTCTGCTGTTCTCACGACTGTCTCACATAACCCCGCCAGGCTCACTCTTTTCTCGTAATGCTACAAACTTGCTGCCTGGCGCAATCAACACCGCGCAGTCACTGAGGCTGTCAGGAATCGGTGACAACGCGCAGGTTTAGTCGGTTCAACATTCGGACGATTGTAAACTCTCCCGACATGGGCAAGAACATGCAACAATGAGGATGTATTTATGAACAGATAGTATCTGCAAATGAAAAGATCCTGGTTTCTAGACCGGTTGGAAAAGTGGGCAGACAGGTGGCGGCACGCAAGGGAGGGTGAGTTACGTGACGCTTCGTCGGCTCAAAGGCAATGCTCTAAGGCATTGCTCGTGCCTCGCTCCGCCTCAGACCGGCCACTTTTGGCAAGCTCCAAGAGGCGCTGCAGCACGACCGGTGCAGTGTGGTGCCCTCCTCGCAAATCGGATCCGCTGTGGCTTAGACTTCGCGTTTAGACCCGAAGTTGATCCCTGTGGTTCGTGCGGAGAGGAATAATAATATGTGCGGTTTCTAAAGCACGGAGCCAGCTGTCAAATTGACCAAAGCACTGTGAAAGATGACCTTGTTGAGGGACCCATTTTTCCCAGCCGCCACATGGGGCTTCAGAACTTGCCCAGCGGGCTGTAGAACTCAGGGCACATGTTGGTTACAAATCTGATGGAATGTACTAATGCCAGCGCGGGCGCATATTGACAATACTGGACAGTGGAGGAGCAGCAGGATTGTTCCAGTCTTGTTGCATTGGTGAAAGAATATGATAGCCCTTCAACGAGGTATGGAAGTGGGGAAGTGGAGATTGACAACTAATCAAGAGACACTAGCGCTGAAGGCACCTCCCTGTTCGGACCCGAACTACGCAACTTTCAGTCCGCTTTAGACTAACATTTTATCGCCCTGACCACATGAAGTACAGTACATTGCTCCGGGGCCTTGGATCTTGCATGAACTTCGGGGCGGCTATCGAGTACAGCATTTTTCAAGCATGCCGTCTCTTCTCTGTTCCTGCCCCTCAGCATCTCCGGCCCATACTGTGCGTGGGGGGACGCAGGGCCAATTTCTTCCATTCCACAGAGGCGGATGGTCTCACGGTGGGATCACGAAGTTCACTTATGCTTTTCCACAGTGACATCACCCAGAACTTTTCTGAGTTTTTCTCCTTCAAGCCGGTTCCCACCATCTCACATGCGTACAAGTAGGTGCGTCAAGGGCACGAACCACTCGGCGACGACCGGGTTATCACCACTTCCTTGCTTTTCCCTGGACTCGGCCCCACGTTTAACCGCGGCTCACAAACTGACTACGTACCCTGGCGTGTTGTTCCTTTGTACATCAATTCATAGAGTTGCTCTCGTCCCATATGCTCCCGCTCACTCCTTCGGTGATCCACAGCAAGTTACGGCGAACTGGTTGACGGCTTGCAGGAGGACATGCAGAAGAGTCAAGAGCAGCTCTTCGTCGATGACTTCAGTTGGTGCTTAGTGACAAATATGTATTGCTGTACTGCATATATCAACGCGTTGGCTATCACTAAGTTGAAAAGTTCGCACGACGTGGACCTGGGGTGAATAATGGTGATTGTGATAAACACGCGTGAAGATCCCTCAGAGGCAAGAGGTCATCTTGTATTGGGGTCTTGCCAGTGATTGAGGTTGCACCAAGGATTGCAACGAACAAGTGCCAATACATTAGTATTCGGCGGAGGATGTAAAATCAGCAGGACAGCAGTGCCACTGGCACGAAAACATCATATTCTTGATCAAAGCCAGCCACGAAGCATAGCCAAGTCAGGGGTGGCCCACCCGAGAATCCCATTACCGCAGTCTCAGAGCTGAAGAGAACTGGAGACAGTCCATTTTTCCAGTGGGGGGGGGGGAAGACCAGGCCCCAGTAAGGGCCGCCACCTTCGTTCAGAACCATTCTGCATTTACACCAAACTGACAAATAGAGATTCGCATTCAAGCGATGTCTGACGTGACATATTCATCTTTCAGTTTGTTTACTGTTTTTCTACCCAAGTATATTCAGGACTTCTGGGTCTTTTCTTTGGATCCATAACATGTCTTCCAAACTTTCAAGTTTCCATGCTTCCATCGTGATGCCAGACCCCTTCCCCATTCGATTCGATGGAAGATGCTTCGCAAGGAATGACTGATGATGCATGATGTGCTGATCTGCTCGATGATCAGGAGGTTCCTAATCACGTGTGCTCTCATCACAGGCAGGCGTGAGAAACGAGCGGAGCCTTCTTTGGTTAGTCGCGTTAGGGCGGCACGTGGTCTTTCGTCTCCGCCCATTTCCCAACCGGTCTGAGAAACCGGAATTCTTTATTTCGCCCGCCTGCCATGCCCTATATCCTGAAGGGATCGATGACGAGGTCTGTTGAGCCGCAGGAGCGCTCATCGGGTCGCTCTGGGGGGTCCCACCCACCCGTCGCAACCTCGCCTCCGAGTCGGCCACAGGAACTCATATTCGATCGTGAAGCGCTTCGCGCTTTCGCCCGTTCTCCATACACCCTTAATATCCTCTCCTAACTTCTGCGCCTACGCAAAAACACGTGAGTGATTACACGGAGCATCGAACCGGGAAGTTGTCTGCTTAAGTTCCGTACCTGATTCTTGACATCATACAGTGAAATTGTCGTAAGCCATAAGTCATCATGAGTTGCAACTGTTTTCAACCCATCAAGGAGCCCTAGCATCAAATGGCTGTAACTCATTATGTATTATGACAATTTCGACTGTAATCAGTTCTTCCTTCTTGGGTCGCGGCCGGGTTGAGGCTTTCCGGGTGGGATTGTATGCTCTTGGGAATTACGAGTTCATTCTAGCAGACGGCGCCCAGTGTCCGGAGAAAGCCCCCACCCTACTAAATAGCGGACTACATAAAGCCATATTCTCAACGGTCCTGATCCTGCAGACTTCCCTCGGTCTGTAGGTTCCGCCATGCGCCTTCCCCTCATCTCTCTTCTCTTTTTGAAATCCGTTTTTGCCGCCGTCTATACCGACCCTTCGTTGCTGCCCAATTCCCCCTACACATATATCATCGTCGGATGTGCGTCCGAGCATCCATGGACCTCTAGTGCTCTCTGACACTTTCTAGCGGGCCCGGGGGGTAGTGTCTTGGCAAATAGGTTGAGCGCAAATCCGAATAATCGTGTACTCCTAATCGAAGTCGGACCAAGGTTCGTCCATTTTTCTCATTTTTATTTCTACGCTCCTCTGCCAGTCAGGGCTCATATATCCCAGTGATACGGTCAACCCTAATATTCGTGTTCCCTTCCTTTGCACGACACTTGTACCGGCTGATGTCTCTTATAATGAGACGACTGTCCCTCAGACTGGTTTTGGAGGGCGGTCCATCGGGTATCCTCGCGGACGCACTCTCGGTGGATCGTCTTCTGTCAGTACGTTGGGTCACCTTTGGTGGCCATAACCACAGACTAAGTATTCCCCAGACTATATGGTTTGGACCCGTGGACCAGCGAGCGACTTCAATCGACTAGCCCATGAGACTGGTGACCACGGATGGTCGTGGAAATCTCTTCGGAGAATCTTGACTGGGGTATACTATCCCCCCTCTCTGGCACTTCGCTGCCGCAGCCTGACTGTGGTCACCAGGTGGAAACTTTAGTTCCTCCCCCGGATGGTCACGACACGACAGGGGAGATCGATCCATCGATCCACGGTTCGAATGGCCCCGTCAAGATCAGTCTTCATGACAAGACCGCTCTCGACTCTCGGATCTTCAAGGCGACGTCGCAGCTCGCCGAGTTTCCTTTCAACAAGGATATGAACTCTGGCAACCCACTAGGATTTGGTATGTTCTGTTTAGCTCACATAAATTCTATGGATGTAACGCAAACGTTTGCAAGGTTGGACCCAGTTCTCAATCGGCGATGGTCAGAGGAGCAGTGCCACTGCCTCATACCTCACACCTGTGCTTTGTAGGCCGAACTTAGATGTTTTGGTTAACACACTGGCGACCAAGGTGGTCCAAACTGGCACCCAGGATGGTCTTCCCATCTTCCGCGGCGTCGAAATCGCCCAGTCCTGCCTCTGGTACGGTGACCTCCGCACTTCTCACGAATGTTTGACACGCCGCCGCCAGGCACGCACTTCTCTCGTATTGCTACGAAGGAGGTTATAATCGCGGCCGGTGCAGTTCAACACGCCGCAGTTACTGATGTTATCAGGAATCGGTGACAGCGCAGAGCTGAGTCGGTTCAACATTCGGACGATCGTTGACCTTCCCGACGTGGGCAAGAACATGCAAGACCACGTCCTGCTTCTGAATCCGTTCTGGGTTAATTCTAGCTCCACCGGTGACGACATTGGGCGAGACTCTAGGCGGTCCAAAGATGGTCTAGCACAGTGGGAAGCGTCCCACACTGGACCGTTTGCCGCATCTGTCGGTGGTAACATAGGCTGGTTAAGACTACCGAAACACTCCCCAATCTTCAAGCAAGTGAGAGATCCGTCTTCCGGACCACATGCTCCACATATTGAATTACTCACCGTCGTAAGCCTCACCCGGAAGCTTTCCCTTGTAGAATGTCGCTGAACTTGCGCCCTCAGAACCAGTTCTTTTCAGCTGTTCAGCCGCCGCCTGCCACGGGCCACTTTATGTCGATCGGCACCATCTTGTTAACGCCTACCTCTCGTGAGTCGTGTTACTCGATAACAGCGCTTCTAAACGCAGAATGGCACAGGCGGGTCAATCACGCTTGCTTCTGCGAACCCCTTCGACTCACCTAACATCGATCCGGCGCTCCTCAACTCGGACTTCGATATCTTCACTATGCGCGAAGCGGTAAAGGCAGCGCTTCGGTTCGTCGCGGCGCCAGCATTTAAGGACTATGTGATCGGACCATTTGGCGATCTTGCTGAAGCCAAGACGGATGCCGATATCGAGGCTTATGTGCGGAGCCAGTCCAGCAATGTATTCCACCCAGCGTGCACCGCCTACATGTCCCGGAAGGGCTCCGCGCATGGTGTTGTCGACCCTGATTTTAGCGTGAAGAAGACAATTGGCCTTCGGATCGTCGACGGGAGCGTTTTGGTACGTATGGTTCGTTGATTGGAACACCACGTAACGGCCTAATGCGGCTTTTCTAAGCCACACGTCCCGGCGGCGCACCCTCAAGCAATCATCTTCATCATCGCGGAGCGAGCAGCGGAGTTGATCCTTGCCAGTGAGGACTCTCATTGTTCCTAACTTGACGCTCGTCCGTTTCTTCGATCGCCAGCATGCCCGTATTTTCCCATCCGAGTCAATTGCCGTGTATTGTTTTTGTCATATTTCTTGCAGTACTCGTCACCTTACTCACCGTGACTGAGTGTTCTTGATAAACAATGTGAATCTTAATTCGTGTCTTTTTACGGCACCACGCGACATCGAGATCCAGATGATACCGAAGTACCCAACTTGCGACGTACTTGTCGCCTCGTACACGCACGCGATTCCTCCTTGTGCCATCACCCAGTACTCACGCCTTGCTGTCAACGCTATAGGGATTTAAACCCAGTTATACCAGCCTGTATATTAATTCCTCAAATACAGGCTGTTGGGATCCAGCAGTGATCCAGCCCGGAAGTTGCCGGAACGGACAACCCGAGTCCATTCAATTAGACCATTCAATTACACTGCCAAAAAAACCAGATCCCTGTGTGAGGGTTCGGTCGGCCACGGGTCCATACAGCCTTAATTTAGGCTCATTCACGTGCTGGCCAATTGGAGTGACCCTCAAGCGGCGGCAAAAAAATAAAATAACTCTGGGACAAGGCTGGCCAACTCAGTGTGGGCCGTGCAAACCCGGCCATGGGGTCCCGAGTGAAACGGCTGTGTAGATAATCGTTATATTACCATAGAATAGCGAGTTGAGGGGTTGAGGGGAAAGGAGATACTATACTAGGCTCTTAGTCTATTGTAGGTGATTCTCAAGGTGATTCTATCGACGAAGTACAATATATTGCTCTGTAGGAGCGCGGGAAGTGCGACTCAGCGTTTTGGGAGAAACGGCTGAGGTATGTGCTCTAAGACTATGAAGTATTTATGTAGAGTGAAAATAAATTTCGTACAGTAAAGACCGCGGTCAAGCAACTTGAGTTGACTCGTTTGTGTGTTGCTCGCCCAGCCGGCCCGAATGCCCCCGACACTTACACGTCGTGTGTGGCTGTGATTGAACATGCTCTGGGCCTTGGATCTCGCATGAATTTCGGGGCGGCTATCGAGTACACCATTTTTCAAGCATAACTGCCTCTTCTCTGTCCCTGTCCCTCGGCATCTCCGGCGCACACGGGAGCGAGAGTGAGCCGACACTCGTCAAGCGCGCGGACCCTGTGGGAGTCGACGGCTCCATCTTGCGTCGACTGGGAGTCTGGGACACGATCCAGTTTGCGAGTCACGTCAAGGCGACGGAGGGAACAAACCCTTCCCTCCCTGTGATGCATAACACCCACCACTTTGACGCGAATCGCGCGACGGCGACGTTCGCCGACCCTACTTCAGCCGGAACTAGTATTTTTCGCGCGACCAACAACGGTATCATACTGTGCGCGGGGGTACGCAGGGCCAATTTCTTCCATTCCCACTAGAGGCAGGACTCAGGGTGGTCTCGCGATGGGATCACGAAGTTCACTTATTCTTGCCACCGTAAGTTTCTTTCCCTTCAAGTCCGTTCCCACAATCTCACCCGCGTACAGATAGGTGGGTCAAGGGCTTTTCCTGCACATACCACTCAGCGACGACCGGTTAATCACCACTTCCTCGCTCTTCCCTGGACGGCCCCACGTTTAACCGCGGCTCGCAAATTTGCTATATCCTGGCGTGTTGTTCCTCTGTACATTAATTTATAGAGTCGCTCTCGAGTCTTGTTTACTCCTTCAGTGATCCACATCGAGCTGGTTGACGGTTTGCATAGCGCCTCATTCAGTACCACCAACCTGTTCTAGTAGATCGCCCACTTAGCTAGTACCATCGGCACCCTTCCTGCAGGCTGGAGGTCCCATTTCCTGAAAGCTATGTAGCTGTTAATGACGTCCACAGCTTCGCCAAGTTATGGCAGTATGCCGACTTTGGCGTCCTCCCAGGAAAAGGCACCTTCAACGGCGACATGGCCAGGTATCACACATGTACACGGAAGGGGAAGGTGTAAAAGTTCTTCGTCGCCTGATATACCCTTTGCGGTCTTCGCCAGTCATCTTGGCTGGATTGTCAGAATGATACTGGAACTCTCGTCAACTTTTACAATGTCGGACAAACTCAGACTCATCAGCATGCGGCAATGTGCTGGGCCAAGCTTCAAGAACCAGACTCTTCTTGCTAAGTTACTCATTGCCGAACCGGAAGGATTATAGGAACGTGATGCCGTCATGAATTGACAGGAAACTGACGGGTGTAGACAGAAGGTAAGCTCAGATAGGTTTGTTCCTGTCTGCCCAGCGTAGTCATGACTAGCATGACATTTATGGCAGTTGCTGTATACCGAGGCAGAAATTGTTCGGCCCACTAGAAGACATGCAGATGAGTCAAGAGCAGTTCTTCGTCGGTAACTTCAGTTGGTGCACAGTGACAAGTATTACTGTACTGCATCGTCGGCTACCACCAAGTTGAAAGTTCGCACGACGTGGACCTGGGGTGATTGGATTCCGTCGTGATAAACACGCATGAAGGCTCAGTACTCAGTACTCAGAGGCAAGAAGTCATCTTGTATTGGGGTCTTGATTGAGGTTACACCAATGATTGAAACGAACGAAAAGTGCCGATACATTAGTATTACTAGTAGGTCTGCAATTACACCCAACAGACAAATGGAGCATTCAAACGATCTCTGACGTGACATGTTCACCGTTCAGTTTGTTTAGTTCTCAGTTGCTACCCGAGTATATCCATTTCTCACTTCTGCAAGGACTTCTGGGGCTTTTTTTTTTTGGATCCACAACATGTAAGCTTTCAAGTTTCGCTTCCATATAGACACCTTCCGATTCGATTCCTTGTTCGATTCGAAGGAATGATCGATGATCTATTTGATCTATAAGAACCCACACCCGTCCACCTCGTGCTACACAAAAACACGTGAGTAATTACAGAGCATCAAATCAGGAAGGTCCATACCTGATTCTTGACCAAGTTCTTGACACTATCCAACACCTTACAACATAATGCATAACGAGTGGCAGCTGTTTTCAAGAGCCCTGGCAACAAACTGGCTGTAACTCATTATGTATTATGACAATTTCGATTATAATCGGTTCTTCTTTCTCGGGTCGCTGCCAGGTTGAGTGTTTCTGGGCTTGTATGCTTTTGGGAATTACGAGTTCATTCTAGTCCCCCGGTGTCCCGAAAAGGCCTCCACTCTACTAAATAGCGGGCTACATAAAGCCATATTCTCAACGGTCCTGATCCTGCAGACTTCCCTCGGTCTGTGGTTTCCGCCATGCGCCTTCCCCTCATCTCTCTTCTCTTTTTGAAATCTGTTTTTGCCGCCGTCTATACCGACCCTTCGTTGCTGCCCAATTCTCCTTACACATATATCGTCGTCGGATGTGCGTCCGAGCATCCATGGACCTCTAGCGCTCTCTGACACTTTCTAGCGGGCCCGGGGGGTAGTGTCTTGGCAAATAGGTTGAGCGCAAATCCGAATAATCGTGTACTCCTAATCGAAGTCGGACCAAGGTTCGTCCATTTTCTCATTTTTATTTCTACGCTCCTCTGCCAGTCAGGGCTCATATATCCCAGTGATACGGTCAACCCTAATATTCGTGTTCCCTTCCTTTGCACGAAACTTGTACCGGCTGATGTCTCTTGGAACGATACCACTGTCCCTCAGACTGGTTTGGGAGGGCGGTCCATCGGGTATCCTCGCGGACGCACTCTCGGTGGATCGTCTTCGATCAGTACGTTGGGTCACCTTTGGCAGCCATAACCACAGACTAAGTATTCCCCAGACTATATGGTTTGGACCCGTGGACCAGCGAGCGACTTCAATCGACTAGCCCATGAGACTGGTGACCACGGATGGTCGTGGAAATCGCTTCGGAGAATCTTGACTGGGGTATACTATCCCCCCTCTCTGGCACTTCGCTGCCGCAGCCTGACTGTGGTCACCAGGTGGAAACTTTAGTTCCTCCCCCGGATGGTCACGACACGACAGGGGAGATCGATCCATCGATCCACGGTTCGAATGGCCCCGTCAAGATCAGTCTTCATGACAAGACCGCTTTCGACTCTCGGATCTTCAAGGCGACGTCGCAGCTCGCCGAGTTCCCTTTCAACAGGGATATGAATTCTGGGAACCCACTAGGAATTGGTATGTTCTGTTTAGCTCACATAAATTCTATGGATGTAACGCAAACGTTTGCAAGGTTGGACCCAGTTCTCAATCGGCGATGGTCAGAGGAGCAGTGCCTCTGTCTCATACCTCACACCTGTGCTTTGCAGGCCGAACTTGGATATTTTGGTCAACACACTGGCGACCAAGGTGGTCCAAACTGGCACCCAGGATGGTCTTCCCATCTTCCGCGGCGTCGAAATCGCCCAGTCCGCCTCTGGTATGATGACCTCCGCTTTTCTCACGAATGTTTGACACGCCACCGCCAGGCCCACACTTCTCTCGTATTGCTACGAAGGAGGTTATAATTGCGGCCGGTGCAGTCAACACGCCGCAGTTACTGATGTTATCAGGAATCGGTGACAGCGCAGAGCTGAGTCGGTTCAACATTCGGACGATCGTTGACCTTCCCGACGTGGGCAAGAACATGCAAGACCACGTCCTGCTTCTGAATCCGTTCTGGGTTAATTCTAGCTCCACCGGTGACGACATTGGGCGAGACTCGAGGCGGTCCAAAGATGGTCTAGCACAGTGGGAAGCGTCCCACACTGGACCGTTTGCCGCATCTGTTGGGGGTAACATAGGCTGGTTCAGACTGCCGAAACACTCGTCGATCTTCAGGCAAGTGAGAGATCCGTCTTCGGGTCCACATGCTCCACATTATGAATTTCTCACCGTCGTAAGCCTCACCCGGAAGCTTTCCCTTGTAGAATGTCGCTGAACTTGCGCCCTCAGAACCAGTTCTTTTCAAGTATACAGGCACCACCTTCCACGGGCCACTTTATTACGATTGCCACCATCGTGTTAACGCCTACCTCTCGTGAGTCGTGTTACTTGACAATAGCACTTCTAAACGCAGAATGGCGCAGGCGGGTCAATCACGCTTGCTTCTGCGAACCCCTTCGACTCACCTAATATTGATCCGGCGCTCCTCAACTCGGACTTCGATATCTTCACTATGCGCGAAGCGGTAAAGGCAGCGCTTCGGTTCGTCGCGGCGCCAGCATTTAAGGACTATGTGATCGGACCATTTGGCGATCTTGCTGAAGCCAAGACGGATGCCGATATCGAGGCTTATGTGCGGAGCCAGTCCGCCCATGTATTCCACCCAGCGAGCACCGCCTACATGTCCCGGAAGGGCTCCAAGCGTGGTGTTGTCAACCCTGATTTCAGCGTGAAGAAGACAATTGGCCTTCGGATCGTCGACGGGAGCGTTTTGGTACGTATGCTTCGTTGATTGGGACCCCACGTAACGGCCTAATGCGGGTTTTTTTTAGCCATACGTCCCGGCGGCGCATCCCTCAAGCAATCATCTTCATCATCGCGGAGCGAGCAGCGGAGTTGATCCTTGCCAGTGAGGACTCAGCTCATTGTTCCTAACTTGAACACTCGTCCATTATCTTCGATCGCCAGCATACCGGTATTTTCCATCCGAGTCAATTGCCGTGTATTGTTTTTGTCATATTTCTTGCAGTACTCGTCACCTTACTCACCGTGACTGAGTGTTCTTGATAAACAATGTGAATCTTAAAATTCGCGTCTTTTTACGGCACCACGCGACATCGGGATCCAGATTATACCGAAGTACCCCCACTTGCGACGTACTTGTCGCCCCGTACACGCACGCGGTTCCTCCTTATGCCTTCACCTAGTGCTCACGCAGCATAGTCTGCCTTTATGTGTATCTCTTAAACTCCCCGTCGGTCGCTCGTTTTTGTGTCCTAGCTCTGAAGAGACGAAATAGTCGACGCTCTCGCAGCTTGATTCAACGGCTACCGTATAACCTATGACGAACTTACGAGATCCACATAACTCGAAAGACATTTTTGACTTGTTCGCGGGTCCTGTCTGGTTAAAGTCTGTTCATTTGTACCGGCGCCGGTAGTGGCTTCTATGGTTGTACGGTACTCTGATCAGGAACAGAACGTCGAAGAATACTAGGAATAAATTAAGGCTGTCAAAAATAATCCTAGATCGCACACCCATTCGCATTCGTATTGCTACAAGTAGATGAGAACGAGTACAACACATGCATATGACTTTACCATGTCCATGTGCGAATGAGCGACCATGAGCACCATACCATAGAGATCTACAGATGGCGTAGTCGCCTCCTCCCGGTTCGTGGCACGACCGGACCCAATATCCGTGTTACTGTAAGTTGGTCACAGCATTTGGCACTGGCACCGGCGCCATCCCCTTGGGGACCTCACTCGCCCGCGTGGTGCACACGGTAATACGGTACAGCAAGCCGTGGCGTGGCGCCCCTCTACACGCCGCACATCCTTGCAGCAAGCCTTGCAGCGCACAATTTGTTATGCATCACCCACGCATTACGAGTCCAGGAGCGACGCATACGCGCACAGATCTTGCACAACGCGGCTGCGCGTGATGGTCTTCGCGATCGTGCTCGAAGTGTTGGATCACGTGACGAGATGTCGGCCATGGCCGGAATGTCATCCTCTTGACTTGATCATGAGCTGTATGCCAGTTCTACTCTCCGCGTAGTGTCTCAAGCTTCTCCGAGTCAGTAATTTTTACGGAAATATGGCCTTGCGGCATACACTCCACCACGGCCCTACATCGGTAGGAAGGGCCGGGGTCGTAGACCCAATGACACCAACTACACCGCTGTAGTTGTCGGAGAACGAGTGGGACGACCTATACAAGTAAATCTCTCGGCGTTTTCGTCTTCCCTTCTCCCTTCCTTCTGCCCTGCATCCTCCCTTTGAGGCCTTCATCGACACATTGCATGGTGCCTTGCGTCCTCCGCAGTTGAGCCCATGGTAGACTGGAGAGGTTTAGATACCGTCTTGGACCAACTAGGCAGGTCATCGCTCATATTGCCCACGAGACCCTATGACGCAGACCCACACTTACTTTGGATACTCAGAGGCCCTGCTGAAGGTCGTTCACTTCACGTCCGGGGTGTATATGTGAGAGGTCTTGGACCAACCTCGCCTCCTGGCTCAACTGAACCTGCGTCCAGATGGGAGTTTTTCAGCGCGTTGAGCTTTGAATGGAGCTTCCTACGAGGGCGGCGGAAATGGAGTTGGACCGTTGCGGTGAGGCTCTCATTCGGAAGTCTCACGGCGCTGATGACTGACTGCCGAGCAGCTGTACATCGCATGTCGCGTGACCACGTTGGCGGCAGCGGTGTCGCAAATGACGGGCTTCAACTTTACGAGCGAGATCAGTTGCAAGGTGTGTCTGGATCATATCTTTTCTTATAGATTGGCGGTGCTCACCGTGCGTTGACAACCGCTCTCACAGACATGGCTCATCTTTGTGCGGGTCAGTCGCTCCATTCACTAGGTGTTTCGGACGTGGCTCACTGAAGGCCTTCCAGATATTTGCGAACACTTCAACAACCCTGGCTATGGCACTCTACGCACTGCGCAGGTGAGCCTGGCAACGTGAGAAACTCTCCCGCTCCAGCGGTGACACGACTCACTAGCGTCGCCGTTTGGAAACGGAATGACTGGCTTATACTATTTGTCGTCGGGTGCCTCATCACCAACGTCGTCCTCTGGATGCGATGTGAGTGTGTTCGGGCATCGTTCCCATTCCTATAAATGACCGGTTGCCCGCCCGGTCCCTTAGTGACAGTCAGGGTGCGTGTCTAGTCATATCTTTTTCCACAAGAGGATGTCCTTTGTCTCAACATGACATTGTTCCAGCCTGCTTCACATTGGAACGAGGAGACTCGCACGTGCATCGTCACGAATTCCTACCGCGGGCTACCGAACAACGCATCGATGCTCGCTACCGATGTCGTCTTCTTTATTGTCATTCTCAGCGGTGTCTACCAACGAAACTCCGGAAGACACATTATGATTACCATGTATCATGAGGTGCGCGTTTTTCGCCCTGGTTTCGATTCCTTATGTTTCTCATGTCATTCTTAGGGTTTATTTTGGCTCGCGATTGCGACTTTGATACAGTTGCTCCCTGTGGTGAGAACCTGATTGGTAATACCGTAACGCGAACCTGACACTTCCATCACTAGATCTTCATATCATTGGATCTTAACGGTAGGTTGCCTTTGCTTGCCTTTCTGAGACGTTACGCTACTTACTGTACTACCATATTTGTAGATGTCATGAATCTTGTAAGCGCTCATGTCCCCTCTTTCCCCGACAGCTTCTGAACTGAATCCCGCGATAGATGTTCCAAACACCTGCTAGTAAGTTGACGATTTGAGGGTGTCTCTATAACGAACTCTGCTCACTCTTCCTTTACTGTAGTCATCTGCGCGTGAGTGGCCTCGTGGCCTCGTCCCTATCCACACTTACCGACTTGTAAAATGACAGCGGAATCGGCGCAACGCGGATGTACCGCAAAATCTTTGACCGTCATGCTGGGGACATGTATGTACCCACTTCCCCTCTCCCCCCGTAGAGTCTCATCGCTCGTTCTCGCTGATCACAGGCTCGAATATCTCGAGAGCTCGCGCAACGAAGAGACGGGGGAGATCCGATTTCGGCGGGCGTCGCTCCTTGTCGCGCGCCTGGGGCACGATGGCGACAGGAATGCCCCACGATGCGCGCCGCGGGCGGTCCCACCAGGGCGGGAACTAAATGAGCTCTATGTGGAGCGGTTTGGGGAGTGTGAGATTAGGCTAGAGGGCGCTGAAACCGAGGCGCGCATGATCAAGATCGACCCTGACCTGGTGCTGTAAGGCGGTGGTGGATCCCCGTTTGTTTATTTATTCAGGTCGTTGGGGCACACAGTACTGTAGAGTGTATTGAACCCTATGTAGCACCAAATTAAATACAGTAAAGATGTCACGACGCGCTCCCGTGTGATGACCCTGAGTTACTCAGCGACTGGGAACGTGGGGCTTTTGTTTGCGACCGACTTGTGATTTTCCCATGTCGTCTATGTGACCATCTACAGTACTATATGCTCCGCGGACTAGGAAGTGAGAAAATGAACTCTTGATGAGATATCTGCGTGCATGAGGCGAGACGAGCGCAAGGCGATCTGCATCGGCTGCGACTTCGGAAGCAGTGGCCGGGCGGAATTGGTTTTTACTTTTTTAAATTCCTCAGGGCCAGAAATTGTCATAGTAATCGGTCAATTGCAGTTGTATGCCGGTGGGAACTGTGCAAAGTACAGCCCGCTCGTCGATGTCGAGCGACAGGAGGTCACTAGTGTCTCTTAAATTTGAACGACATCATTTCGTCTGATTATCGACGAGTCTGAATATATTCCCCTGCTAAACTTAGGAGCGACCCGAAGCCAGCTGTGGTCATGGTCGTCAAGCGGGATTTACACGACGGAGGGTTGTCAAATGACGGCCCGCCGTCGTACGGAAATAACCGACATGATGACCGACCAGAGTACTCCAGCCTCGCCATGATAGTCGCCCACACGACTGTACTCCTCGCCTTTTGGGTCTCATAAGTGCCATTAATCGTGGTTATTCAGCGTGATCCGCGGAGAGAAGAGAAGAGGATTGCACGAATTTTTAATATATATCATCGCGACTGAGCGCTCAGCTAAGCGAATTGTCCGCAGGGGGTAACGTGGCCCAGCTTATCCGCTCCTGAGCCTGTCATGCGTAAAAGAAGAAGACGACTCGCTGTCCATATAACAGTCACCTGTTCAATAATAACGCGGTTGCCTCCCTTCATCCCTCCTTCCGCCCTTTCTCCCCCCATTGTATGGGCCTTCGCTTATAATCAATAATCTTGTCAACAATGGTCGACTGGCAAAATCCCGTCACAATCATCAACGAGTTCGGTAGGTGTCTCCTTATTTCCTTTTGTGTCCTTGACTAATCTATTCTATTCGACAAAAAACGCAGGCGCTTTCGTCAAGCTCATCCACGTTATAGATGGTATTTATATGTGCGTCCTGCTTCGTTTCCGTCCTTGCAGACATCTTATACAACTTCTCTCAGTTGGGAGTTTATTTGCAACCTTAGCTTCGAGTGGAGTTTATTCCGCCGTCGGCGTCAGTGGCGATGGACCGCTGCTGTGGGTATCTCCGGCTCCTACATCTCATCCTACTAATATTCGATTAGCTTTACATTGGTTGTCGGATGGCTACCATAGCTCAGGTGCTGTCGGACCTCGTCGGGCTTAACGTGATGGGTCAAATAAATTGCAAGGCACGTTTCAGCTACCTACTTCGCATCACCTTTTCTCTAACAACCCCCCAGCTATGGCTTATCTTTGTTCTTGTATGTTTTCCCGAAGTCCTGGTTCCTCCTTCGTCATAACGATGGCACATAGGTGTTTGGTTATGCGGCGACCTCACTCTCGCTGAGTTTATATGCCCTCCGCAGGTCCGTTCGCATGTACATTCGTCGGCGTAGATGTTTAGCTTGGACTTCAGCGTCGCAGTGTGGAAACGTTCCTTGCCTATCACCCTCTTCTCCATCGCAATCATACTGACCAACCTCGGAGTTTGGATCCGTTGTGCGTACCGTCGGTGTCCCAGTCCGCTTATCTGACTCGTTTCGTTCCGTGGCCCACAGGTGTCGCAGAGGTATTCACCACTGCAACATAATGCCCAGCAGATGCACTCATGTCAAATCGCAGGCGCAGTCCCAGTGGCTGACATTGTCCCAATCGTGCTCGTGGCAGGGTAGCCACAGGACGCTCTTGAATAACAGCCTGCTCTTGGGCACAGAGGTCGTCCTCATTGTACTTATGGCAGGTGGTATCTACAACCACAACCCCGGCCGTCGTGCTTTCAAGATTATGTACCGAGAGGTGCGGGATCCGTTCTCCCGTGGAAATCACGCTGCCTAGGAGCTGAACTAATCTGTTCGTATATTTTCCTATTAGGGCCTCCTTTGGCTCTTTGTCGCAGCGGCGGTGCAAACTGTGCCAGTGGTAAGAAATACAATAAGTATGCCAAGTCCAGTTTCAGCGTTAAATCCTCATCTAGGTTTTCCTCATTCTGAACCTGAATGGTACGATTACTTTTACGCTTGTCGAAGGCTAACTGACATCGTCCGTCTTCGAAGAGGCCATGAATGTTGTACGTCGCAACCGTTATCTTTATCTTCAGAGAACCTGCGTCGCTGATGCGTCCATTCGCTGCATGGCATAGATGTTCATAATCCCGTCCGGTATCCATCATTTCCGTCGTTGCAATATTTCCCCATTCTGACTAGTGATCCCACCTTGACCTTCTCAACAGTCATTTGCACGTAAGTTAGCGCTCATCACGGCGTAATCTTCCCTTCATCCATCACTGACCCAACCTTATGGCACAACGTGTCAACACAGATCAATAGGCGCTACGCGTATGTACCGCTCTCTTTCAGACAGACAAGCAGGCAACGTGTACGCTACGACCCTTCCACTTTCCGCGGGTGGCATCCCTGACAAGCCAGTGCTCTCTCATACACACAGACTCGACTTTTGGGAAACATCACGCGATGAGACGACGGGCGAAATTCGCTTCCGGCGGCAGACCCAGGTCGTCACGCGCACGGACGGCGGTCACGGCGCCGAAACGTCCTCCACAACCGCGCTGCCGATGGGCCGCCTGGTGCGCACGCAGCCAGTGGCGGAGGAACTCCACGTGGAGCGTTTCGTCGAACGCTTCGAGGCGCACGCGATCGAGCGGGACGACGATAGCGTGTCGATACGGGATGCCAAGTCCGGTCTTGATATGGAGGACGACAAGCCCGCGGCGGATTGGGTGACGCATGCCAAGTAGAACAGATGAGAACGATATTTTTCCACACGGCTGCCTGGATAGCGAGCGCCGTACTTAATCGATATTTGCTTTCCCTTTTTACACACGCCAGCGGGTACATACAGTCCTTTTTTTTATGTTTCTTGACTGTACATAGGTCCAGGAAGAAGTCGATCCCTTTGATAAGGATTTTTAAACGAATTGTCTGAGGGCCACTTATATAGCTGCTTGCAAGACGTGGTCAATGTAGAAAGCGCGGGAACAGCATCGCACGTCGACTCCTGTTGTATGATATTTCAGTCCTCGATTGTCCTCTTGCCTCCGTCATCTTTGCGCCCATAGACGTGGGACCCATATACAAGTGATGTTGGACAAGGTCGTCGTTTCTCCGCTAGCTCACGATTCGTTGAGGTGGGAACTGGAGTTACTGGACGACGGTGATACGTCGCTCTCGCCCTCTCCGGCTCGAAACCCACTGAATGGTTAGTTTCGAATAGTGTGCGTTTATCGCGCCATGTCAGGTCAGTCAGGCCTAGTCAGGTCTAGCGCTGACTCCGACTCGCAGAGTCAGGCTGACCACGAGGGTCAAGTCAGCCGGGTCATGCAATCAGTCAATAAATCGTGGGAATAGATAAGATAAAATCATACGATCTGCGGGGACGATCGACGGGAGAACGGACCGGAGCGTGTGAAGTTTGCACCCCCCTTTTGTATATTTTCCCACAGTCCCTTAACTACTCTAGGTCGGATCGGACGGAAAATAACTGAGTCAGACCCGGCGGCACCCTGCCACTGCCGGTGGCTGTCACCTACGCGCGAGGCAAACCGGGCGGTGCCAACGTAGAATCGTTGACTGGGCGGTGCCAATATTTTCCCAGCCAAAGGCACTTCCTTTGATTCGTCCACGCACTGTTGCTAGTCTATCGTCTTCACTAATACATCTCTTACCGCCGGCGCCATGTCCTCACATCCCCAAACACTTGCGTCCTCTTCGCTATTCATATCGATCCTTGATGGCGCCGAGAGCGAGTACAAGAAAAAGACCGGGAATGATATTTCAGACAACTGGGTCGCCAAGGAACTGTGAGCTTGCGACTCCGTCGAGGCCATCCTAGACATCAAGCTGAGGCATTTGATAAGTTTATGGGTGGCAATAAGAAGTTGATAATGGACCGGTTCATCGGTGCACGTCCTCTACACGATTTCCGTGACTCTTGGTGAGGGTATGGGCATGGTACATATCAGGAAACAATTCGTGATGAATTCAAGCGTGTTCTCACACCGCTCTGCAGGCGTTTCCTGCTACGAAAGCAGTCTTTACTGGAACTGGTGTCCTCGTCGTTCGTTCATCTATGTTCCCTCTTGACCCATATAATACTGATATTTTACAGGCAGCAAAGGATGTCCGATCAAGTCATAATGCGCTTGTCGACCTCTTTTAGCGCATTCAATTCCTCCTCAATCGCCTTGGCGTTCATACTCAAATTTCACTGACCAAGGATATGGCGGAGATACTTGTGAAAATCGTGGCCGAGGTACTTTCTATACTCTCCATTGCGACGGAGACGCAACAAAGTCGAACAAGTGAGTTACTTCTGCGAGAGATACCAAATTATGCCTTGACCGCTCGTGTATTTGATCAGAAACCTTTCTCAAGAAACTGGTAGGAAAGACGGACATTGAAGACGCCCTAAAGAGTCTTGATAATCTGACACGAGAGGAGGTTTGGATGGCCATAGCTCAGGTTCTGGAGGACACGAGTGAACTCCAAGAAGGTGCGCAGCCTCATGATCAGTTACTAATCCACACTGAATTTTCAACCTTTCAGAAGCCAAGAAAACCAACAAGGTTGTGCGACGGATAGCGAACAATGTAGAAGAAATGCAGGATGACGCCGTGAATGTACACTTACAACGACCTCGGAGGTAGAGGTGGTCAACTGACATTATTTTATAGGCGGTGTAAACTCTATGCTCGCCCTGTGGGGGGTCCATTCAGTGTGTTATCGCGGGTCTGACGTCTCACCGTCTCCCCCATTCCAGGCTGAATAGTTGGGACTACATCCGTGAGCGGACATCCGCCGATAAGGCCCGGGCGTTCACACTGTCTTCAACCCGATACGAGCAACGGAGTGAGGCCCACGAGTCTAAACCCAGCCAAACGGGTGTCTTCGTCACTGTGCACAATTCGGCCACATCGGAAATTTCACGGAACAACTCTGACCCCAATGTAGGACCTACTTTCGAAGTTCCAAAACCGGTATGATACTTGCACCTGCTTGCGACTCCCGGATTGATAGTTATTTTGGTTAAAGGTGACCCGCGCGAGTGTATTAAGACGACGAAAACGTGTGATATTCGAGCGCGTACGTTAACGTTAATTTGGGCAGGATTTAGGTCACGTGTCTAGAGCTTGTATTTTCTGCGTTCTTTTTGTCGACACTTCGTCTGCCGCTTCTACGGCTTTGAAAACTGCCACTGCAATCTCGTTCAAGCACTCCGCCTCTCGCAGGACCTACATTTTATTCTTCTTGCACAGCGCCAAGTTTGTAAGGCATGCCCCACCCCACTCAAGCAGCTACTATGTACTGTGATCAATACTGTGATATGAACGAGGGGGGGCGCCGTCGCGCAGAGAGAGGGTGTAGCTTCAGGTGCGGTGCGGTTTGTGGAGCGCTTACGTTGGTGTGCGGGAGTGGACGACCCTGCGTGGATGGCATCAAGGATGGCATGTTGGAGGGACGGTCGAATCAAGGGTCGAATAATGCTACATGCTGGCCTGGATAGACGACCCCGAACGATAGGCCCCCTGACGGAGGCGTAGCACGGTGTTGATGGACCTTGGAGACGTACTATGAGTAGCGTACTACTAGTACTGTACTGTACTATGTGGGACGCGCTTGTGCTGAGGTTTTTTTATTATTAAACTTTTATTATCATTCTGTTACAACTGTTATTGTAGTAAAATAAAATAATCTCCTATGTTTCACGGAGTCTTATCTAAGTTTTTTTTTACCCACGGACTCTCCTCAAACTGCATGTGTCATACTCGCTCAACCCTGTGATCTACAGTACAAGTTCCGGTGCTATGTTTCGCTGAGATCTGACGTTCTCAGCTCTGAGCCCACTATCTCCCACGTTGGCCCCTCCTGGCACACCGAGTATTCGGCAATCTCTTGCAGATGCAACGCACGTATGGAGTTACATGTTACAAACCAGCAGGCAGTTTTTCAATTTAACATACAAGGAGACCCGACATGGGCTGCGGGGATATAAGCTCGGGTTGACCCCTAGTCCCTCAACATCTCTCACAACCTCTCTTCTCCTATACAACGCCAACACACTCTTCTATTTTTTTTTTGTTCACCCCACTTTTCTAAACACACATGGCCATCATCGACTCTTTCAAGTCTAACGCTACCAGCGTAGAGGTACGCCTTGCTGGTACTTCGCTCTCCGTTGAAGGTCATAAATGTTTGCCATAGTTTTCATGGCCCGCCGAATTGACTGGCCTTGAACGCATCATGCTTTCGGCCCGCGGTGAACTTCAACGCTTGCTTAGGTGGGTCTTTTCCTCTGCTTCCTTTATGGTCATGACCGGTTCTAAGCTTAAATGATATGACGCAGTGCATTCTTTTCTCACACCATCAACATTAAAACTATTTATGAACATACCTCACCTTATACACACACCGCCTCACCCGAGGAGCCCATAACCCAGCGTCGCGAGGTCCACCTTCTCTGCGGCGGAAAGACCGCTTGCGTTGCGACAAGCGACGTAACCATCACCGCACCTCTCCCTGGACGACTCTTCCTAGACGAGAAGTTCGCTATCGGGCAGATGTTCCGCCAGATGCAAACGCCACCCCAGTTTGCGCTCCTAGACTGTGGTGTCAAGGTCGAAGACGGCAAGGACACCCTTTGGCGGCGGTACACCTTGTCCACCGAGGGCTTTGTGTGCGATATAACGGAGGTGTTCCCCGACCGGGACATGTTTAAGCTCTGTGAGCAGTGGCTCGACGAGGAGCGCGCGAATGCTCCGAAAGCCGAAGCGGAGAACAGCAAGCACCGGTATGCTACAAACGCTGTTCCCATCCACGTTTAATCCCCCGCTCCCAAACACCTTGCGCTGGTGATCCACGTGATTCGATGTACCCTTTCTGTAACGCATATATAACTTACTATAACATACAGTACTTTATTATCCTTTTTAATTACGTTTCGATGTTGCGGGCAATATATGCGGAAACGCCAGTATCTCGCACCGTATCTCGCGTGGGGGTTAACAAAATAGGGCGCCTAGAACTGGCGAACTCATGCGTGGCATGTGCGTCGTCGACAGGCGTGACAACAACATACACCAGCGGCGAACTATGCGCATGTACAGGACAAGCCATCGCTGCGACGTACGAAGAACGAGCACCCCTTCCATTGAGCAGGTGCTTATGTGGATGGGCTGATATCAAACATGGGCATTGTTCTCTGATTTTTCTTATTCAGCTCGTACATGCAACACAAGGCAAATACTCATCTCCTACTACAATCGTTCACTTCCTTGGCGCAATGATGTCGAGAACCTTCGTGGGGTTCCGATTCCGGATAGAGACTGTTGTTGGGTGTGCCGTTCAGCCCATCCGTTTCCCAGTTGAGGTGGAGGCTTGGGTGGAGGTATGCGTCGAAGTCCCTGCGGGTTTTTCAACAGCGTTGCGTGCAGCGAGTTGAGTGGGCGGTAGGTGGAGTCGAGCTTCTTGCCGATGCGTTCCTCGTAGCCCTTGAATATCTCGTCGAACGACCGCGAGGACGTCACTGGTAAGCGCGAGATAACTAACAACTGTGTGATGTCATTGTTTGCGGTTTGTCACGGTAAACATGAATTTCTTTTTTACTGTACCGTACATGGACTCTTATGGATACCAGTGTTATGCAGCGAAATCGTGGGTAAAATACGCGCAGTCCTTCCGGTCTCACGACATGTCACAGTCGCAACGCAACGCATGCTGTCATTTTATGCCGTGCATTATCATCACAGTCGAGAACACCGTAACAAGGTGACAAAATACAGCGATCCTTGGTCCGTAACATACATTCAGTATGGCCGCGGAGGGGTGAGTCTCACAAAGCCGTTGTCCAGCTCGGAGACGAGCTTCTCCCAGGAAGCAGCTCTCTCATTTTTTTGATACCTTGGGGCGTCATATTTGCATTCATTTTACGATCTGACTGTGAGGACAGTCGAGGTCTCGGTATTTTAGGACCTAGGCGGGAGTGGAAGTGCAATGTTTCCGACACCACCTCTTCCTACCGAATGCTTTAATGGATGCACGTTCGTGAGTCTGGAGACACAATTCCGAATAAACGGAGTGGGTATACCATTCGAGCCGCGCGGGCACCCTCATGTTTGCGTATGAGTAACCTTTCGTACTTGGCTTGCTCGGCCTCCGTTGTAGATAATAACTCGCTAGAATGAGCACCGATTACATCCCGCGATGGAGAGTGAACGTTCCCTGAACCTCCTCGTCCAGTGGAGATGATCTAATTTAAGGAACATCAGCCGCAAGTCAACGATGGGCCAGTGGAATTATCCACTTTTTCAGGGTGGGATGAAAAAGGAAGTTCTCTGCCCTTCGTCGACGAAAAGTCCTCCGGACCATCAAATATAGATGCGCGTTGACTGTAATCGGAAGCTTCGCGGGCATTCCCTGCACCGCCGCGACCTAACGGTTTCTAGATATGAGGTATTATAAATCGCAACGGCGACGCAAAAGGGGGTGTAGCAGATAGCTACATATTGACCGCCTCGAGATGTAGTTCTGGAAAGTTGATCTGAATTGAAGAGGGCAACCACGTTAAGTCACAAGTAGAGACATTCGAAAGCTACGGAAGGAGCGACATAAAGGAAGACGCAAGGAAGTGTGGACAGGGAGGCGCCGGGGCGGTGAGAAGCACGGATAGAGAGAGAAAAATTGAAACGCCCGTGGGGCCGCCGTGTCCATCCCGTTTCAATAACTGCCTAACTTACCTACCTTCGTTGCTCGGCTTAACGACCGTGACGGTGGAAGTGATGGATTCATTGGTCGAAAGTCTGGAGAGCTTGGCTAGTTCGGGCAGAGGTGACTGGATAAAATGAGACATCGGTGAGACGGGTAATTTGAGACCCAAAGGGTGGGGTGGTTTGACCACGAACGCGGGGGTTCTTATAGTCTCCTGTACCCGTATCGTGAATGCGCCACAACTTGAACGTATCCAAATAGATGAAGACCTGGTCGTGTGCCAGTGTGAGAACACAGCAACCATGGTGTGGCAGGGTGGTATAGAGTACTTGTAGTGGTCACAGCATGAGAAGTGATCAAGAAAGGGAGAAATCCACCATCCGAGCTCTCAGGCCTGTCAGGGAGGCGCGCATTCCCGGGTCCGAGTTTCAGGAATTGCAGAAAAAGAGGGCCACGATCACCTCGCGGTGAAGCGAAATTCGCTCAACCGTAGCCGAAGCCACCTGTGAGATTAACCTGTGTGTGAACCCAGAAGCGAAACGAGTGCGAAACGCCGCTGACTGTGCAATAGTGGCACCGGGCCGGGTGCCGGTCAACGGATGTGACTTAAGGGCACGCATGGACGATGGAGTGTGCTGCACTGGACGAGTTCGTTTGACATGTGGAGAACAGAGAAAGGATGGATATGGGCCTTGAGAGGAACATCCTTGGGACTGATGAGTGAGGGAGATCAAAGTCTTGAAGTTCTTGAGGGGTATGCTTGGGGGTATGGTCGCATAAGGAGAAGGATCATAGGCATGCAATCGTATGCCCAGGACCAAGCACGAATAAAACACAAGGGAGATTTCGTGATTGGGAATGAGATCCAGTGAGACTAGCCTGAGAATGCAAGAGTGATAGCTGTCAGCAGCTTGGTCAGAAGTGAAGCAGTGGCGGTCCGGGAGGGTCCGGGTTTCCAATTCACTGAGGTTCACTGCTGACCTTGTCGTTGTCGCTCACAGGCCTGCAGCGACTTATCAGCCCGGGGTAATCCCTAACTAGCTACCATTTGAGATGTAAGGCAGAGTGGTTGGCAGCCTAAGTTGAGGTTTCTTATTATTCCCCGACCTGTGATGGGACCGGTGCCATCCCATCTCCTGATTCTCCTCTTCCAGATCGGTTCGAGCTGGATGGGGATTAGGAATCTCAAACGCCAAGCTCGACGCGCCACTTGTCGTTCTATCGCCGCCTGTCTTGTAACTTACAGTATCTCTAGCGCAGGCCCGGCCACCAGTGAGCACCGGAAATCGGGACAAAAACAAATTTGTTTGTCGTCCAGGCGACAAGTGGAATATCCTAGTGGAAGCTCGTGCCGGGACGAGAGGGCGCAAACTTCACGCCTCCCCCGAGGACTCTGCTTCCTTTGTTTCTTAGATATTTCCCACTTGGGGTGGTCTGTATACATGACAGCAGAGGAGGTGCCTCACATGTTATAGCGCGTTCTTTTTCTATGTTTTCCTATATCCAAGCGCTAATTTTTCTCGTTCTGTTGACATGACATTGACGTTTTCCAGCTGCTGTTTTGGTCCGCATTCTCAATCCTAGCGTTCCTTTCCGACACTCTAGGCCCAAGGGCCCCGCCAACTAGCCGACGAGTTCACGCGGTGGGCGCAAAGTTATTGCACAAGCTCTTCCCCATCCATGGCCGTTCGTGTATTCAAATCCTTCCAAATCGATCGCGCGCATTTACCCGTTCATACACACAACGATACCCGCACTCCATTTCCCATCTCCGTTCCGATTATGACAATACGTACATCGTTCTGTTCCCGACCCGGGGCCAGGGAGAAGTAGGTTCTGACTCATGGTGTAACTCACGCGAGGTGGGAGATCCTCTGCCAGTAGCCCTCATTCACTCCATGTCTTCCATCTCCACTTGCATTTCCCTCGTCTTCTCACGACAGACTTTGCCTGTGCAAGCCACGTGGTGTTTCGTTTTTCACTCGTGTCAGTCTTCCCTGAGGGGTCGCGGGAATTTTGGTTGTGAGAGATGCGACTCAGTCGGATGCGATGGGACTCCTCTTCTCACGATCATTTGGCACCATTGGCACGGGCACGGGCACGGGAACTGACGTTGGCACCATCACTGGCACGGGCACTGGCATTGGTACACGACTGGCACCATCACCAGCATGGCACCGATACTGGCACTGGCACTGGCGCCGGCATCATTACTGGCATGGGCACTGGCACAGTGGCACCGGCACTAGCTTTCAATTGGCAATGGCACAAAATGGCACTGGCACTGGCACGAGATGGCACTGGCACTGGCACCGGCATCATCACCGGCATGGGCACTGGCACAGTGGCACCTGCACTAGCTTTCAATTGGCAGTGGCACGGTATGGCACTGGCACTGGCACCTTTGGCACCACTGGCACTAGCGGCAACCGCCCGTGGCACGTTCGCTCAAAACGGATACCGGCCCGTGCTTCCGCGAGTTGGCGTCCTGGTCGTGGGGCGGCCGCTGCACTGAGCCCTTTGCGCCGTTGAGCGACCCGCGTCGTGGGTTCCCACAGCCCGACGGATGGCACGTCTGGGTCAGGCCTACTTTCGCACCCTATTATCCTTGGTGCGAGTCCGCGCGACAGATCGTGGGTTGCATGCTGTGCGTGCGTGGCGCGCATAATAAGTACATGATCGCTTGGCCTTTGCCGCAGGGCATTCGAATCGATCCACAGGAGCGCGGACGACGCCGGGCGCGAGCGCTAGTGATTCGCGGAGTGCACCCGCATGTAGAATGATCTGATGGTGTCCAACACATGATACGTGTAGGCGTAAAGCGTCGCACCAGTATCGTCAAGGGGGCATGCGGCGTACCAGGGGCGCTGGGCTGTGGACAGTCTGCCGCAACCAGCTGACTCGACCGATCGACCTCACTGACTAACTAACCGGCTGGACCGAACGACTGACCGACCAACCGAGAGTCCACCTTGATTGACTCTGGCAACGGGTGATCATATGCGTGCAAGCGCTTGCGTACATCAAATCCAACCAGATGTAAAGAGAGGAGAGAGTATTACAATAAGTGACCCTACTGTACTGTCCTTTTTTTTTTCCAAATGCCCCCCCCCTGCGATGTGCAATACGTCGGTTGCACGTTTCTCGTTGGCTGTCAACCAGACCCGAAGAGACAAACCTGATCCGCAGTAGGCTGTTCCTTCCCCTTCCCCACGCCCCCTCCTACTCATCTACCTCCTGGCGACACACAGACATCTAGGTGCATATATTTGCAGCTCAAGTGCGAGCAGGTTTGTGTTCGCGCTTGTTCACCTTTCTCATGACTTCGGTGCCTCATTCGCCAAGGTAACGTAAATGGCTCACGTCATTCTCTCGTTCGGATGCCCCCTCGTCCTTCCAATCCAATCTTATCTGTATATCACCATGTGTTCCATTCAAGTTTCTTTGACGGGTCTGAGAGAACAGATCTCTGAGTCGGAACCGCGCCAGCGGCGTTATCGGCGTGCGCAGTAAGTAACACAGCCCAGTCCAGCCCCAAACCATATAACTGTCGTTCATGTGTAACCTCTGTCACGGGGGCTAGCATCGTCCGATGCAAACGGTTCGCAATTTTCTCGTTCGTTTACAATTCTTTCCGAGAAGCGCTCGCCTTGGGATTGGCCCTGACGCCGGAAAGCACGCGGAAGATGCCCTCAACCGACCCAGCGCCAAGGTCAGCCCGGTCCAACGGTCCAATCCGGTCCAGTCCGATCCTATATAGTTTACAGAATCCAGAACCGTCAGTCGACTGCGTTGGTTACCACCGTACGCCAAGGAGGATGACGAGAGATTACGGTGGAAGAGACAAGGTCAGCTGCGCAGAAACGGAGTTTAAGCGTGCGTAGTAACGATTATCCCGGTCACTGAGGCAATGACGTCTTCCTACACTGCCCAGTATCATCACGCTAAGCATATCGTCCTCAGTTATCGAACGTGAACACGGAAAAATGAAAATAAGAATAGGCGAGCGAAAGAAATGGACATTATACTTTGTCACAGGACAGGGGCGCTGGCTAATGATACAATACACGGATTACCGAGGAACGTACACTACCCCTGTAAAAAATAGATAGGCGCTGCACAGAAAGGGGAAAAGGGAAAGGGAAAAGAGAAAACCACTAGGAGACGAGAGCCGGAAATGTTGCATTTGAAGATGTACTGAGGTGCAAGGATGGATGGATGGATGTTGGGCCGTGTGGGAGTGGGATTCGTAGATGATGGATATGATAAGCGTGATTGACTGGTGGCCACGCGTCTACACCAGTCGGCCGTAGCCAAAAATAAAAATCGAAAGCAGGCATCCGCAGCCGCAGCCGGAAAATGTTGGCGGCAACAACGAACAAAAACTTGAGAAGAAAATCGAATTTTAGCAGGCGGCTCTGCGCAGCCATGGGGATATCTTTGCCGCCCGCCTCATTCCCCCTCCTTTCCGCACTTCCCCGCTAAGGCATCAATGATATGTGGGCAGAGAAAATTTATGCCCCTGCTTCGTCCTCTTCACGGATCGAGCTGAGCGAACGCATACGACCATGGATACGACGTGACGATGGGGCCTGTGGAGGTGGTATATGTGGTGATGGGACCGCGGGGGTATAATTTGGCGCGAGAGGGATAGTCATAGCCGCGGGGGGCGATGGCGACGGAGATGGGGAAGTAAAGGACGGGGATGTGTTGCCAGGCAAGGGAGTACTATAGATGACGTATGGCTCATCGTCCTCATCAGAACGACCGGCGAGGGATGGGCTGGAGCTGTAGTATAAAATAGGGACGTCCGCCGAGTCACGGGGCGGGGTATATTTGAACGGACCAGGGGAATGTGCGGACTTTGATAAAGACGTGGGTGACGGTGATAATGTGGGGGTCTATGAATAAGGCACAATATGTCAGAATAATTTCTCTGATTTTCTTGACAAAAGCCCAAAGGGGCCGAGCGCCTCAGTGGAGAGGACAAATCCGAGGAACGAAAATCGAGATGAGGGGTTTACTCACCATGCCCATGAGAAATTCCATCGACCCAAGCAACAACGCGACGCATCCACTCGCGACGACGGAGAAACTCGATGCGACGGAGACGTTGGACTTCGAGCTCACGCTCGCGCTCACTAGCGCCGGAACTCGTGGACGAGTCCTCGTCAGCAAACGGATCAAAGTTGAAGGACTGCGGCCCAGGATGAGGAGCGAATGCAGGCACGGGAGGAGTGAGAGGTGGTTTGAGTGTGAAACCCCCTACTGCAGGTGAATAAGGAGGAGAATACGGGCTATATGCGAGAGGATCGGCTTGCATCTGCTGGAGGCGAAAGAACGAGTCGTTGTCCTGGACGTGGGGCGGATAGGCCGGAGTGGAGGGTTCAAAGTCGAGCATAGATGGAGAAGGAGGGAGCGAGGGAGATGGGGGGAGGAGGGAAGGGACGGAAGACGCCTGGGGGTTAATATAGGGAGAAGCTGACTCAAGAGTGAAGGAGGGAGAGAACGGAGGGACGAGGAGATTTCATGATGGGCGATCGGGATATTCTAGATCCGACCCAGTTCCCAGTTCAGTCCAAGCCAAGTCTAGTCAGGGACGGGTCAGCCAAGTCACATCCATTCCGATTCCGCCTTCTTGCTTCCGTGCTCATTCACTCCACCTCACCGACACACGCCGCTCCGGTTCCATATCCATCCATATTTCACACCGCTTATTTCCATCTTCGTCTCTCCCTCCGAATAGAATTTCCAGCGCCGTCCCATCGATAAGCGCAGTGACGTCTACCCTTTTAGCCACCCGAGTCATCCACCCATCTGTCAATCAAATATGCAGTGCCCCCCACAACATTCAGTCCTGCTGCTGCTCGGCGATACAAACTCGACAAAACGTTGACGCCTAGTTATCGCGTCTACGGTCTTTTGTCTCTGCCAGCGTCGTACTACCCATTGTCCAGACCTTTGCCTCGGCGACCATGAATGTTGTAGGGACGGTTCGAGCGTTCGGCACATCCGGCGGCGCGTCAGTAGAACTGGACCTTATACATAATTGGTGCAATACGAGCAATCTAAGAATCGAGGGGCCCACTCAGAGATGCGAGACGTGACGTGCGAAATCCTCAAATGAAGGGGAAGAGAACTAGAACCACCTGAAGCGCAGTTGTTCATTCGTTTACAGAATTTGAATAGCTGCGAGAAACAGAAGGATGCTGGAGGCTTTGGCCATGATAGTTCTGCATACAATACCCACACGATTGATGCTAAGGTGAGCCTTCGCGGTACCTGACACCTGTGTGGTTGAATGACTGATGCCGAGATGTTTTTATATTTCGCCTCACACCTGTGCCTTGATTAAGGACGAATTTGACCCGCATTGATATCTATTACTGGTTTTCGGAGGTTGGGTGGACGAGCCATCAACATCCTCCACGCTGGCTGTACGATTCTGGCGCCGACGCGCCCTGGTTTACTCCCTTCCAGAAGCGAAAAAACAGTTCTCTCGAAGAAACACTGGTTGACATACGAATAGTACTACCAGGCTGTGGCTGCAGATAAACGTGGCGACTTGATGTTGGGTGTGCGAAGATATTTTCCTTCTCTGGTTTATCTACTAACCACAATCACGGAAAGACAGCTGTGGGAGGTCCCATCATGTGTGACGCATGCAACGAGTATTCTGGAATGTTGATGGAGAAGCGTTTTCCAAACATGTTGAACAGACGGACGGGAAAGATGGCGAACGGCACAAAACCCCTACAAGTGCGGTCGTTGGGGGGATCATCGCCATCAAAGAGTCTATTTCACCCCAATGACAATTTTTGGAAACGGCACATCCGGCTGGCACGCCTCAGACGGCGCTAACTTTACTCTCTGATATATTCGGGGCGCGCAGGATTTGATACTGCACGTCGATGTCTCGTGTCCATGGACACGGCAATCGGGCGCTAGTTCACCGTCGCTCATATGAGGAAATGTAGGGTCTTACCCCGGTCGGGGCGATCACACCACCTCGCGCCCAGTTCCAAAACCCTGCCGCGGCAATCGTACGACCCACCCATCAACGTATCAACGTGCATCAACTTGAATGACCCACCGATCGTTGATTCCAACCAACAACCAGTACGTAATTATCTTACTGTATTATGACTTAGTCAACAGTCGGCGGCCTGTTCTGTTTGACGGCGTTATATGTATCCACTATGAGTACCTTATGACTGTTCCCCTCGATGGCTGGCTGTGGCTTGACAGACAAAACAAGTACATGTGCCTATGCTCTCAAGTATGCTCTCAAGCTCTCTCGTCGTGGGAGGTCAGGTCTTACTAGAGAGTACTTAGAGAGTACGTGCCAGTAAGCCCAAGAACCGGAGTCTGGTGGAGTCCCGGATGAGTCCGAGCTTCGGGACTTTCAGCTCAGATCGAGTCATCGGGGCTCGTGATAAAGCCCCTTTCCGAGCGCTTGGCACCGATTCATGTTCTGGGCCCCACGAGCACCCGCAAGCTGTGTGCGGCAATCCGCTTTGGTTATCAATTTTTTTTTGCGAAGGTGCATTGACCGCGCACAAAGGAAATCTCCGTTGCGTCGCCAGAATGAATCAGATGTAGATGCTCCCGCTCGGTTCGAAGCTGCTCCCGACCGACTCTTCCCTTTCCTTCTCAGGCTCCGAACTACGTGACCAATGTTTGCCCTCCTTTGCTGGGGCGCATTTCGCGTCGGTCTCGAAAAATGAACTCATAAGCTGATAGAAAACAAGGCGCCTCCGCTTTCCGGCCATTCGACTCGATCGACAGAGAGAGGGTGGAGCCCGAGCCTCGGTGTGCCGCCAAAGGGATCAACGCAACGACTAACTTGATATCGGAAGGTTCGCGATGACCGCAATGATTTTCAATTTTCCGTATGGCGATTCTGCGGATTCTGCGGCGGTCCAATGCATGGTCTGACAAGCGACTTGTGCGCGAGCGGCGTGTGTCAAAAGATGTTCGCCACTGGTAGAAATTCCGAGCGACGCGACAGATACATATATGACACTGGCATTTGCAGGTGGGGTCTGTGGCGTTCTGCCCCCTCACCTCCGATCGTCCCTTCCAACCCCCCCATCGACTCGACCTGTCTTCCATCATTCGCCCCCCCTGTATTCGCGATAGGGACCGGGACCGGGTGAGGGTAGGTCCGGTGAAGCAGCGCAGCCGGTTCGTGCGCTCTTCCTCGCTTGTCATCGATGTCATCCCCGGTATTCCAATTCCGAGATTTACTGGTTTTTTTTCTCTTCAATTTTGTGTCGCAGCAGCCTGCCACTTACCCCCCCCCCCCCCTCCCCCGCAGCTGCAGCCGCTCGTCATCCATCGGTTGTACACAATGACAATGACAACTATCGGACGATCGATGGCGTTAGCTAGCCCACGTTCGTCTACTGTATGTATGGTCCGGCGGCGTTACCGGAATAACAGTAGCCCGCCCGCGGCGTGGGTCAAGGGCGCATTTACCTGGGCCTCGTTCAGGTTCGTCGGCCCGCGGGCTCGGGCCCTGCGATGCCCCCCTTCTCACCGGCTGCCGACCCACTCTATGATAGACCTAGACCACCCACATGGAGTCAGAGTGGGAGCCCTGCTTTCTCCCACTCTGTCATTCCCCGTTGTCATTCGCGGATTCCATGTGTGTCCGATGAGGATGCTGTAACGGCGCTCGTGGTGTTCCCTTCTTGCGTATCATGGGCAGTTCGCCGTTGTCCTCACCTGACGCCCCTGTTGGGTCTCGTTTCAGCGGTTTCTTGCTTGTTGCCGGTGGCCGGTGTTACAGATCTGAACGTCTGTTACGGCCAAGTGTAGGCGCTGCTTGTGCGTCTATCCGGCAGTGACGGACAAGATCAGCCTCATCCCACCTTACGCCAGTATCATAACGAGCTTGATAGAATGAAATCTTATTCCATGTGGGAATGCTGTGCACGATATGACCTATAAATGATATTGTGACGGCGTGTGACATGTGACAAACATTGTATTTGGTAGATTTAAATCGAATCAATGCATCCGCGGCAAAACAGGAGCAAAATGGAACATTGCATGCGCGTGCGATGCTCGGACGAGCCAAGCACTGGCAATTCCAGTTCGACTCACTCGGCCTTTGGCCTTGGCAAGGCCGTCTTGTAGTCGCTTAGCCAGTCTGTCCTGTCAGCAAGCTGCCTTTTATGGCCCCTTCCAATACCAACACCACCCATGCCCACCATACGCCATACCTCGACGCCCTCCTCGACGCAGTCCCGGATGATGCTATTCCCCTCGACCTTAAAATCTGCGAGCACGTCCCACAGCGTCCCAAAGTTCGTCGACGCCGCGCTGCGCCTCGCTTCCGGCGGCTCGTCGCGCCAAGACGACGAAGCGCGCCTCCGCGACGCCTGGCCCCAGATCCAAGCGTCCCTCCAACACGCCCTACACGCTCTCGGCTCTCCACCCGCGCACGCAAAACGCAAGCGCTCCCCCTCCCCCTCCCCCGCGCAAGCGCCCCCCACGAACAAAAAGCCCAAACACGAGGAAGAGGACGATGGGGAGGAGGACCCACCGCACCTGACGCTGCACGCGCTCTCCGCAACTGCGCCCGTTCGGCATAAGGTCGATATCACGCTGCACGCGCGCTCCCTCCGCCTCGCGCATGCCACCACCGGCGCACTCGTTGCACGCTGCGCCCGCGCAGCGCTCACACGTGCGTTTCTCCTCCCAACTCGCGCGCGCGCCACCGGCGCAGCGCAGTGGACTGCGCTGCTCCTCGCTGGGGACACACCGACCCCGGCGCCGTCTGCTGCGTCTCGGAAAAATAACGGTGCTGGTGCAGCGAAGGGAAAGGAGAAAGTGAGCGCGCGATTCGAATTGGCCTGCTCGGTTCCCGAGGCCGGCAAGGTCCCGCACCTCACTTCCCACCGTTCCACATCCACGTCTGTAGTATCTACGTCCGCGTCCTCGTCCTCCACTCCGCACCAAGCCCTCCTCTCTCTCCTATCCTCCCTCTCTACCTGTACCCCCACCACGGGCACGGGTACGTATCCCGCCCCCAAACTTGTACAAATCGAGCGCGGCGCGCGGCTCGCAGGAATCACTGCTTTCCGTGGCGCACGCGAGACGTCACTCTGGTTCCTCGATGGCGCGGGGATCCTGGCGGATACGCGCCCGGCCGAGTTCTGGGCACTTGCGGACCTCGCGCGGGGCGACGCGGGCGTGCGTGTGCTTAGCGCTACTGGCCGTACGTGTACAGTCATCCTCACTAGGTGCCCCCCGCCCCATACAACCGAGGGAAGCGAAGAAGACGATGAGGGAGAAGAGACGGAGTTTCAGATGATAGATGGGAAGGAGAGAGAGGGGATCATGGAGTGGGTGCGGAAGCATAAGTCCGCGTTTGGGATCGCCATTGCGCAGAGGGCGGCGGCAGGTACAGGTACAGAGGGTGGGGTGGTGGCGAGAGGAGACTCGGATTCGGACTCGGATTTCGAGCAGGAGAGCGGGGGGACCGACGACGGGTCCCCGTCGTCCAGCGGCTCCAGTTCCGGTCCGGGTGAACATGAAGGCGGCGAAGAAACTGACAACGAAAGCGGGGCCGATGAAGGTGCCGAGGGTAGTGCCGAAGCAGAAAGCGACGACGACGAAGGGGACGACGAAGAGGTGGTTGAACTCGACCCAAAGCGACACCCACTCTTACGCGCGGCGGCAGCAGGTGCAATACCCAAGATGTCGCGTGCTGCGGTAGACGCTGCCGTCGGGCTCGTCGTTGACGATCTTGTCGGACGGGTGCCTGGTGGAACCGGACCGCAAGCACCACCCCCCACACACGATGAGCATAGACACAGGCATGAGGACGACGGGGAAAGTGAGGAAGACGAGCTCGAGGACTGAGTACTGAGTACCGAGAACTCCCAACGTTGTTGTTGCACCGGGCTTCAGCGGCCAGATGCGGCCAGAGTCTCGAATAATAAGGATTGTCTTGTTGCTCTGATACAGTCAATGTGGTCTGTGTGTGCGGAGGGTAATAAAGCACTACATTGTCATGGTTGTAGAAGTATGCATCTGGCCCGTCCACATTGTCGCAGGTTGGTTGTCTCAACATCTCGCACCTCGAAGAGCTCTTCTAGGGGGGGGGGGGGGGGGGGGGCAAATCGGAAACGCGGTCGTGGAGGCCGTTTGGGTGGCGCGGCCAACCTGTCTCACAACACCAAGCCAGCCTGCACAATGCGTAGCGTAGAGGGCCAGAGGGTCGCCGAGGTATTCCCAACCATCGTGGAGGGGGTGAGACAAGTCGAATTGGCGGCAAGTTCTTTCCACAAAACTTGAAGACACTGGCACGTCCGAAGACAAGAGACTCTCAGACGTATGAACGCGTGAATCTAAGGACGACCATTTGCGTCTCCTCTGCCATCGACGAGGGATGACAGGACACCATGCAGATTGTTTGAACGGAAGGACGAGAAGCGAAAGGAGGGGAGAGAATGGGAGATGATTCGGAGAACACCGAAAGCGAAGTATTGGTACCTGTGTTGGGGCGCACCGGAGGGAGGAACCGGCTTGGATCGTCATGAGACTTGTAGCTTGGGCCGTTGCTAGATATACGCCCTCGCAAGTATCAGACTAACTCGGACTCTCGTAAGGCTCGCGGTTTGAGGCCTTTGAGGCCTAACGTGAGAGACTTCTGCTTTGTTTTGTCACCGCTCCACCGGCATCACCAGCCGCGGTCCCTCGAGTCTAGTAATCTTAATATTTCCAATAAGCAAGGCAAAACAGCTACTAAACTACAGAGAAATAGACGGTAAACTTCACCAGTCAGATATTTACAGTGAGCAACAATTGCTTCACGCGTTTCTCCCGACACAAGCCGAAATAGCCTCGTCACTCTCCATATCTACAAAAAGCACCTAGGCGATCCCATGCTGCCTAAGTAATTGAGGTGTGGTCCTTGTGTCGTGCGTTCGTCCCTATCCCGTGCTTTAGTAAAAGGTGTGTAACACCGAAGCTCTGCTCGTGGGAGGAAGAGGAAAACTCACATGGGCCGCAGGAGTACTGGGACCAGATCTTAATCGTTCTCCGCCTGGAATTTCGCATCGTAGTCGAGCAGCACCCTTGCAATATCGAGCCGTCCACGATAGCACGCTAAATGTAGTGGGGTTGCATGGTCCTTATCTTGTGCGCTTGTATCCGCGCCGCGCTCTAACAGTAGCTCTGCAACACCGAGACCGTCGTCTTGCAACCAATAGCACCCTTGTGACACTAGGTGCAAAGGCGTCTGTGCTTGGTCGTTCTCTGAATCGGCTTTCGCGCCATGGTCGAGCAACACCTGTACGATCTCGAGCCTCCCAAGGTGGGAAGCAGAATGTAATGCGGTGTTTTGACCCTTGTCTGGGGCATTGACATCCACGCCGCTCTCGAGCAATAGCTGTGCAATGCCAACACCATGTTCGCGGGGGTTACATTCGCCTCGCGACACTAGGTGCAACGGTGTCTCTCCCTGATCGTTCTCCACGTTCGGGTTTGCGCCATGGTCGAGAAGCGCTGTTGCGATCCCGAGCCTCCCCCAGAAAGCTGCCGAGTGTAATGCGGTGTCGTGGTGTTTGTCTCGTGCATGGACATCCGCGCCACGCCCCCCCAGCAATAACAATGCAATAACGACACCGTCTTCTTGGGAATCGTATTCACCCCGAGACACCAGGTGCAATGGGTCCTCGCCCTGGTCGTTCTCCACGTCCAGGTTTGCGTCGTGATCAAGAAGCACCTACGATCCCGGGATAAAATGTAGATATTTTTTATATGAAAAAGAGAAGTACCTGTGCGATCCCGAGCCTCCCCCTGAAAGCTGCTGAATGTAGCGGGGTGGTCTTGTTCTTATCCCGTGCATTGACATCCACGTCGTGCCCCAGCAATAGCAGTGCAATAACGATACCGTCTTCTTGGGAGTAGTATTCACCTCGAGACACTAGGTGCAATGGGGTCTCGCCCTTGTTGTTCTCCGCGCCCGGGTTTGCGCCATGGTCAAGAAGTATCTGTGGTCCCAGAATAAAAGTGGAAATTTTTAAAAACCAAAAAAAGAGAGAAGTACCTGCGCGATCTCAGATCTCCCTTTGAAAGCTGCTAAGTGTAACGGGGAGTCCTCGCTCTTCCTCCGTGCATTGACATCCACGCCGTGTTCCAGCAATAGTAGTGCAATACTGATACCGTCTTCTCGGGATTTGGAGTCGTATTCACCTCGGGACACTAGATGTAATGGAGTCTCGCCCTGGTTGTTCTCCGCGCCTGGGTTTGCACCACAGCCGAGAAGTACCTGTGTTCCCAGAATAAAAATGGGTTTTTAAAACAAAAAGAAAATGGAGAGACGTACCTGTGCGACCCCGGACCTCCCTTTGAGAGCTGCTAAATGTAACGGGGTGGCCTCGCTCTCCTTCCGTGCGTTGACATCCACGCCGCGCTCCAGCAGTAGTAGTGCAATACCGATACCGTCTTCTGGAAATTCGGTATCATATTCGCCTTGGGACAATAGGTGCAATGGGGTCTCGCACTGGTTGTTCTCCACGCCCGGGTTTGCACCACGATCGAGAAGTGCCTATGGTTCCAGAATAAATTGGTTATTTAAAGAAAAAAAAAAGAGAAGCACTTGTGCGATCTCGGATCTCCCTTTGAAAGCTGCTAAATGTAACGGGGTGTCACCGCTCTTCCTCCGTGCATCGACATCCGCGCCGTGCTCCAACAATAACCGTGCGACACCGACACGTTCTTTGGAGTCACGTTTTCCTCGGGACACTAGATGTAATGGGGTCTCGCCCTGGTTGTCCTTCGTGCCCGGGTTTGCACCACAGCCGAGGAGTACCTGTATTCCCAAAATAAAGATTTTTCAAACAAAAAAGAAAAAGGAGAGAAGTACCTGTGCGACCCCGAACCTCCCTTTGAGAGCTGCTAAATGTAACGGGGTGCCTTCGCTCTTCCTGCGTACGTTGACATCCACGCCGCGCTCCAGCAGTAGCCGTGCGACGCCGACACGTTCTTGGGAGTCACGTTTACCTCGGGACACTAGGTGCAAGGGTGTCTCGCCCTTGTCGTTCTCCGCGTTCGCGGTTGCACCATGGTCAAGTAACACACTCGCGAAACTGGGCGCCCCAACGAAAGCTGCTAGATGTAATGGGGTCCAGCCCTTCACTATCCGTATGTTCGCATCTGCGCCATGTTCCAGTAATAACTGTGGAAGAATTAGCTCATCTTCAATGTCACCGCCACTGTCACTGTCACTATCATCACTGTCCAAGTCACCGTCCAAGTCACCGTCCAAGTCACCGTCCGAGTCACCGTCCAAGTCACCGTCCGAGTCACCGTCCGAGTCGTCCCCCCGGAGTAGTCGGTGAAGCGGGGTCTTGCCCATTTTGTCCCGAGAATCAACATCTGCCTTGTGCTCAAGCAGCACCCGAGAGACCTCGAACCCTTTGGAGTCTATCGCCAGGTGTAGTGGAGTACTGAGATCATCCTGCTGACAATTTACATCCGCACCGTACTTGAGTAGGAACTGTACTACGTTGACGTTTCTGATTGCTGCGTGGAGTGGCGTTCGTTCCCTTGTTCCCCGGGCATTGACGTTCGCGCCGTGCTTAAGTAGGGTTTCCGCAACCCTGACGTAATCATTGATCAGTGCCGCACGCAGCGGAAACTCGTACAGGCCACCAAGAGCATTTACGTGCTGTGGGTGTTTGGTGGCGAGGTGTTCGACCAAGTCGGAGAATCCGCAAAGCGAGGAATAGTACAAGGGGGTAGGTACCTTTGAGGGCGACTCAGAATCGGATGACTTGTCCATGTTGTATATTCCAACCCATGCCGCGAAATGAGGTTTGTCGTGGTCGAAGAGGGACTCCATTCCATCCTTCACACGTGATGCGACGTCCTCGAATTGCGCATGCGTCACCCAGTGTTTAGCCGCGTATTCTGCCAGAGGGAAGCCCTTGACGATCTCTTTATTGGCATGGTCATCTAAATAGAGAAGAGACCCGAGACAGGCCTGGGCGAGGATCGTGTGCGCGGGTGAGGGATTGATCTGATATTGAGAGAAATCTCCGAGCCGATTCGACATCAAGAACTCCTTTACGGAGAAGTGCGAAAACTGGACGACCTGAGAACCGTTGTCATCGACGATGGCAATCAGACTTGAGCATGTGGACAGTACGGCATGTACTTTGTCATGCGGCTTCCAATCCGCGCGGTATTTCGGAACTGCTCCCTGGGCTGTATCGAACTCGAATGCAAGCAGTTCTGCAAGCTCTTCGACATAAAGCGGACGGACGGCCACCATGAGGCACTGCAGCATACGATGGGCCTGCGCTTGGTTCGCCTGGGAGATTTGACTGAGGACACGCGCATACGTCTCGTCTAGCGTTTTAGGTAACTGATCAAGAGTTTGCCGAATACTTGCCGGGAGACAATACCGCAGCACCTCTAGTTGACAGAATACCCATCTGAACCTATATGATACAAGATAAGAGGACCAATCGCCGAATATGGGGGTATAGCCTTACATTCCGTCCGCTTTTTTAGACAGTTCGTCGATAACCAATTTTTTCTCTCCAGCCCGCCAGTTCCGCATCTTCTTGTCTGAACAAACCACGTCCCCCACGTAGTCGGAAATATCCTTCTGTTGCCCGCTTTCATCGTGAAGTGAGACAACACAATAGGCTAGTGGCTCGAGCGCTTCCTTGATGTCAACTTCCGGGCGGCTAGTAACGCACAGATGCAAGGACGGGAGTTGCATCTCAACGAGGTCTTCCACGAGGCTAAGGACCGTCTCTCTTGGGGTCGGCATCCCAGACATGTCGGGACACTCATCAAGTGCGTCAAGGATGACGTAAACCGGCTGCTGGGCGACGACTCTGAGCATCTCCTTCAGACAGTTCTTCAAGACACCAACACTCGGTTGTTGCGCGCCCTTTCCGTGTGTAGAATAAAGACGAGAGATTATGAGACAACAAAGTTCCGAGTAGGCAGATAATTGAGTGAGAAGTGAGGTGAGAAAGTTGCGGATGTTTTGTTTTTCTTTGTCCCGGAAGTCGAAATAGAAGAATGCTAAGGTTGCCAGTCCGTCATCGCGCAAGGATATAAGGTGTTTTATGATTGAAGTACTATAGTCAATATGAGTTCCCACCATTAGCGCCGAAGGCGGGAAAAACGAACCAAAGGATGCTCTTGCCCGAGCCCGCTAAGTAAATGGTGAAACCACCGGGAGTAGAGCAGTGAAAGTTAGGGACATACGTTTTCCGTGGATCCAGAGGAGGGAGCCAATCAATTCCCACTCCTTGAAAATAGTACCTTCGAAGAACCACGTGGCAGTTCCCTCGTGGTAAGCCTCGCACGCGGTGTTGTAATTCACGGTCGGGTCCGGCGAGGAAAACCATTTTCGGATGTCCTGTTCTATGTAGATCCCTGCGGCGAAGTTTCAGTTAGTGGCGGCCTACTACGACGGAAATAATGGAGGTAGTAAATCACGAACACATTATCTCGTCCATATTGTACTTTATTTTACCCACGGTGTACATCATTTCATCTACGTTTCTTGCTATCTCTTGCACAGTCCCGTAGGCTTTCTTGGCATCTAGAGAACGGGAGTTAGTGTGGAGGGGGTGACTGTTCAATGTAGCCGCGTACCGTGTCTGTGCTCACTAGCGGACTTCAAGACCTGAGCTAGTGCCATCCGGACCTCCACCATCGCCATCTGAAACTCCTCCCGCGTCAGGCTATCCAGCCTTTTTAAGCCGTCCTCAATATCCGCCCTTCCTACTAGTTTCTTCAAATATGTTTCTGATTAAATGCGAGAGCAGTCAAGTGTTAATCGAGTATATCGTAGAAACAATAACTTACTTGTTCTACTCTGTTGCATCTCCTTTGTCGCAATAGAGAGTATAGAAAGTACCTCAGCCACGATTTTCATAAGTATCTCAACCATATCCTTGGTCAGCGAAATTTGAGTATGAACCCCAAGACGCTTGAGGAAGAATTGAATGCGCTCAAAGAGGTCGACGAGCGCATCGTGGCTTGACTGGACATCCTTTGCTGCCTGTAAACACCAGCATTATGAGGGTGAATAAAAAAGAATACAGATGAACGAACAGCGAGGAGGACACCAATTCCAACAAAGACTGCTTTCGCAGGAGGAAGTGCCTGCACAGCGATGTTACAAAGCACCTCGGTCATCGCAGATTGTACGTACGATACCGACACCCTCGCCAAGGGTCGAGGAAATTGTGTAGAGGACGTGCACCGATGAACGGATCCATTTCATCAACTTGTTATCACCATTCCTAAACTTATCAAATGCCTCGGCGTGACTTTGAATTATGTCCAGGACGGCCTCGGCGGAATCGCAGCTCTGTAGTTCCTTGGCGAGCCAGTTGTCTAAAAGGTCGTTCCCGGTCTTTTTCTTGTACTCGGTCAAGGCGCCATCAAGGATTGACTTGAATTGTGAAGATGAGTCAGGTATTTGAGTTGAAGACATGGTGATATAGGAGATTTGGTAGGGAAGATAGTAGACTGTCAAAAGAGAGTGCCAGTGCAGTGGGCGAGTCCGAGGAGGGGGGGAAGTACAATCGCCTTGTTGTCTTTAAAATCCTCACTGCATTGTTCAGTTTACCTCGCCTCAAGCCTCGCCTCGCGCCTGCAGGCCGCCGGTCTCGTGCGTGTACATCTCGTGTACCAGAGTGGCAGTGGCAGGTGACATGTGACATGTGACATGGTGTAATAATTTGATTCCGACCCGGGCGGCACAGGCCAACCCTGAGGTTACATGACCCATGCTACTGTAGAACGACCATTGGCTGGTAGGACCAAGGGTAGGACTCGGAAGTGCGTAGTTTTACTAGACGAGGAGGGTCCCCTCCGAGTCCACCGGACTTGTTCTGCTGTACTAGTACTAGTAATACCACCTTGTACAGGCTGCTGTGCTACTCCGAGTCTTGGCTGTACTCAAGCTGTAGTAGTACCGCCTTGTACTGCCGTAGTCAAGGCCGTAGTATCGCCATGTACTGCTGCGGTAGTATCGCCTTGTATAGTACATACCGCCTATTTACCTAGTGTAGGGAAGCACCCCGGCACCATCCGAGCTGAGTAATTAGTAAGCGTTGCCTTCCTATTACGGATGTGTATATGGACCGGTCGGATGTGGAAAATAGGAGTAAATCTTTTTCCTCAAAAACATCATCATCGCTGCGTGTCCCTATCAAAGGGATCCTTAATATATATTATTCTCTATAGGTTATGGGCCCTGGCCCCATAGCTTAATACAGCAGGCCAGGAAACATTACTCTACTTGTAACAATATACTCCCCAATGGCAGATCAAGAACAGCTAATCGACCCCCCTGTCGATCCCGTGCCGCCGCAAGGTGTCGAGGATCATCATGTTCTTATTCGCGAGCATGACACCTCAAATATTCCGAAAGTCGGTGAGCCGCTCGACGACAATAACTGGAGTGTATGGCGAGAGCGCGTTAGGCACATACTTCGCCTACAACGAGTCTTGGCGTATGTCGATGGGACAGTCCCGTGTCCAGAAAACCCAGCAGAGAAAGAAAACTGGGAGGACAACGACAATTACGCTCAAGTAATAATAGTCATGAATATTGCGTCAAACGAGATGATCCATGTCATCAAATGCAATACCGCATGGGATATGTGGATTAATCTTGAAGCAATACACGAGTCCACAGGGCTCGATCACGCTGTCACTGCGGCACAAAAATTATTCGGCAGCAGAGCTTGTTGCGCAGCAATACGTGCAGCTAACAGGAATGGAGTTCTCACCTTTGAGTAGGTTGAGAGACTATAGAGTGGAGAGGGTGCGCAAGTGAAGAAGAGAGTGAATATCCTATTCGCCTCCCTCCCCATGGGAGGGTTTTTATACTCTATGGTCCTACCCTGTCCATATGCGTAAAAGTGATGAGTACAGGCGTCCACAATATCGCGTTTTTACACACGCCTGATGTAAACTACCACTTCGAGATAGCCATAGGGCTTCTCTCACTCAGAGGGCGTATTGCGCCCGCTATAGTACGTATCCCAACTACCGTAATAGGAAAGCATACTACCGTAATGTCGTAACTGCTATAGATAAGGTCCTTACGTACTTATCTCGTTCCAACACTCCCCCTTGCTTAGTGCAGCTTATTAAAGCGCGTCTAAGCAATCACCTAGCAATCTCACGAGCATTGGGAATGAGCATCGAGTGAGGGTTGCGTAGGAGTTGATGAGACTATGGCTGTCTCTAACCCGTCTCATCAAGTTGTGAATGGCTATCATCAACGACATTCTTCCAATCTTGAAGTATGATTATTATGTTCCCATCAGGGACAGGACGTACGAACTCCCTTCTGGTAGTTCGATGAGAGGCTTAGAGCCAGATGTCTGCTTGGAGAAGCGACATCGCACCATGTCTAGTTAGGTGATTCTGTCCTGTTCTTATGAGGAGACAGTTGCTCGTTGTACTCTTCATGAAGAAGAAACGATGGACGCGGAGGAACATAGAGAAACATGTGTTCCTCAGAGGTACAAAAGCTCCTTCACGCTCTCCATCACGAATCCCCATCATCGGACATGGTGTGTTTGAGTGGCGAGTAGCCAAACTCTAGCCCTAGCTGTTCCCTGAATTTTAGGAATTTAATGCGACCCAGATTCTTAGTAAAAAGATCGGCGGGGTTCTCAGCTCCTTCAATGAAGAATAACTCTATCTTCTTTTCACGGATCACATCACGTATGTAATGGTGACGCAAATCAATGTGTTTGATCCGTTTCTCCTGAACAGGATTAGAAGATAAGAATATGGAGCCTTGATTATCTCCGCATAATGGAATAGGTCCGAGATTTATTCCAAGCTCACTAAAGAGCGAGCGAATCCAGACCAATTGTCTGCTTGTATCACACAGCGACATGTATTCTGCTTCAGTGGATGAGAGCGCGATAGATTTCTGCGCTCTAGAATTCCAGCAGAACACTCCATTAGCCATCTTTACTAAGTAGCCCGTAGTGGACTTTCTGGTAACTGGGTCAGAAGCCCAGTCAGAATCTGCGTATGCTATTATACCACCATCGCTTTTGCCGTCAAAGACTAAAGCATAGTTTGAGGTACCAAGTAGATAGCGGCAAATGTAAAGTGCACGCTTATAATGGTCCTCAGATGGATTGGCAGCAAATTGTGCCATCTTGGTAACAGCATAGGCAATATCTGGTCGCGTACCAATCATAATGTATAGGAGCGATCCTATCACTTGTTGGTATGACGCGCGGAGCTCTGGGGTTGCAGTTCCCTTATTAGGGGATGGATGATACCCTTCCGGTAGTGGGGTAGGTACTGATTTGGCGTTAATCAGGTTAAAGCGCTGCAGCACTTTCTGAAGGTAATCCTGCTGATCTATCAGGATTCTACCTTTAGAATGTAATATGCGCATGCGCAGAAACTCTTTGGTATCACCCAAATCTCTGCATTCCCATATTTCCATGAAGCGTCTCTTCAGGGATGCTATGTCCTTCTTATTCCTTCCAAGGAAAAGAACGTCATCGACATAAACAATAACTATGATTGTTTTGTCCTCATTCACGAACAGACCTGAGTCTGATTGAAGTCATATGCAGTCAAGGGTGCTCATGGACTTATCCAGCGCTCTCCACCAAGCGAGTGCTGCTTGTTTAAGTCCGTATATAGCCTTCCTTAGGCGCATGACTTTGTTCTGTTGGCTAGGGTCTTTAAACCCTTCAGGTTGTTCCATATAGAGTTCCTCATCGAGGTCTCCATAAAGAAAGGCAGTTTTGACGTCAAGTCCAGAGATGTGCCAATCCTTCAGCGCTACAAGCGCGAGCATCATCCGGACGGTCTCAAACCGTACCACTGGCGAGAATATTTCGTCATAGTCTATGCCTTCAACCTGTGAAAAGCCTTTGGCAACTAGCCTGGCTTTTTTACGGCCATCTGACTTTAAGTCAAATACCCATCTATTCTTGATCACCCTTCTGCCTTTCGGCGGGTTAACAAGATCATAGACCTTGCGTTTGCGAAGAGAGGCAAGCTCTTCTTGGCACGCATTACGCCACTCCTCCTGGGGTTCACTTGGCATTTTAAGAATGTCCCGATAGGTCCATTCGCGAATATTAGAGGTATCAGGTGACTCTAGATCCAATGGTGAAACTGCTTTGGCGAGCAGAAGATCTAGAAATTTGACTCCCCCTTCCTGAGCTAGGCGGATCAGAAGTTGCTGATCTACTTCGTCTGAATCATGCGGATTATCACTCTGTGCACTGGAAGAGTCAGGATCGGCTTGTTCAGGAATGTCACCTGAGGCCGTCCGACTCAGACGTGGACGCTGCTGGGAGCTACCCGGCTGCGGCTGTGTCAATTGTCGCCATGTGCGAGTCCGCGCAATGTCTCGAATAATCGTAGTAGGAGGCCTATCTCCATAGACATTTTCAGGACGAGTAACTGGTTTCCTTGTACGCCCCGAGCGCCTAGGTTCACTAGGACCAGGTACTGGTTCAGGGGGTAAAGGCGGAGGTAGCTGCAATCCAATCCCTCTAGTATGAGTACTAGGAGGGGGTCCAGCGGCCGGCTGGGGAGCGCTTCTCCCTTTAGTAATAGGGGGCTCAGGTGGTAGGTCGTCATCATCACCAGGAGTGGTATGGTCTTTAGACAGCTCATGTGGAACTGTATCGTCTAACTGAGTTACACCACGGGGCTCACGTCTAGGATTGTCTGTTGGACACCTAGGAAATAGAGCTTCATCGAAGAGTGCCTTGTCTGAGTAGAACAAGGTATTTGGCGTGCGCATGAAGATGTTAGCCTTCATTCCAGGTCCTCTACCAAGGTAGATCATTAGCTCGCTTTTGGGAGAAAGTTTATTCACCCGGCGGGCTTCTGGAATATGTACATACGCGCCACAGCCAAATACTCTAAGATGCGATATATCAGGGACTTCATTGTGCAATAGTTTGTAAGGAGTCTGCCATTGAAGGCGACTTATGGGGGTTCTATTGTAACAATGTGCAGCGTGTAGGACTGCAAATTCCCACCAACTCTGTGGTAAACAAGCATCAAGGCGCATTGCCTGAGCTTTGTCCATTATGGTACGCATAAAGCGCTCAGCGCGCCCATTTTGCTGAGGCGTATGTGGCGCTGACTGTAGCACTGTAATGCCGGCATCCTTAAGTTGCTTTAGGAAAGCATCCAATTTGTATTCACCGCCGGCATCAGACATCCATTCTTTTATGGTAGCGCTAAATTGATTTTTAATTAGCGCAAGCCACTGCTTTAGAGCAAGTAATAGCAGAGGCTTTATCCTGTAAAAGAGTAATCCATGCAAACGAAGTATAATCGTCAAAGAAGACGATAAAATACTTGTATTTATGGTATGACGGTAAAGGGAAGCTTTTCAAATCGGAATGTATTCGATTGAAAGGGGCTTTAGCCCTTGTATCGGACGGAGGATGTAAGGCAGCAGGCATTTTGCCTTGCGCGCATCCAGGACATATGTTATCAGAGGTGGGAATTATAATCCCTTCTGGGAAGCCCTTAGTGTGTTCCTTAGCTCGTCTCAAAACCTCTTTGGATGGGTGACCGAGGCGACGATGCATAAGGTCATAGTCTACATTAAGTAATGCAGATTGGTTCGCAATAAGCGACTCAGTTAGGGTGGATATAGAGGCATCTAGCCAATATAAGGATTGTCCGTGGAGAAGGGGTTTACATTGGACAATAGTCTTCTTTTTACGTAGCAAGTTAATATGCTGCGAATTCCCCATAACGCGCAAACCTTGCTGTAGAAAGACTCCCATAGATAGAAGACGTGAGCTCATTCTAGGGATGTATAGGACCGGATATACCCGCGTAGTCACGGGTTTGTCTGTGATGTAATGCTCTAGCAAGACAGTTCCGGTTCCTTCAACGTAGAGTGTATGAGCTGCAGTCTTTACAGGAATCTTATCAGACTTGGCAGTTGGCTTATAGTCAATGAAGTCACTAAGTTTATTAGTGAAATGTGCTGATGCTCCTGAATCAAGGAGCCACATATTTTTTGTACGCTCTAAACACTTAGCGCATTGACTGAAGTACTCATTGTGCTCACACTCAAAGGAATCGAGGAGAGCGCTGCTAATATTGTACATTTTGAGTAACTCCGGTGCTACTACATGCGATTCTCGTAGATATACGAAACTATTACAGCTGCCCCATTTTTGATTTTTTAGGGGCAGGGCTAATACTGTAATGTTATCAGCATGTGGTGCGTTAAGTGAAGAAAAGATGTACTCTTCATCACATGATCCCCAATCGAGGATCTCAGTATCCGGTCCGGTCAAGAAAGACTCCGGTGTCAAAGATCGGCCTATAGAGACCGAAGGAGAGACAAGGGCGTCGAAACGAGGGTCCGTTTCTATGCCATTATCTTTCAGGTACTGCTGATTGCTACGCCAAATGGATTCAATCCGTTCATTAGAACGTGATCGAGGAGGGAAACGGCTTTCGCCGGTAGTAGCCCACCTGACTGTTGCTTCGACAATAGAAGCCGGGTCGACGTAAGGAGGCGTGGGGGCACGGGTTTCTTTATCAGAACCCCCATCGCTTATCGTCAGATCCGATAAGTCAAGTTGGAGAGCATTAGAGTGCTCACCAAATATCTCGGTGTCATCGAGGCCATCAATGTCCATTATCGGTTGTGCGCTGCCCGAAGGCTGCTGCGACATATCGATATCGAAATCAGAGTCATACTCTTCATCCATGAACTTTTCAATGCGAGGACGCATGAGGGCGTCAACATCAGCAAAGCGCTGCTCAAGCGTCTTTACGGTCTGGACTGTAGCGGGTACATCCAGCCGTTCAGCGAGCGTTAATGCCTTATTGACGGAAGGAAAGAAGCCGGAAGTCCTCTGGGGAGAGGGTGATTCGACTTCTGTCCTTGTGGAGACACCAGATGACCCAATGTGAGTCACCTTGTGGGAATGTGGGGGGGGCTAGTGCGGCGACGGAGGCAATATGCGAGTGCTGTGGAGCACGGGCAGGTGCCTTGCCTTTCCCTTTAGCCTTGCCTTTTCCGGATCCACTGTCCTCCGCGCTGCCTAAAAGGCTGCTGCTGGTTGGACGGGCCGGAGGTGCTAGGCTGCTGCGACGAAGAACCCTGCTTAGAGAAGCGAGGGTCATTGCGCTTCCGCTTAACGGCAGAAAGCTTCTGCGCATTATGAGCGGCCTTATGTTGTCCGCGATTGGTCTCAGTCTCATACTGGCTCTCGACACAAGCTGATACGGTATCGAGCTGAAGATCTGCCAAGGCAAGATTGTTGCACATGACAGGAATAAGGTGCTCCCATTTCTGGGGCAGAGCGGACATGGCAATAAGTGCCTGCAGCTGTGGGCGAATGGCAAGAGTGGTGGCATTAGGTCCAGTACCAACAGTGACTGCTCCAAGACGAGCGAAAGCGGCAGCCATCTTCTCGAACTGGGGAGCAGGATGCTGATTAGTGTTAATGCGAATGGAGATGGCTTCCTTGAAATCTTTGTAGATGCGGGGCATAGATACCGCACCGTACCGGTCTTTAACGGATTCCCAAAGAAGTTGGGAAGTGTTGCCAGTAACTGCCTGCTGTATAGCAGGCGAGAGGCGTAGGGTAAGATTACCCCTAGCCATCTCATCGCTTCGCATCCAAGCCGCTCTTTCAGCGGCATCGGCAACGGGAGGGACAGGGATGGTGCCAGCAACGTAGCCCCAGAGCCCTTGCGACATGAAGAAGGCGGTCATCTGCTTAGACCAGGTGGCCCAGTTAGAGCCATCGAAGACAGGGACAAGCGTAGTGAGTTGGGACGACATAGATGTAAAGATCTGTTGGCTTTTGAGAACGTCAGCATTGCGTTACAATAATAACAATACTGAGTAAGATAAAAAGCCAATATTAGTCCCGTTTTGACCCATAGGTCAATCCTATGTTGTGCGCTGGTCTTTGCAGTCTGCCAGTTAATCGCTAAGCCAATAGAACTGCTCAGCATCGCCCCAAGGTTATCATGTGCAGCGCCTCCAAATTAATGGAAGTTTACACATGGCCTTGTTTAGTTAGGCGAGAGGCCTAGTCTGTGTACTCCTCCAGAGCACAATATTGGGCTGTTATGAACCAGGGAGCCTCCTTGAGTCTAATGCCTACAACCACACGAGTCCCTCTTTGCAAAGGCAACGTCGTGGTGGGCGATGACCACAAGGCGCAACTCTGTCAAAGAGTGCGACGGCAAACCCTGTAACAGGGCCCATAACCTGTTGCGCAGCAATACGCGCAGCTAACAGGAATGGAGTTCTCACCTTTGAGTAGGTTGAGAGACTATAGAGTGGAGAGGGTGCGCAAGTGAAGAAGAGAGTGAATATACTATTCGCCTCCCTCCCCATGGGAGGGTTTTTATACTCTATGGTCCTACCCTGTCCATATGCGTAAAAGTGATGAGTACAGGCGTCCACAATATCGCGTTTTTACACACGCCTGATGTAAACTACCACTTCGAGATAGCCATAGGGCTTCTCTCACTCAGAGGGCATATTGCGCCCGCTATAGTACTGTATCCCAACTACCGTAATAGGAAAGCATACTACCGTAATGTCGTAACTGCTATAGATAAGGTCCTTACGTACTTATCTCGTCCCAACAGAGCTGATGAGAATACGAATATCCCTGAGTTCCTGAATACTCTTAAGGGACATTGGGAACGTATGAATATGGCAGCAGAGGAGCGATGTCGACTCCCCGACCTATGGTTCAAGGTCGTGATCTGCCAATCGCTCCCTCTTTCATGGGATATATTCGCTAGACAATACGTCGGTGGCTGAATTACTTTTGCAGAGGAGGACCCAAAGAAAAAGCTGACATCGCAGCAATATATTGGGATTCTCAAAGACGAATACATACAACGCCAGGAGCGCACCCCAAAAGGGGAAAACGTAAGCCAGGTAGTCTCAAAGGGACGAAACCTGAGCAAGCGCCTTGGTAATACCAACAGCTCACAAAAGCCTCGATGCAAACAGTGCAATCGGCGCAACCACAAAACGGAAGACTGTTACTTCCTCCAGAAGAACAAGTGCACCGTATGTGGTAAATATGGACATCAGTCCAAGAAGTGTTGGAATCGCGAAGGCGAAAGCTCGAAGAGGAAAGCTGCAGATGAGGGTGAACAAGGAACTAGCAAAAAGGCAAAGAATGAGCAGGCGAGCGTCGCAGTCCCTCACGCTGATATTACGACCGACGGAAACGTTGAGTCGGACATCGCAAATGTTGAGTCAGACATCGCAAACGTTGAGCCAGACATCGCAACTATCGGCAATGTCCACAAAATGCTCACGTTTGGTGTTGAGGAGAATCGGTTCGAAGAAATTGACGATGAGAATAGCATCGATAACGAAGAAGTCGTTAGCGTGAACGGAATCGATGAGCATTTGATCTATTATGACTGGCTGGCTGACAGCGCTACGACCTCGCACATCGTCAATCGACGAGAAATATTCACAGACTATCAGCCTCTGAAAAACATATCCGTCACCGGCGTTGGAGGAATCAAAGTTCCCGTCTTGGGACACGGAACTGTCGAGTTAGTGTCCAAATGCGGCGGCCGCATGTATATCTTGCGACTGCAAAACGCATTACACATTCCGACAAATAGAAATAACCTCCTATCCCTCGGAAAATGGGACAGCGCCGGTGGAACGTGTAAGAGCGGTCAGGGAACGCTCAGTTTGATAGACACAGACGGGGAAACCGTCGCAGAGGGCAATAAGATACAAAATGACTTGTACAAGTTGCAAGTTGAGCCCCGCGTGAATATGGTGTACAGTGACGAATACAAAACATTTGCGTCCAGCGTTACTCCACTCAGTTGGGAAACCTGGCACAAACGATTCGGTCACGTTAGCTATAGCGGGCTACAAAAATTGAAAGATAAAAACCTCGTAAATGGCTTCAACGTAGACGTTAATATGCCTAAACCAGATTGCGTCGCGTGCACCGAAGCTAAACAATACGAGGAGCCATACAGTAAGCAGGTAAACAGACAAACAAAACCTGGACAAATGACTCACATTGACGTGTGGGGAAAATACGATGTAATGTCCATAAACGGACATCAATACTTTGTCCTTTTTGTAGACGACGCCTCGAGGTACATGACCGTGAATTTCCTAAAAGGAAAAGACGAGGTGATGCAAGCGGTAAAAGAATATCTCACGTACCTAATAAATCGTGGCAAAACTCCTGGGGCGATACGCACAGACCAGGGGAAAGAATTCCTAAACGAGGCGTTAAAGTCTTGGTGCCGCGAAAGGGGAATAGAGACACAAAATACCGCGCCATACTCACCTGCCCAAAACGGCGTTGCTGAAAGGGCAAATAGAACGTTGGTTGAGTTGGCACGTGCGATGAAAAGTGGGCAAGACTTACCTGAGTTCCTATGGGAGCATGCGGTAGCTCACGCGGCCTACATACGGAACCGCTCATATACCAGGACGCTCCAAGATGCGACACCATATGAGATATGGTTTCAACAGAAGCCAGATGTCGCGCACCTTCGGGAATTTGGAGCGCCGGTGTGGATACTCCTACAGGGCCAGGCAGAACAGCGAAAGCTGCTGCCTAAGTCGAAAAAACGGGCCTATGTGGGATATGAAGACGGACCAGGAGCCGTCAGATATTATAACGCGGAGACGAGAAAAGTCCTCACCTCCCGTAATTACCGTTTTCTGACTCCTCCTCCTACTAAGGACCCCTCGCCCGATGTGATTGTGGTCACACCCGATGTACAGCGTGAAGGGGAGAAGGGGAGAGATGCACTGCCAACGGGCGACGTTCCGAAAGAGAGCGGACAGCCTAATAGTGAAGAGGACATCCATGGCGGTGACAGTCTGAAAAGAAAACGAGTAACAGGGCAGGAAGAAAACATACCTCGAAAAACACGAGGGAAGAAAATAGATTACCATCGCCTAAATGACCCTTTTTCCAATTCGGAAGATGAGGTAAACGCCGTGCAGGCTGAGGCCATGCTCAGTGGGGATGATCCGAAAAGCCTGGGCGAGGCTAGGAAATCCCCTGAGTGGCCCGAGTGGGAACGCGCTATTAAAGCAGAAATCGATCAGCTCGTCAGGACGGGAACATGGTCGATGGTTGACAAACCTGCTGATGCGATCCCAATAGCAAACAAATGGGTTTTTGCTAAGAAGTTTAGCAAACACAGCGAAATCCTGAAATATAAAGCGTGATTAGTGGCCAAAGGATGTGCGCAGAGGCCGGGGCGAGACTACCTCGAGACCTTTGCACCAGTGGTCAGGATGGAGACAATATGAGCCCTCCTTGCCATGTCAGTGATAAAAGACCTAATTACACAACAAATGGACGTTAAAGGGGCCTACCTGAACGGTGTCCTGAAAGAAAAGGTCTATATGAGACAACCCGATGGCTATGAAGACGGATCCGGTCGAGTATGTCTACTCATAAAAATGCTGTATGGGCTTAAACAGTCTGGGCGGGAGTGGAATCAAGAACTGGATCAGAAATTGCGTAAACATGGCTTCACGCGTTTGAGAGTGGATCCATGCGCGTACCTGCGACGAAATGGGGAAAAGCTCGAAATAATAACAGTGTGGGTCGACGACTTGATGTTGTTCGCATCAACACAACTGCTCATGGCCAAGATGAAAAGTGACTTACACTCTGAATGGGAGGTCACAGACATGGGGGAGCCGGCGAAAATCGTCGGAATAGAAATCACACGAACTGAAAGTGCGATTACAATCTCCCAAACGAGATATGTCGAGGCCATATTACAGCGGGAAGGGTTACAGTGTGCGAACGCAGTGTCGATCCCAATGGACCCGAATGTGAAGCTCAAGCCTAATCCAGACGGTAACGAAGGCGATCGAAGTAATTCGTACGCCCGGCTGCTCGGAGAGTTACAATTTCTCGCGAACGCAACCAGACCGGACATAGCGCATGCTGTAAATAGGTTAGCGGCTTATACAGCCAATCCGAGCCTTCAACATACCGTTGCGCTCAAGCGTATCTTGTGGTATCTGGCCGGAACGAAAACCTATGGCATAACATACTCAGCTCTAGCGAATAAGAACAGGGAATCTAACCTCTTTCACGGTTATGCAGATGCCGCATTCGCAAACACGGATGACTGCAAGTCAATATCCAGATACGTCTTCCTTGTGGGAGGCGGAGCGATTAGCTGGCAATCAAAAAAACAGACCGTGGTCGCGCTGTCCTCTACTGAGGCAGAATATATCGCCTTGTCAGAAGCGGGTCGAGAGGCCTGTTGGTTGAGAAGCCTGTATGAAGAACTAGGATGGAAACAGGCGTACCCGACTTTGATTAAAGGCGATAACAATGGTGCAATCGCGATGGCGCAGAATCCCCAGTTCCACAAGAGGGCAAAGCACATCGATATACGATGGCACTGGATCCGAGTGTAACGCCACCACTGGCATTAGTCCGACTTGGACTGCGAAAGGGCGTTTACGACTTAGCGAAATATCCTCTTGAAGTCACGTGACCTGGTCACGAGATACATGGCGCTTATCCGGCACGTGATCCCAACGCACACTAGGGCAAGTCGTGCCACTAGGTATTCCGATCGGCAAAGACGACTTGCGCGGAGAGGCAAGTGAAGCACGTGTGAACGAGGCGAAATGAAAGTGGTGATTGAAGAAGACCAAGATGGCGTATCTTGGTCTTACCAGGCCACTATTTATACAGATACGAGGACGCTTTAAAGCTCCTCTCCAATCCGAGACAATGAGTAGCGTAAGTAGCTCGAACCCTACTACAGCTATCCTAGGAATGAGTCATAGTACCATTTACATGTGATACTACGACTACTGACTAATGGTGAGGTCCATGACACATTACTACTTACTAACGTGGTCATATCCATATAGTAAGCATTCGTCCTCGCGTTCGTAACATCACCCCCTTTTCAGCCGCGACGACCATGGCGCCTAGTGGGGCCTACCCCTCCGACCCACGCCTCCTGCCTCTCCGTAATCCTATCTAGAACGTTCGCCATTTCCAGCCGGAACTTGCAGTGGGCCAACTCCGCTTGTACCCCTCCGAGCGCTTGGGCGAGGGCGTGGAGTCGCTGTTCCATCCGCTCAGCTTCGTGTCGGTAGGCGCGGAATCGGATTAACTCAGCTTTCAGCCCGACATCCTTCAGTTCGTTGACAGCGCGGTCCACCCGATGTTGGTTGCTGTGTCCGCCGACCAGAGGGTACAGGTCCTCTGGGGCGTAGTGCGGCTTGCCGGCCTCGCATACTTGTGGCTCGGCATAGAGTGGGCAGCTGTATACCTTGTCACTGTCTTCGACGAGGCCCAGGACGAGGGGGTCCGGCCCTGAGACGACTTGGACGAAGGTGGCTTGGCGCGTCACCCCCTGTGCGTCGGTGATGGGGTAGTGGACGAAATCGTCCCCCCGATTGTGTTTGTATCCGTGGGGTGCGGCACGGGACGAGCCGCCAAGGTAGCGTAGACGGACGGCGGGTAGTGGAGCGGCCTCGGTGTCAACGACGACTCCGGCACGATATAGTGGGCGCCCCGTGGTATCACAGGCGTAGGGGGTTTCGCGGGGGTCGTCAGTGTCGGTGGCGGTGATGATGTAGGGCTGCTCAGCTGGGTACCACTCCCGCAAGGTTCCTTCCACCGCCTCGTACACTGCTCTTTCAGTGTCACGGTATGCTGCCGGCATCGAATGAGAATGCACGCTCGTCGTGCCGCTGCCATTGCCAGTTGCTGCTGCTTCCAATGATCCGCGGGGGGCTTCCACGGCTGGTTCTTCATCCACTCCTGCCACCGCAGCGTGGCCCGAGTCTTCTTCCTCACGCTTGACTCGAATGGGGAGAGGTCGAGGTGAGGAATCTTCACCCCTTCCAAGAGTTGCACGAAGCCGAGCAATCTCGGCTTCCGTGTAGGGGGCCGTTGAGAGCCTTTCGCCGACGCCGTTGGTGAGCCAGTATGTGGCGGGTTGGTCAGGGTCCTCCAGGTCGATGATGGACTGGGGGTTCTCGAGGGCGGTGCGGAGCTCTTCGTAGGTGAGGCTGTCGACAAGTCGGGCAGTGAGAGGGGTGGAAGAGGAGGGAGCGGGAAAAGACATTTCGAGTTTAGTGGGGAGTCCAGTGTGAGAGGATGGGGAGTGAGTCGTTGCTTGTCCTCGTCTTATATGTATCCTCCTGGACTTCGAATTCCGTTCATACTCCGCTTGGGCTTCATCGGCAAACACGTCATCCTTGTCGACCCACTGGTTTTCCGAGTCGGGGTATCCTTTCCATTTCACGAGGTATTGCAATTTCTTGCTCCGGCCGAATCTTCTGGAGTCTAGAATACGCTCCACCTCATACTCCTCTTCCCCATCCACTAGATCCGGTGGCGGGCGTTGGAAGTTTTCTCCATGTAGAGGCGTTTCGCGATAAGGTGTGAGTAAATCGATGTGAAACACGGGGTGAATACTCCACTGCGTGGGGAGTTCCAATTGATAATTGACCGGTGAGAGTACTCGTGTGATTTTGAATGGACCGTGTCGTCGAGCCGCTAGCTTGGCGGTCGGTTGATTGGTTCGGAGGTGTCGTCCTTCCAGCCAGACTTGATCTCCGATTTGGTATCTAGGTGTGTCTCAGTGTTTGATCCATAGTGATTGTGCCTTTTTGATGAGGTTTTGGGCTTCTTTCCGTGCTTCTCGGAATTGTTGGAGTCGTGTGAGCACCTGCGGAATGGGCGATGGCTTGTCGATCCAGTCAGCGTGTGGGTCATATCCCATCATGAGTGAAAACGGGGACTTCCTTGTCGCCTCGTGGGGCCAGTTGTTATGCGCGAACTCTGCCATTGGTAGGAATCACGCCCAGTTATCTTGACGCTCGTTGGTCCAGAACCGCAGGTATTGTTCTAGCCACTGATTGGTGCGTTCTGATTGTCCGTCCATTTGAGGGTGATATGCCGTGGAGATGTTTTGGTAGATGCCGAGGATTCGGCATAATTCGCGTGTGAACTTTGATGCGAATCTCGGATCACGATCGCTGATAATTTTCGCCGGTAGTCCGAATCTCCGAAATACATGGGTGACGTACAGTGCAGCGGTTTCTTCCGCGGATATTTCCTCGTTGCAGGGGATGAACACTGATGCTTTGGTGCAGTCGTGGTCAGTTACGGTGAGGATCGAATCGTATCCCTGCGACTCCGGCAGTTTAGTGATGAAATCAAGAGCGATGACTTCAAATGGCTTAGCGTCAAGTGTTGGCGTGATGGGCACTAGTGGGGCTCGCATTGGGCGGTTGTTGACTTTGTGGCGTTGACATTCCGCGCAGCCTTGAACGTACTCCGTTATCTGTTTCAGCATGTTCGGCCACCAGTGACTTCGCTCGATGATTCTCGCCGTTCGCTTGATTCCTGGGTGGCCGTAGACTGGGGGGTCGTGGTGGTTGGCGATGACAATGCGGATCTCCTCCGGTCCTCCGGTGATTACTCGTGCACCTTGGTGGTACCAGACTCCATTGACTTTCTTGAGCTTGTGTGGGTCTACCCAGGGTCGTAGAATGTCTTCGTCTTGTTCGTGGGTTTCCGGCGATTGCGTGGTGACGTTTCGCACGAATACCTTCTCAGGTAAGACGACGATTCCTTCGTTGTCCCTTTCCCCTCGGTCATAGTCGGGTCTTCACGATAGGGCGTCTGCGCGTCCGTTGTTAGTCCCTTTGATGTGATGGATTTTGAAATCGTATTCCATGAGTTCTAGGACTTCTCGGGCTACTCGGCGACTTATCTTCTGCGGTGTCTTCCAGTGCGTGAGGTTGAGGTGGTTGGAGAAGATTTTGATTTTGTGCGGTGAGCCTGCCAGGAACGGTCTCCAGTGTCGCAGTGCTTTGACAATCGCCAGAAGTTCCAAGTCGTAGATGTCGTAGTTGCGTTCCGCTTCGTTTAGGGTGGCCGAGAAGTAACCGAGGGGGTGTCTTTTCCCGTCTTGCTTCTTCTGTAGAAGTACTGCACCTACTGCATATCCCGATGCGTCTACTTCGAGTTCGAATTGGTCTGTCAGTGTGGGATGTGCGAGTACCGGTTCGCTTGTGACTAGGCGTTTGAGGGTTTGGAAGGCTGTTTCTTCGTCCTTGCCCCACGTCCATTCTGCGTCTTTGCGTGTGAGTTTATTGAGGGCTCGTGCGTATGTGGCGAAACCGCGAATGAAGAGGCGGTAAAAATTGCAGAAGCCCAAAAAGGAGCGTACGTCACGTACTTTCGTGGGTGTGGGCCAGTCGCGTATGCCAGCAATTTTTACGGGGTCCATGCGAGTCACCCCCTTTTCAAGAATTACCCCCAGGTAATCCATTCGCGGTTGGTGGAATGTACATTTGGACGGTTTGAAGTATAGGTCGTGGTCGAGTGCCACTTGGAGTACTGCGCAGACGGCATCTATATGCGCTTGAAGTCCTGCGTGTTCGAGGGTAGCAATGCCAATGTCGTCCATGTATACTCGGATGATTGTTCCCATTGCCGCAAAGGCTCGGATCGTGTCGCCTAGGATGTCGTTCATCATGTTTTGGAACGTTGCCGGTGAGTTTGTAAGTCCAAAGTACATGACAAGGGGTTCGAAGAGTCCGTATTTCGTTTTGAACACGGCCTTGTGTTCATCGCCTACTTTGATCCGTACGTTGTTGTATCCCCAGCGGACGTCGAGTTTGGTAAATATGTGTCCGTCTCTGAGGTTGTTGATGAGTTCCGACATGAGGGGTAGTGGGTATTGGTTGCGCACCGTGCAGGCGTTGATTCGCTGGTAGTCTTGTACTGGTCTCAGCTTCCCATCCTTTTTCTTGATGAAGAAAAATGACGAGGCGTAGGGTGACTTTGAGGGTCGGATATAGCCTAGCCTGAGCTGTTTGTCTAGCCATTCGCGTAGTTGTCCGTCTTCGTCTTGTGACATTGGGTAGACTTTACAGTCAATGCTGGGGGGTGTGCCGGGTTTGAAGTCGATTGCGTGGTCCCAAGGTCGTGATGGTGGAAATCGGTGGGATGCTTCTTCGCTGAAAATCTTTGCAAAGCGCTGATATGGTTCTGGGAGGGCTTCCACGACAGTGTGTTGATTAGCTGCAATGGCCAGTTCGGTGGCAGTGGTACGTATCTGGCATTCTTCTTCGAGCTCTTGAACTATTTCCTCCGCTTCGTTTTGAGTGATTGCGCGTGCGATGGTGGTCTGCGTTTCTGCCGGGTTGATTGATCGTAGCACCACCGGGAGGGTGTCTTCGTGTATGGTGGCATGCGCCCAGCTGATGGTTGGTTCGTAGGTGGCTAGCCATGGATATCCGAGGACTAAATCCTCGTTGCCTATGTCGGTGACTAGAAATCTCATGACTTTTGAAACACCGTTGGTCTGAACATCTAGGTCGATGAAGTGCGTAATGGACCCAGCTTTATTTTCTGTGTTGTCAATGTTCCAAATTTTCTTTGGTTTCTCGAGGGTTTGTAGCCCGAGGCCCATGCGTCTGGCAAACGCGGGTCTTATAAAATTGTCGGTGGCTCCTGAGTCAACAAGCCCTTTGATATCGGCCATAGAGTAACTTGTGCGAATCGAGACTGGAATTCGAAGCGAACGGTAGCGAGTCATGATTACAGAGTTACAATTGACTGCCCTCACCCAGGCCGATGGGTTCAGGTGTCCTGAAAACCCTCTTGGGTCCAGAGATCTTTAAATACGAGGTCCTTGACCTCGTCACTTGCCCCTCTAAGTGTTTCCATCCATCCCTTGGCTTGCTCTTCGGGTGTAGCCTCCACGCGACGCACTGTCGTCAGCTCTTGACTGTAGTAATCGGTGTCCATGCTTCGACTCGTGCTTGCGCGTGGTGGGAGGGGTTGCCTTGGTTTTCTGGGGCGTGTACATTCTCGTGAGAAGTGGCTGGGGTTGTTACAGTTGTAGCAGATGACTTCCCTCATATCCCGGCGTGGTCCCCCTCCTCGATTTTGTCCTGGTCCTCCTCTTGGCGGGGGTGGCGATCTTTGGTAGTTGCCTCGGTTTGGGTCTCCTACTTCCACGAGGCGTGCGCGGGTTCTGTCTGCTGATGTGTCCATGGCGTTTGGATCATGGCGTGGTGGTTGGAACCTAGGCGTCGCCCACTGCGGGGCGTACCCGCGGTTTTGCTGTGGTCACGGTGGTGGAGCGCTGCGGGGTGTTGTGTTGAGTCCTAGGCGAGCGCGTAAATGGATGTATTGTTTCTGTCGTCGTAGTGCCGCCTCCTTCCATTCATTGAAGGTTTGAGGGTCATCCAACTCGTATATTTTTGTAAAAAGGGCTCTCGGAAGGCCCGCCGTGAATCGGTCCAGCGTTTGGCGGTCGTTGAGGCGGTAGTCAGCCTTTCGTGCTAGTTGTTCGAAGTTGGTGACGTACGAGTCAATATCGTCCCCAATCATTTTAAATCCCTTTGCTAGGGTGGCTTGCGCTTGCTCCTGTTCTAGGACGTTCAAGAAGCGGTCGGAAAATCCCGCCGTTAGTGTATCCCATAGGAATGGGTCGTATCTGTTGCGTCCGTGGTGCAGTTCGTTGTTGAGCCATTGGAGGAATCCGAGCGTCCAGTTAGATACTCGTGGTCCTTTGACGAATCCTAAGAACAATAGGCATCGCCGGTAGACGTTGGTCATGATTGGCGCTTCTGAGTTTTGCCCCCAGTAAATGTGCCACTGCGTGAGGAACGACTCGTACTCATCTCGGTTTCCGTCGAATATGCTTGGGGGTTCTCCTACGAGTTTGTCTGCTCCGTGTGGTGCTCCCGGGGCGGGTCCTGCAGCTGGTGGTGGCGGTGGTGGTCCTCCTCCGAAGGGGTCTCCCCCACCTCCTCCTCCAAATTGGGGTTGCCTGCTCCCATGTGGTGGTCTTCCGCCTCCTGGCGGTCCTTGACCGAAGTTTCCCCCGGGTCTTCTTGGTGGCGCTGGTCCGCCTGCTCCTGGTGGTGGGTCGGGTACGTCCGGTCCCACTGCTCTGAATATGGCGGCGTCATCGGCCGTCATGCGGTGCCCAGTTGTGGGGTTGATGGGGCGTAAGTATGCCTCGGCTTCTTCGGTGATTCTTCGGGTTTCTTCGGCAGCTGTGTCGACTTTGGTGATTGTCGCGGTGGCCATTTCTGCGGGGGGATGTACTTCGATGTTTTCTGGTTCGTTTATGCGTAGGGACTCAGCTGTTTGTATTATGTCCCCGACCTCTGATTCTTCGTCGTTTGTCTCCTCGTCGCCTTCGCTGGTTTCCAACGGTGCGGGGGTTCTGGGTTCAGAGGTGCTTGGTTCCTCTTCCGGTTGTCCGTCTATGCATCCCCACTCTGCGCGCGTGGGTAGGTTCCTTGAGTCGATGTCGCAGTTGTAGTTCCTTCCTGCGGGTCGTACCGCGTCGTAGCGGTTGTCTATGGGGTTCCAAGTAATTTCAACCCAGCACAGATGGTCAAAATTGAACTCAACGGGGCGGTACCGGGTTGGGCCCGATGCGAAGTCTACGAAGTATCCTGTTTCCCCTCTGTATTCTCTCCACCTAGCTGCTCCTAGGAATTGTACTGGGACGTTACGGTCTCCCCTTCGTTCGAGGGAGTATGTTTGAAAATTCCTCCACTGGTCTCGAGTTGTAAACGCCACGATGGGTAGATCTTGGTCTTAATGTAACGCCACCACTGGCGTTAGTCCGACTTGGACTGCGAAAGGGCGTTTACGACTTAGCGAAATATCCTCTTGAAGTCACGTGACCTGGTCACGAGATACATGGCGCTTATCCGGCACGTGATCCCAACGCACACTAGGGCAAGTCGTGCCACTAGGTATTCCGATCGGCAAAGATGACTTGCGCGGAGAGGCAAGTGAAGCACATGTGAACGAGGCGAAATGAAAGTGGTGATTGAAGAAGACCAAGATGGCGTATCTTGGTCTTACCAGGCCACTATTTATACAGATACGAGGACGCTTTAAAGCTCCTCTCCAATCCGAGACAATGAGTAGCGTAAGTAGCTCGAACCCTACTACAGCTATCCTAGGAATGAGTCATAGTACCGTTTACATGTGATACTACGACTACTGACTAATGGTGAGGTCCATGACACATTACTACTTACTAACGTGGTCATATCCGTATAGTAAGCGTTCGTCCTCGCGTTCGTAACACCGAGATCTTGTTGAGGAAAATATTATCAAAATCGGAACATGTCGAGATCCAGAGCAAACAGCTGATATACTGACAAAAGCTTTAGCCCGAACTAAATATAAAAAACATGTGGAAGAAATGGGAATGGCGCCGATGTGAAGGGGAGTGTAGGGAAGCACCCCGGCACCATCCGAGCTGAGTAATTAGTAAGCGTTGCCTTCCTATTACGGATGTGTATACGGACCGGTCGGATGTGGAAAATAGGAGTAAATCTCTTTCCTCAAAAACATCATCATCGCTGCGCGTCCCTATCAAAGGGATCCTTAATATATATTATTCTCTATACCTAGTACTTACAGTAGTATTGCCCAACGTCGAAACTGACGCAATGTTACCCATGCACTTCTTTTGTTTTGTCTTTTGTCCCGAATTACGTATGTATCCGGTCTCCAGCCTAACCATAGTCCGACGGACCAGTTCCCCAGTTTGTCCTACACTGGCAGTAAATACAGTATCGGCAATTTAGGTGGAGATGGACCCTCACACCTTGCCTCACACTACGTCCATTCAATTCTTGATTTACTGTGATTTAGCAAAATGCGTCCAGGGCGAGTACGTACTCCGTCCACGATCTCTTCTGTCCAATGCTCATCGTCACAGGGTCAGAGGAAGGGGGCTCGAGCCTGGCGACGTTGCTGAAAGTGGAGCCACGGTCTGGAACAAGCAGGGCGAACAATACAACAGCTCTCCACTAATCTACAGAGGAGTGTACGGTAAAAATGGATTGGACTTGACCAGCCAGACGTAATTCTTCGCGCCTTTCTTTCGATGTGAGGTCATGGCTCCATCACTCTCTGGGTCGACATCCACTTTACCTCCAATAGGAATCTACGCAATCCCGTGCCGTTCGTAGTACTGTACGTTGCCTGAGCAATCGGGCTGTGAGTCCTTTGTTTCGTGCGTTCAAATCTATGCCGTGCTCTCAAGTATGTAACACAGGAAATCTTCGCGTGGGCGGGATACTCACCTGAGCCGCAGGTGGAAGGGGACCAAATCTTAGTTCTCTGCCTGGGACTTTCGCGTCATAGTCGAGCAGCGCCTTTGCAATATCGAGCCGTCCGCGATGACGAGCTAAATGTAACGGAGTTGCGTGGTCCCTATCTTGTGCATTCATATCCGCACCACGTTTCAATAGTAGTTGTGCGATGCTGACACCGTGTGTTTGAGAGTCATGTTTGCCTCGTGTCACCAGGTGCAATGGGGTCTCGCCCTTGGCGTTCTTCGCGTTCACGTTTGCACCATGGTCGAGAAGCACCTGCGCGATTTCGAGCCTCCCAGAGTAGGAGGCAGAATGTAATGGGGTGTCATGGTCCTTGTCCGGGGCGTTGACATCCACACCATGCTCCAGCAATAGCCTCGCAATGCTGACACCGTGTTCTGTGGAGATGTATTCGCCTCGTGACACTAGGTGCAATGGTGTCTCGCCCTGGTCGTTCTCCGTGTCCACGTTTGCACCGCGATCGAGAAGCAGTCTTGCAATTTCGAGCCTCCCCCTGAAAGCTGCTGAGTGTAATGCGGTATCGTGTTCCTTGTCTTGCGTATGGACGTCCACACCGTGCTCCAGCAATAGTCGTGCGATACCAACACCATGTTCTTGAGAGTAATACTCGCCTCGAGATACTAGGTGCAGTGGGGTCTCACCCTGGTCATTCTCCACGTCTGCGTTTGCACCATGGTCAAGAAGCGCCTATTATGGTCCCGGATTTATAAACGGATTAGCGAAGAGAGAGAGAAAGAGAAGTACCTGTGCGATCTGGAACCTTCCCCCGAAGCCTGCAAAATGTAATGGGGTCCACTTGCTTATCATCTGTGCGTTTGCATCCCCACCGTGCGCCAATATTAGCCGTGCGATGTTGACGCCGTTTTCTTGGGAGTTATATTCGCTTCGCGACACGAGGTGCAACGGCGTCTCTCCTTGGTTGTTCTCCGTGTTCGGGTTTGCGCCGTGGTCGAGAAGCACTCTCGCTAGCTCGGGCCTCCCCCTGAAGGCCGCCGAGTGTAACGCGGTCTCGTGGTTTTTGTCTTGGGAATGGACATCCACACCGTACTCTAGCAATAGCCGCGCAACACCGATACCTGGTTCTTGAAAGTGGAGTTCGCCTCGGGACAATAGATGCAACGGCGTCTCGTCCTGGTCGTTCCTCGCGGTCGTGTCTGCGCCATGGCCGAGAAGCACCCTCGTGATCCCGAGCCAACCCCTGAACGCCGCTGAATGTAACGGGGTGGTGTTGTCCCTCTCCCGTGCGTTCACGTCCACGCCGCGCTCCAGCAACAGCTGTGCAAAGCTGACGTCGCGCTCCTCGTAGTTATATTTGCCTTGTGACACGAGGTGCAACGCCGTCTTTCCCATGTTGTTCTCCACGCTAGCATCTGCGCCATTCTCAAGAAGAATCCGAGCGCACTTGTACATCCGACGGCCCAGTGCCAGATGTAGCGGAGTATTGTTGTTCTTGTCCCGTCTGTTCACGTCCGCGCCGCGCTCCAGCAATAACCGCACAATATCGCCTTGTGACACTAATAGGTGCAACGGTGTGGTTCCGTTGTTATTCTCCGTTCTAGCGTCTGCGCCGTTCTCAAGAAGTACCCGAGCGCACTTGTACATCCGGCAGCTCAGTGCCAAATATAACGGAGTATTGTGGTTCTTGTCCCGTCTGTTCACGTCCGCGCCATGCTCTACTAATAACCGCGCGAGATTGAGAACATCGTCATTTTCACGATATTTGTGTTTAAATAGTAGGTGCAACGGGGCTTCGCCATCGAAGTTCAGAGGATCGACCTCTGCCTTGTGATCAAATAGCACCCGAGCTACCTCGAGCTCTTCGTAACATACCACCAGATGTAGTGGAGTGCGGAGGTTGTCCTGCCGGCAATTTGCATCCGCGCCATAGTTGAGTAGGAGCCGAACTATACTGACATCTCTGATCGCTTCGTGGAGTAGCGTCTGTTCTGCCATTCCTCGGATATCGACATTCGCGCCGTGTCTAAGTAGGATCTCGACAACCCTGACGTGTTTCCTAGCTATTGCCGCACGCAGCGGAATCCCGTACTGGCCACCAATAGCATTTAAGTGCTGCGGGTGTTTGATGGCGAGGTGTTCAGCCAAGTCGAAGAATCCACAAAGCGAGGAGTAGTACAAAGGGGTAGGTATATTTGACACCCGATAGGTCTGATCGAACCCATCAACGTTGTATGTTCTGACCCACGCCGCGAAATGAGGTTTGTCGGGGTCAAAGAGAGACACCATCCCATCCTTTACACGTGACGCGACGTCCTCGAATTGCGCATGCGTGACCCAATGTTGAGCTGCATATCCTGTCAGAGGGAAGCTCTCGACGCTCTCTTCATCGGCATGATCACCCAAATGGAGAAGAAATCCGAGACAGGCTTGAGCGATGATCGTGTGCGCGGGCCCGGGATTGATCTGATATCGAGAGAAGTCTCCAAGTGAGGACATGAGGCGATCCGACGTCAAGAACTCCTTCACGGAGAAGTGCGAAAACTGGACGACCTGAGAACCGTGGTCGTCGACAATGGCGATCAGACTTGAGCATGTGGATAGCACGGCCTGTTCTCGGTCATTCGATCGCCAACCCGCGCGGTATCTCGGAACTGCTCCTTTGGCTATATCAAACTCGAATGCGAGCACTTCTGCAAGTTCTTCAACACGAAGCGGACGGACGGCCACCATGAGGCACTGCAACATACGATGAGCGTGCGCTTGGTTCGCCTGGGGAATTTGACTGAGTACGCGTGCATATGTCTCGTCCAACGTTTCGGGTAACTGGTCAAGGGTCTGCCGGATGCTTGCTGCGAGACAATGCTGCAGTACCTCCAGCTGACAGAATACCCAACGGAACCTATACGATATATGATAAGAGGACCTATGGCCGAGAATGGGGGTTCTTACATTCCGTCTGCCTTTTCGGTCAGTACCTCAACAACTAGCTTCTTATCCGCATCCCGCCATTTCCGCATCTTCCTGTCCGAGTTTACGACGGTATTCACATAGTCGGAAATATCCTTCTTCTGTCCGCTTTCTTCATGAAGTGAAACAGCACTATAGACAAGTGGCTCGAGAACAATTTTGATGTCAATTTCCGGGCGACTAGTAACACATATATGCAAGTTTGGAATGCACAGGCCGAGAAGGTCCTCCAGAAGGTCAAGGAGTACCGCTCGTGGGGTTGGCAGCCCAGAGATGTTGGGACATTCATCGAGTGCGTCAATGATGATGTAAACCGGCTGTTGAGCGACAACTTTGAGCATCTCCTTTAGACAATCGATCAAGACACCAATGCTCGGTTGCTGCGCGCCCTTCCCGTGTGCAGAATAAAGATGGAAGATTCTGTTACAACAAGGCTCCGAGGAGGCAGAGAGTTGAGTGAGAAGTGACGTGACAAAGTTGCGAACGTTTTGTTTTTCCTTGTCTCGAAAGTCAAAGAAGAAATACGCTAGTGAAGCTTGTCCGGCATCGCGCAACGATATGACGTGTTTGATGATCGCAGAGCTTTAGTCAATATGAGCTCCCCTGCTTGGGGATGATGGTAAGAAAATGACAAACCAAAGGATGCTCTTGCCTGAGCCCGCTAGGGAAAATGGGAGACCATCAGGAGTTAAGTGATGAAAGATGGGAAGAACACACGTTTTCCATGTATCCAGAGGAGAGAACCGATTAGTTCCCACTCCTTGAACATGCTCCCTTGAAAGAACCACGCGGCAGTTCCCTCTTGGTAAGACTCGCGCGCGAAGTTGTAATTTACGGACGGGTCCGGGGCGGAGAACCATTTCCGAACGTCCTGTTCTATCTGGTTCCCTGTGGCGGAGTCTCAGTACGGAGACAAAGGAGTGAGCCGATCACGAACACATTATTTTCTCCACGTCGTCCTTTATTTCGTCCACATTGTTCGCTATCTGTTGCATAGTCTCGTCGGCTTTCTTGGCACCTAGTAGGACAAAGTTCAGCGAGGAGTGGGTGTTCGTCAATGGGGCTACGCACCATCTTTTAGCTCATTGATGGCCTTCAGAACCTGAGCTATTGCCATCCGAACTTCTTCTTGGGTCAGGCTATCTAATCTCTTTAGGGCGTCCTCGATATCCGTCCTTCCCACTAACTTCCTGAAATATGATTCTGATTAAACACGAGAGCGGTCAGGTGTTAATTAAGTATATCTCGTAGAAATAACCTACTTGTCCGACTTTGTTGCATCTCCTTCGTCGCGGTGGAGAGGATAGAGAGTACCTCGGCCACGATTTTCACAAGTATCTCGACCAAGTCTTCCGTCGGTGAAATCTGAGTATGAACGCCAAGGCGCTTGAGGAAGAATTGAATGCGCTCAAAGAGGTCGACGAGTGCATCGTGGCTTGCCCAGACGTCCTTCGCTGTCTGCAGATATCATCATCATCCAAAGGGTCGACAAGAAGGAACACGGATGAACGAACAGCGAGGAGGACACCAATTCCGGCAAAGACAGCTTTCGCCGAAGGAAGCGCCTGCACGCGACGTCGGAATGCACCTCAGGTCATCACGGGTTGATGCGTACCATGCCAGCACCCTCGCCAAGAGTTACGGAGAGCGTGTAGAGGACGTGCACCGATGGACCGATCCACTTCATTAGGCCTTTATCGGCACGTCTAAACCTATCAAATGCCTTGGCTTGGTGTTGAATTATAGCCAGGACGGCCTCGGCGGACTCGCAGCTTTGGAGTTCCTTGGCGAGCCAGTTGTCTAAAAGGTCATTCCCAGTCTTTTTCTTGTACTCGGCCAAGGCGGCATCAAGGATCGATTTGAATTGGGAAGATGACACAGGTGTTTGGGGCAGTGAAGACATAGTGCTGGTGATGGGAGGTTTGTCGATGAAGAATCTGAAGATATAGCAGAATTGGCAAGCGTGTCGGAACGAGTCGAGGGAAGATCCAAGGCACGATCGCCGGAATCTCTTCAACCGGGAAAAATCCGCACTGTTACGTTTGATCGCCGGCAATCTGATTGCAGTACTCAGGTTGAACGATCACAGTACTGCACCAGCGTTCCTGGCACACATCATCGCTCACCGGTCACCGGTCACGCGTGACCCGACACAGGTTTTCCTAGTCTTTGTAATTCCGCATATCCCTCTTCCCCGCACCAAGCGCTCCCTTCCCTCTCTGCCTTCGCCACCATCACAGCCCACGCCGCTCCCAAAAGCTGATCTCGGTGTTTCGGAATCACTGCCCTCCGCGGAGCGCGCGCGGAATGTCGCACTGGTTCCTCCGTGGTGTCTCTGCCGTCAGCGGGGCGTGGCGTATCCCGGCGGACGCACGCTAGGTCGAGTTCTGGATGCTTGTCCATCTCTCGCGGGGAGACACGGGCGCGCGCATGCGCGATGTGACGGGCCGCGCGTGCACCGTCGTCCTTACAAGGTACCCCACCTCATCATCCAAACCGAGGGAAGCGAAGAAAACGATGAAGAGGCGGATGTTCGGATGATCGACAGGGAAGAGTGGAGGGAGATCGTGGAATGATTGTGGGCACAAGTCCGCATTTGAGATCGCCGTTGCGCAAGGCCGGAGGTGAGAGGTGTGCAGGTGCGTAAGTGCATATGGTGGGGTGGCGGCAAGAGGAGGATAGATGCTGCCGTCGGACTCGTTGATGAACTTGTCAAAGCGGGTGTCTCATGGATCAGGCCGCCGTCACCAATCCCCATACACGACGAGCATAGACACAGGCACGAGGACGAGAAGGAAGACGAGCTCAGGGACTGAGCTCCGAATGAGTCAACGTTGTTCCTGCACTCTCTATATTAACGGGGTCTTACAAGCAACTTTACTTGCGGTCTCTGCCCTCAAGCAAATTAGTTGGGAGGTCCTTGTCAGAGGTTCGTCTTTTTCCTATGACGTATGCATGCACGTGCGAAGGGTAAACAATCAGGCATTATATTGCCGTGCCGTTCGGATTGTGCATCTGGGCTACCCACATCATTGCCATTTTCTTGTCCGAATCGATGCCAAACTGGCACCCAGTGTCGACGGTCGTCGTCAAGCTCAATAGTATCCTGTGCCTCAAATCGCTCCTCCAGCACTGGTTGCGTGTGCAAATCGGCAACGCGCACGGGGAGATAATTTAGATGGCGTGCGCGTCCGTGCGCCGCATGACGCGTGACGCGTGACGGCCTGTCTCACAACACTAAGCCTGTCGGCGCAATGCCAGAACCAGGGTCGTAGAGGTGTTCCCATCTATCTGGGAGGGCGGATCTCCGTAGCTGGACGTGCCAAATGGTCACCGAGTTCTTTCCACAAAAACACATCCAAGGAGATGACCCTCCGACTCATGAATGCGTGAAACTAAAGACGGACTCGAACACACGTTCTCGTCCGTAGAGTTGCAACCTCTTATTTACATCCCGTCTGTCGTTGACAGGGGACTCGGAGGATACAGGACAGGGCACCATGCGGATTGTTTAAAAGGAAGGCCGACAAACGAAGGATGGAACAAGGGGAGACCAGAACACCAGTCACCGTTGGAGTCTCTGGGTTCGAGATGCGCCGAGCGCCGAGGGGGCTTCTGCTTTCCGATTTATTTTGTCGCGTTCCTCTGCATCACTACATCACCATACTATCACAATCCAAGTAATGCTGATTCGACTTCAGTAGGGGCATCCTTCACGGAACAAGCAAGGAAAATACTATAGCAGCTCTCCACTAATCTACAGGGAAACGCATCGGAGGGTGAAGCACGATCGCCTCTTGTTCTTTGGCTGGGACTCCGAGCACTCACACCGCCTCGTTTGCTTCGTGTATGAATGATAGCCGCCGGGGCAGTGGTCGGGTGACAGCCCTTTACCTGGAAGCACTGGTCAGCCAATTCTGGGTCACCTAGTATAGCCCAGGGTTGGCACTGCTACACTGCATTCGGTGACGCATTGACGAAACCTACAACGATGTTTCGAAGTTGGGCTACAGGGCCGTAATACTCCATGTCGGGACCTCCCCGCATTCCTTAGAGAGACTACATACTAGGAAAAGACATGGCTTTCATTAAGTGGTACACTAGTGCAAGTATTTAAAAAGAGTTGCCTTGTTGTCCCCCAACAATACTTTATGAAGACGTCAGAGGGAAATGCGTACATGAGAGCGTCAGACAAGAAGAACGTTGCAGCAAAGACATCAAAGCGAATGATGCGATGGGTTACAGAGGTTGTGTCATGCATATTATGCGCACGAAAAACACGAAAAACGCGCGTCCAGTCTATAACCTACTCTCGACAACCGGCATGAGCGTGTGCCACGGCGGCGTCCCTCGGCCAAACGCCGCATCGAGCACCTCGCGCACCGTCCGCGCAAACACGAACTGCATCCGTGCCTGCACCTCCTTCGGCACGTCGTGCTCGACATCTTTACGGTTCGCCCAAGGTACGATCACCTTGTTCGCGCCCAATACCATCTCTTTAACCCCGCCCACAAGTGAGACGCGTCCGCGGAGCGTGATCTAGACCAAACATTAACTCGTAGGTCCGTCTCAGGCACAGGCACCTCGCCGGCCATTGCTGTAGTTGGTGGGACGCACTTGCCCATCAAGAGCGATACCATCGCGCATACCTGTCCAATCTCTCGGTGAGGACATATCTGTCTGTACCATGGCAACTCCTGCACTTGATTCATCCTTCTTCTGCGCATCCGCGGGAACGTGCAAATGCACGTCTATTATGGTGTCCGGTATCCGCAGTGGGTCCTGCGCACGCTTAATCGTTATCCCTAGATCATACGAGTGCGTCTTGACCCAACTAAGCGCAAGTTCCGCGCTCTCCTTGAACACCTGAAAACGCGACATGTTAGTCGGGTTATCTGGGACCTCAAAGTTCGGGACGCACATCACCAAGTGAATCCGTGAGCTTGAGGTGCCCACTACCACGAATCGCGATACTCTCGACGGGCATGATCTCACCCTCGTCTATCCCGGTCACTACAACTCCCCAAACGACTCCCCGACGCGCCTCCCGCTCACGATCCTCGCCGTCATAACGGGATAACCCCAGGATCTTCTCCAACTCGTCCGCTTCGACACGGGGTTGTAGCTCACGTCGCCGTGCTTGCTACGCTTGACCAAACGCATCTGAATTTTCCGATGCCGCCGGCAAGGGAGCTGGAAATGAGGAAGGCGCCAAGCCTTGCGCGTCGACGTGCACGGCCCCCTTGAACCGTACGATTCCGCCGATCGAACGCTCAAGTGAACGCACTCCTGCCTCCGGCGTGTAATGCGTGACCGTTTTGAGCAGCGCCAGCTCGGTCAGCTGAACGTGAGGCTCTGAAAGCCCGCTGCGTGAGTTGCTTAGGGGGAAGGAACTGGCGCGCAATGTGCAGCTTCTTGTCGTGCGTGTACCCAGACAATTGAGTCTCCTCACACTGACTGAGAAACGGCGGTGAGATGGTGTCAAGGGAATTGGTGGTGCAGATGAACAGGGTTTGTGACAAATCGATCGGGACATTAAGCTAGTGATCCTAGTATCAGCCGTCTGTGTCAGAAAAAGAGGTTTCAGGCGAGGTGTTTGAAGAAACACGTACGTTGAAGGCTACATTTTGTTCCGGGTCGAGGACCTCGAGCAACGCCGCGGATGGGTCACCGTGGTAATTCGACTGACCAACCTTATCGATCTCGTCTCTGCCGTCATTGCTGTCGTTAAATCTGCGAACTCCGGAGAGTGGGGTAAAAGCTTACAATAATAGAACCGGATCCATACGAGTGACCTTGCGCAGGGCCTGGGCAAGTAGACCAGGACCGCTGGCAACGTATGTCCGACGGTGACCCCGTATCTCGGCCTCATCACGCACGCCACCGAGAGCAATGCGCTGGAACGGCCGACCGAGGGCGCGAGCCTATCGATAGATTGACCTAGAGAAGTCATTCCAGTACCCGGCGGCCCGATCTTCTAGCTAAACACATGCTCAATGACATTACTAAGTGACGAAGTGATGACGAACTCACAGTAGAATTGGGGCCTTGATACCCTTAGCCCCGACAGGCTTTGCGAGGGTGGTACCGGCGCAAGTACTTGTGGTAGAGCCGGGATTTCGCCTGCCTTGATGAGGGCCCTGCACGCGTTCCCTTTCTGGCCATCAGCTTCGTTCGTACCCGCAGTAGGATCATCGGTGACCTTCTTGAGCGTGACTTCCTGTGCCTTTGCTTGCTCCGTCTCTGCCTCTTGCGCAATCAAGGCCCGCAGTCGGACGACGGCGAGGAACTCCATCAATCGACAATTGACCTTTTCGAGACCATAATGGTCCGCGTCGAGTTGTGATTTGGAGTTGGTGAGGAAATCTGATCGCGTGAGGGTCTCTGAAGCGGTCGCAGGGGGAGTCCAGGGTAATGATGTGAGCCATTCGGGCTGCGGTGGTAGGTCAGGGCGGTGAAACTATGAAAGATGCGTCTACGCACGTAGGTCCTTACGACGCCGTGCTCTGCATCCTGAGGAGGGATCCGCTTAAGGCGGCGCGCCACACTTCACTGCCTACGGGGAGTGTGTCGACACGACAAATGAGCAAGTCTAGCTCATATTCATCTTCTACGCCACTTCCCGTGCCATGAAGGTCGGTATTTCCAGGTTCGAGACGTTGTAGCTGCATCGATAGCGGCGAGTTGTTGACGCAAGAAGAGTGCCTTTTGTTGTATGGAGAGTGACTCGGTAGCGATCTTGGAGCTGACTTCGACAATTGAGAGTTGCTTCGCGAGAACATTCATGACATGTTGGAGTCGTAACGACGGTGATTCGGTAGAAAGGAGTACTGCGGAGGATGTCAGCCATTTCCTACGGAGTTGCGAGCGGAAGAGAAGGGGCTGGTGTATCACAGGATAATGGTGGGTGCCAACTCCGGGCCCGTGGAGGGGGAAAACCGCGTGGTACGGGCGGACTCCAAAAATAAAATATGATGCCGCAACAGCACCAGGGAAAATCGGAACAAAGCGTCGGACCCACCAAGTTTATCAGCGTGTTCTGCGCCGACCGCAGAAATGATAGCATCAGCCAATGCGGCAGTCTTGTGTGATTCGCTCTCCTCAACGAGATGGGCGATGCGGGTCCAGCTCTCGCGCTTGCGAGCGGACTGCGAGGTGTCCTGCGAGAAGCGCTCTAGCAGGCGGATGGCGAGTCGGCATCGGGTGGCGAGTGAGAGACGTCAAGGCGGGGTAGGGTATGGGGTCGTTGACGACTTGTGGGGGATCGGTGAGATGGACGCGGGCGATACCGGTGAGAGTGAGGAGGTGGGGTTCATCAGAGTTGGCACGGGGACGGACAAAGCGGGTGATGCGGGCGGTGACAGCCCACTTGTGGACGGCGGTGTTTCCCTCGTTTTGGACGAGGGGTACGGCGGCGAGGACGGGGTTGCTGGGGGAGGATTGGATGAGGCGAAGGAGGGCGTCTGCGAGTTACAGTAGGAAGCCAAACTTCCCGGACCCCTGTTTGGGGGTTCGGTCGGCCAGGGTCCGTATGGCCCCAGTTCAGCCTCATTCAAGGGGTTTTTTTTTTTTTGCCACCGCTTAAGTGTCACTCCGCTCGACCAGCACTCGAATGAGCCTAAACTGGGGCTGCATGGACCCTGGCCGACTGAACCCTCAAACAGAGGTCCGGGACATTTGGCAGTGTAGTGCATGCAGAGAACCAATTGGGAAGACCAACCCGGCGCACCGTGGCAGGGCGGCATCAAGGATCGATTTGAATTGGGAAAACGGGACAGTTGAAGACATAGAGTATTAGATTGGCGCGAGGCCCTGAGGCCTGGTTCTCAACCCTACAGTCACCCTGCAGCTGCAGCCCTTAATTTAATTTGCTTCCCCACGACACACATGTCTCTCACCTCGTTTGCTCCGCCCCTGTTTCATCTTTCGACACGGTTCCGTGACCTTACGCCTCTTGCTTTCCTCTGGGACGCAGCCGCTCTATCGTCTTCGGATCTTATTTACTACATTCCGCTCTAGCGCACGTGAGTCTCGACTCGTTACAGCGAAATCCAAAACGGGGGGCCCCTTGAGTAAAAATGGATGACAGCTGACCTCCAAACTTGACGTGCGGGGTTCATAGTTAAGTAGTGTTTGAAATTCTCGGTATCTCACAAATATATAGTTATAAAATAGTTATCCCGGGTATCAAATAGTTATCCTGGGATGCTGGGACGGCGCGCAATTACTACAAATAAATTTTCGTGAGCAAAAACTTCGGCATGGTTAACAGAACACCCTTTCAGACTCAGCCTGTACGCCTAATGTGGCCGCAAGGGGCCCCCCCATTTTGGATTTCGCTGTACCTACAAATTTCGACATATCTCCATGTTTGAAGACCGGCTTTGTATTGTGCTGTCCCGGGATAAATATTGTTCAAAAAAAAAAGTGAACACAAGCTACCTAATTAGTCGCCTTGTTCACACTGTGGACGTTTGCTGTTTCGGCGGCGGCGATTCATATACATATGACATTCGTGAGCGGGAATTAGATGCAGATGGCCAGCCTGAGCTCATATCGTAGACGGTCTGAGCCGAAGCGAGGAACGAGCGGAGGCTTAGAGCATAGTCTTTGCGCGAGCGGACAGGGCGGCACGTGCTTATCCTGTTCCTCCGTGCCGCCACCTGTCCTCCCATATTCTCAGCCGGTTCAAAGAACCGTGTCTTCTTATTTTCGCCCACTCCCTTATGCCATTGGGTCGATGAAACCGTGGTTTTTGTGTCCCTCAATCGCCGGCGCGCCTCGGGTCATTCCCACCCGCCCGTCGCGACCTCGCCTCGGACGCAAAACCCCCGTTTCTTCGATCGAGAAGCACTTCGTGCTTCCGCCCATCTCTACCAGTCCGCCACGTAGCTATTTTAATCACGCTTTCCCATGTGCACACACTCCTTTCTCGCTGCCCTCTGTATACCCCCCAGCTATTGAATAACACGAGGCATGCCCGTTCTTTCGTCACCCCTCATATCTGCGCACCAGATTCCCTTCGTCTCCCACGCCTCAACCGGCGCTTCACGGGCATCCTCCCGCGAAAAGCCAAAGTAAGCGACTCGCAAAGATAGTACTCTATCAAGCCGCTTGACCAGCTGCGACATGCAGTCACGGTCACGGGGGCGCTGATGTCATCACGCAACGACTAACTAGTACTCACTCCTTGACAAGCTCCTTGACTCACTCGGATACTGACGGTCTTTCCAAAGCGCATCGGAGTTGCGAGCAGTGAACTTAGAACTTGTGTTCTTAATTCACGGTATTTCTCAATATAATTGTTCTCGCACTTCCGCCACTAAGCGTTGAAATGCAACTTGACCTCAGCCTCAATTTGGCAATACGAGCACATTGGCATCACTACGCGGCGGCCGCGGCGGCAGCTGTTTGTGATTTGTCATGGTACGACATGCTGGGCCTATGGGCCATGCTCGGTCAGAGGTGTTCGTAAATTGTCGAACATATTCTTTGCTGTATCTCATGAAGAATCAGTCCCTGGCCGATCACTTGTTCTCAAGGCCTAGGCCGGATACTTTCAAGTTGGCCGGATATGCGTCTAAATTCCGCCCATGTCTGTACGCACAGCCGCACTACTGTCCTGATTTCTATTCCATCATTCTTCTGGAAACCAGGCATAGACATTCTCGCGATCTATTACTTCCGTAACGGGGGAATTGTTGATTATAAAAGGGGGTGTCCTTCGACGAATCCTGCAGCCTCCTGGTATATTCCCCCATTCAAGACAACTTCCATCTTCTCAACTATCTTCACTTAACAAGCAAGTGCCCTTCACTAGTTGCGTCCCAGATTTATTGACCCCCCGTTTCAGAGACATGTCCAAGTTCTCAGCTCTTGATCACTCTCCACCTGCCGAGACCTTTGTTGATGGCATGGGGCTGGGCACTTCAGTGGATGGTATTTCTGGCGGCATGCCCGCCAGTGCCATTGATCCTGCAACAATCACCTCTCAAAAGGTGGTAGACAAGGACACTGGGACCAAGTACAGCCTTCGCTTCATCGAGAATCTTCGTGATCTCGACGTCAGTGAGGTCTTCAGTGCTAACGCATCCATCACTTTTGCTGGTGGCGACGTCGCGGCTAGTGTCAATACTGCATTTGATTTCTCTCACTCGCATGCCTCGACTGGACACAGCATCCTAATCTTTCTCGAATGCGAGAAGTACGGACCTTCTACGCGCATGGGCATTGGTGCCAAGCTCACGGAGGAAGCCAAATCCTTGATCAACGATTATCCTGTGTTCCGCAAACAGTATGGTGACTATTATGTCTACGAGATTTCTCAAGAAGCTAGGTTCATTGCGGTCTGGTAAGATTTTATCTTGATCTACGTATACACTGAGACATGTGTTTTATTATAGGAAATGCACTTCCCAGTCCGAATCCACTCTAATAAAGTTCAAAAGCTCCATTGACGTTAATGTTGCGACCCAAGGGTCGGGAAAGCTCGAAGCACAGCTCAATAGCGCGGCAAAGGAAAGCAACGTATCTATGGAAATCCAATATAACATCCTTGGAGACATGGGAAGTGCCCATATCAATTTAAGCGCAGGCGTTACGGAAAATCTCGCCTTATTCAACGACAACTGCACCCCTGTCCCGGGCACCGTGCTCCTCCGTCATTACTCCAATATCGAGCCCAAGATCCCAACGTCCATCCCAATGGACCCTGATCTGTTCGTCCGCACTCGCAAGGCTTTCAACGATATTCGTCTCGCAATGCTCTTGAATAGTACCCTCCCCAGCGACGACAGTTCGAGAATTAAGCGTCATTCCAAGATTGAGGACGTGTTCCATGACATTTATTCCAAACGTTCCAACTGCTCGACGAATCCCGAGGATCTGGAGAGTGCGCTCGATCACCTTGCGGGTTTGCTTGACGAGCTTCATCAAATTCTCACTCGTCACGAGCTCATTAAAAGCCTTCAAACCCGCAGCTATGACGACGTTCTTAAGTACGTTCTTTGATATTGCTGAGCCTTTCGCCAGCTAACACCACCGATTTTGCAGGGGGCATCACATTGATTTCAAGGATGATACTGCGGACTGGGTCCGCAGTCAAGAGAACATAGGAACCTTCTCCATTGGAATGACGGACCCCAGCGCAGAAGATATCAAGAAATACGGCATTGAGCACGTCTCCAAAGGCTCTGGAATGGATACTCGTCAGGAATACGCCTTCTTGACGCAGGTCTGGGGTAGTTTAGGATTCCCAGGGGGGTCGGGAGTCCACGGCACTGTTATCGGATTTAACGTCATCAGCCATAGGTTAGATGGTTCGAATGGGTGGTGGGGCATCGTCCCGAAGACGGCCCCGCTTGGAAAGAAGGACTTGGCGGTTTCTGTGCAGTCGGAGGGAACGAAGGGAATGCATGTGAGTACAGGCCATTGTCTCAGTTTGACGGTAGACTGACTACGTGATATTAGTGGAGCTTGGAAGTTTGGTATATCCCGACTCATTTGTATAATGTCTGAGTACTCTCCCAGTTGTCGGCATCTTGTAAAGGACGCGCCAACTTGAATGTGAATGAACCTTCTGGCTGAGCCCGAAACTGCCTATTTTTAGACTCTCGATCGCTCCGGTCACGTCCGTGTTCGTTATCTCACTTCCTTGCTTATGCACCTTCCTTAACTCTTTGTATATAACACTTTTACTTTCTGCTGAATATACATAGCGCCGTGTCACCGCTTGTACCCCTTAAGGTTTACTTGTGAGCCCAGTTCGAGTCAGGCCCAATCGAAGGCACTCCAAACTGTCTGCTTGCTTGTCGACGAGTCCGAGTCGTTATCTTCACCCTCCCTTCATCTTGGAGAGGAACACGCTCCGCCTTCGAACTCACTTTGGCCCCTCAGCGTCCTGACAACGTACGCTTGGTCAGCCGGCTAAGAACGTGGCGTGCCAAATCCAGTATTCATACAACTGCCGCGAGAGCAGTTTTGCTGTAGGAGCTGTTGGGAGATTCATCACGCCGGAAAATATGACAACCTTAGACAAATAAGCCATACCTCGACGCCGCGGCCTTCAACGCCGTCCCGACGATGTCATCCCCTTCGACCTAAAAACCGCACACAGTATCCCAAAGTTACATTGACGCTCCACTGCGTCGCGTGTCCGGGGGCTCATTGCTTCCAGACGGCGACGCCTAGTCCCAGGACCGTTCCTCCAGCACACCCTAACTTACACGCCCTTGGCTCTCTACTCGCGCACGCAAAATGCAATCGCCTTTCCCCTCACCCGCATAAGCGCCCCCCCGCGAACAAAAATCCCAAACACGAGGATGGGGAGGATGACCTCCCGCACCTGATGCTGCACGTGCTCTGCGTGATTGCGCCAATTTGGCTCAAGGTCGATATCACGCTGTACGCGTACATTTCAGTCGGGCTAGGCATATCCGAGGTCGAGACCCACATCACCAAGTTAGTCGGTGAGCCCGAGATGTCCATTACCAGGAGTTGCAATGCTATCAACGGGCATGATCTCACCCTCGCCCATCCCAGTCACGACGAGATTCCAGACGACTCCCTGCCGTGCTTCGCGCTCACAGTACCTCGTCGTCGTAACGCGACAGCCCCAGAATCTTCTCTAGCTCGTCCGCTTCAAAGACAGGGTTGTAACGACGTTGCTGTCCTTGCTACGCTTGATCGAGCATCGTTCCGAGGCTGTTGGAAACGATGAAGGTGGCAGGCCTTACATGTCAACGTGCGTGGCTCACTCGATCACCTTGAACTGTGCGATTCCTCCAATCGAACGCTCAAGTGAACGCAGTCCCGACTCCCGCGTGTGGGGCGTGACAGTTTGGAGCAATGCGGGCTCGGCCGGTTGAACGTGTGCCCCTGAAAGCCCGTTCTGCGCGAGTTGCTTAGGGAGAAGGAACCGGCGCGCAATGTGCAGCTTCTCGTCGTGCGTGTACCCAGACAGTTGAATCACCTCACACCGATTGAGGAAGGACAGTGAAATGGTGTCAAGAGAATTGGCGGTGATGAACAGGATCTGTGACAAATCGATCAAGACATTGAGCTAGTGATCCTAGAACCGGCCATCTGTGTCAGAAAAAAGAGGTTTCAGGCGAGGTGTTTGAAGAAACACGTACGTTGAAGGCTACATTTCGTTCCGGGTCGAGGACCTCGAGTAACGCCACGGACGGGTCACCGTGGTAATTCGACTGACCAACCTTATCGATCTCGTCTCTATCGTCATCGTTGTCGTCAAATCTGCGAACTCCGGAGAGTGGGGTAAAACTTACAATAATAGAACCGGATCTATACGACCGGCCTTGCACAGGGCCTGGGCAAGTAGACCAGGACCGCTGGCAACGTATGTCCGACGGTGACCCCGTATCTCGGCCTCATCGCGTGCGCCACCAAGAGCGCGAGCGATAGAGACAAGTCTTTCCCGCACCCGGCGGTCCGACGAAGCTAAACAAATGCTCGGTGACATAGCCCAAGGAGAGGTAATGAACGAACTCACAGTAGAATGGGGGCCTTAATGCCCTTGGCCCTTGACAGGCTTTGCGGGGTACCGGAACAGGTACTCGTGGTAGGGCCAGGATTTTGCCTGCTTTGACAAGGGCCCTGCACGCATTCTCTTTCGGTTATTGGCTTTGTTCGCACCCGCGGTAGGATCATCGATAACCTTCTTGAGTGTGACCTCCTGCGCCTTTGCCTGCTCCGTCTCTGCCTCTCGCGCGCAGCCGGACGACGGCGAGGTACTCCATCAGTCGACGCTTGACCTTTTCCAGTCCATAATGGCCCGCGTCGAGCTGTGACTTGAAGTTCGTGAGGAAATCCGATCGCGTGAACGTTTCTGAGGCGGTGGCAGGGAGTCCAGGGTAACGAAGTGAGTCACTCGAGCTGCGTGGCGAGTCAGGGGAAGTACGACTCTGGAAGCAGGGTCTACGCACATAGGTCTTTACGACGCCGTGCTCTGCATTCTGAGGAGGGATCCGCCTCAGCGGTAGCCGCGCGGCGCACTTCACTCCGCGGGGAGAGTGTCGTCGAGCTCATCCTCATTCTCTACGCCATTTCCCGTGCCATGCAGGTCGGTACTTCCAGGCTCGAGACGTTGTAGCTCGGCATTGATGGCGGCAGTTGTTAACGCAAAAAGAGTACCTTCTGTTGCCTGGAGAGAGAGACTCGCAGACAGCCGTAGCAATCTTGGAGCTGACTTCGATGGAGAGTTATTTCGCGAGAGAACATTCGTGACATGTTGGAAACGTAGTGATGGTGACTCAGCGGAAAGGAGTACTACGGAGGATGTCAGCCATTTCCCACGGAGTTGCGAGAGGAAAAGAGGCCAGCGTGCCACCGGATAATGGTGGGTGTCAACTCTGGGCCTGGGAAGGGGGGATACCCCACACGAGCGAGCGTATGGGCTCCAAAAATACAATATGGTGCCGCAATACCATTAGGGATGATCGGAACAAAGCATCGGACTCACCGAGTTTCTCAGCGTGTTCAGCGCCGACCGCGGAAATGATAGCATCGATCAGAGCGGCAGCCTTGTGCGGTTCGCTCTCCTCAACTAGATAGGCGAGGCGGGTCCAGCTCTTGCGCTTGCAGGTGCCCTGCAAGAAGCGCTCTAGCAGACAGATGACGGCAGCCTTGAAGTCCTGGACGACGTCTGCGGCTGGGGGCGAGTCGGCATCGGGTGGAGGGTTAGAGTCCAAGCGGAGTAGATCTAGAAAGGGTCGTTGACAACTTGTGGGGGACCGGTCAAGCGCACTCGGGCGATGCCGGTGAGAGTGAAGAAATGGGGTTCGTCGGAGTTGGTGCGGGCGAGTTGCGGGCGGTGACCGGTGACCCGGGGCCCACTTGTGGACGGCGGTTTTTCTCTCGTTTTGGACGAGGGTTACGGCCGTTACGGCAGCGAGGACGGGGCTTCGTAGGCTTCGTACCTCTTCTGGCTGTTCCCAATCCGCTATACCACGCCGTCCAGGGTCTGTAGTGCCATCCACATCAACCAAAAAGTCACAAGTACATCCTACAGCGCAGTGCAATCCCAAAGTTTATCGACGCGCTGCACCTCGCGTCTGGTGGCTCGTCGCATGACCTTTGCAATGCTTGGCTCAGGTCAAGTGTCACTTCAGCACCCTATGCATTCTCGGCTCTCCACCCACACACGTTCAACGCAAGCCCTCCCCTTCCTCCTCTCCCACACAAGCGGCCCCCGCTCACAAAAAGCGCAAACACGAGGCAGGCGCGTATCACGGAGAGGAAGATGGGCAGGAGGACCCACCATACCTAATGCTGGACACGCGTTTCCTCCACCTTGCGCATACGATCATAGGTGTATTCGTCGTACCCTGCGGGTGCACAGGGCTCGCATGTGCATTCCTCCTCCACGTGCGCCAGCTCCGCAGGCGAACTGCGATGGCGAACTGCGCCGCGACTCACTAGCCGGGCACGCCCACGCCCACATCAACTTCCGCGTCCCAGAAGGACAGCAATAATAACAGTGCCTACGCCAGAGCAGGAAGAAGCTCGGCGAAGGGAAACGAGGTGTGCGGTTCGAGCTTGCCTGTTCGGGTTCCCTGAGCTCACCAGTCTCACTCATCACCACTCTACAACCACAACCACATCTGTAGTATCCACGTCCGCGCCTTCGTCCTCGTCTCTACCCCCAACTGCATGTCCTCCATCTCCCTCTACCCTTACCCCCACTAGCCCCCATCTGTCTCCTGTCTCCCCTCTCTGCCCCCACTACAACGGGCATATACCTCGTTCCTGAGCTTGTACAAATCGAGCGCGGCGCGGTGCTCGTGGGAATCGCCGCCTTCAGTGGCGCGCAAGATGGCACTTTGTTTCCTCAACGCCTCTGCCGCGGGCAGGGCAGCGGGAATCCTGGCGCATACCCACCAGCCTGGGTTCTGGCCGCCTGCAGATCCTGGGCCGGGCGACGCGTGCACGCGTGTGCTGTCGCCCTGACTAAGTACCCTGCGCCCTGCACCTCTCCAAACGAGGAGGACGTAGGAGAAGAAAATAGTATTTCACATGATCGATAGGAAGGAGAGTGCGTGGATCGTGGAGTAGATGCGGAGGCATTAGTCTGTGTGGCTGCGGCTCCCTGCCATCCTGTGGCTCCAGTTCCGGCCTGAGTGAGCACAAGGGCAGCGAAGAAAGAGACAACGAAGGCAAAGTTGGTAAAGGTGTCGAGGGCAGTGCTAGAGTAAAACAATGGCGATGACGACGAAGAGACGGTCGAGCCCACCTGCCGTCCGGGTCAACGGCCAGGGGGGACCCGGATACGGGAGAAGATACCATGCGAATTGATTGAAAGGTAGAATGCAAAGTGAGAGGGAGGAACAAGGGAGCTCGGAGATGAGAGTACCGAAAGAGAAGTAGTGCTTGTGTTAGCACGCACTAAGGAAGGTAGCTACTGGCAGCTCAGATAGCGTACACTTGCTGGATCTGCAGGTGTAATGGGACCAGATCTTAAAGGTTTTCTGCCTAGGCCTTCAGATTATAGTCGAGGAGCGCCCCTGTAATATCGAGCCGTTCACTACACCATGCCAAATGTAACAGGATTGCATAGTGAGAACCCTAATCTAGTGTGTTCATATCTTCGCTGCGCTCCACGTCGAGACCATCGTCTTGGAACCGATGGTTACTTTTCGATACTAGGTGCAAAGGGGTCCGTGCTCAGTCGTTCTCTGAACCAAGAGCGTTTTCGAAACCCATTATTGTGCGCCGGAGGGTAGATTACAATATGCAGACTCCACTTCCAAATAAAGTAGCCGTCCTCCTGGGATATCTGTGGTTTCCTCCTCTTTCATCACAAGCCCCCCCACTCCCGAAGTAGGTAGTGGAATAGTACCCCGTCAAGTATCAAGGTTGATGAGGTGTGCGTGTCCCCATGGCGCGAGGTGCGTCTTCGTGGAGTTTCGGCGTCTTTTCGGACCTGCTTCCTACCGTGACATCGTCCGCCTTCCTCTTCGTTCCCTGACTAGGTTCGCCATCTTTTAGGCCATACTCGAACAACAGCTGTGCGATATCGAACCTCCGAAAGTAAGAGGCAAAATAGAATGGGGTGAATTGGTCCTTGTCTAGGGCGTTGACATCTGCACCACGCTCTAGCAATAACCGTGCAATACCAACACCGTGCTCTTGGGGGTAATATTTGCCTCGTGACAGTAGGTGTAACGGCGTCTCACCCCACTTGTTCTTCGCATTCGGGTTAGCGCCACACTGAAGAAGTACCTGTGATCTCGGAATATAAATAAAATGTGTTTTAAAGAAGAAAAGAGAAGCACCTGTGCGAGCCCTAGCCTCCCCCCGAAAGCTGCTGAGTGCAATGTGGTGCCGTGGTCTTCATCTCGGGTATGGACATCCGTGCCGTGCTCTAGCAATAGCCGTGCAATACTAACACCGTGTTCTTGGGATTTATATTCGCCTCGTGACAGTACGTGCAACGGTGTCTCACCCCACTTGTTCTTCGTGTTCGGGCTAGTACCACACTCAAGAAGTACCTGTGATCTCGGTATATAAATAAAATGTTTTTAAAGAGGAGAAAGCGAAGCACCTGTGCAAACTCGGGCCTCCCCCAGTAAGCTGCTAAGTGCAATGCGGTGTCGTGGTCTTCATCTCGGGCGTGGACATCCGTGCCGTGCTCCAGCAATAACCGTGCAATACCAACACCGTGTTCTTGGGAGTCATATTTGCCTCGTGACAGTATGTGCAACGGTGTCTCACCCCACTTGTTCTTCGCGTTCGGGGTAGCGCCACACTTGAGAAGTACCTGTGATCTCGGAATATTTATATATATATAAGGTAAGGTAAAGAAAAAAAAAAGCGAAGCACCTGTGCAAGCTCAAGCCTCCCCCAGTAAGCTGCTGAATGCAATGCGGTGTCATGGTTTTCATCTTGGGCATGGACGTCCGTGCCGTGCTCCAGCAATAGCCGTGCAATACCAACACCGTGTTCTTGGGAGTCGTATTTGCCTCGTGACATTATGTGCAATGGTGTCTCACCCCACTTGTTCTTGGCGTTCGGGTTAGCACCACACTGAAGAAGTACCTGTGATCTCGGAATATAAATAAAATGTTTTTTAAAGAAAAAAAGAGAGGCACCTGTGCGATCTCGAGCCTCCCCCAGAAAGCTGCCAGGTGTAACGTGGTGTCGTGGCCCTTGTCCGAGGCGTTGACACTTGCACCACGCTCCAGCAATAGCCGCACAATGCCGACACGGCCTGCACCGACGTCATGTTCACCTCGCGACACTTCGTGCAACGGTGTTGTTCCATGCTTGTTCACCGTGTTCACGTTTGCACCGTAGTCGAGAAGCACCCTTGCAAGCTCGAAATACCCATAGAGAGCTACATGATGTAACAGGGTCGACTCGTCTGTCGTTCGAATGTTCGCGTCCGCGCCATGTTCCAGTAATAAGCGCGCAAGAGCGAGATCGTCGTCGTCACCGAACCAACCGTGATCAATCAGTAAGCTCAATAGAATGTCTCCAGGGTCTGCGCCATGCTCAAGAAGAACCTTCACGCACTTGAACATCCCCGAGTTTATTGCCAGATGTAACGGCGTTTTGTTGTCATTGTTCCGTCTGTTCACGTCCGCACCTTTCTCCAACAAAAACCTCGTAAGGTCGAGGAAATCACCTTCGTTATTGCTGGGGTAGCGCTTACTGCGAAACGTTAGGTGCAACGGGGTCTGGCCCATAAAATCCTGCGCGCTAGCATCTGCGCCATGTTCAAGTAAAATCCTCGCGCATTTGTACCTCTCCGAGATTATGGCCAGATGCAACGGTGTCATGTGATTGTGGTTCCGTGCATTCACGTCCGTGCCGTGCTCCAGTAATAGCCGCGCAAGATCGAGAAAATAGTCATCACTGCCGTAGTTGACAAACAGTTGGTGCAATGGGGTTTCGCCCCGGTTATCCTTTACGTTAGCATCTGCACCATGCTGAAGGAGCACCCGAGCTACCCCGAGTCGAGCTACCCCGCGACCTTTTTCGAAAGGCAAGGCCAGGTGTAGTGGAGTACGGAGATTATCCCGCCGCCGGCAATTTGCATCCGCGCCGTTGTTCAGTAGGAACTGCACCACCCTAACGTCCTCGATTAGTTCGTGGAGTGGCGTTCCTCCTCCCGTTCCCCGGATATCGACATTAGCACCGTGGTTAAGTAGGATCTCCGCGACCTTGATGTGATTCCCGGACAGTGCTGCAACTAGCGGAAACTCGTACCAGCCACCAATAGCATCTACGTGCTGCGGGTGTTTGATGGCGAGGTGTTCAACCAAGTCGGAGAATCCACAAAGCGAGGAATAGTACAAGGGGGTAGGCATCTTGGACGGCGACTTCCAATAGGACCTCTGGTCTATGTCGCATATTCCAACCCATGCTGCGAAATGAGGTTTGTCGGAGTCAAAGAGAGACTCTATCCCATTCCTCACACGTGATGTGACGTCTTCGAATTGGGCATGCGCAACCCAGTGTCTGGCTGCGTATTCTGCCAGAGGGAAGTCCTTGGCGCTCTCTTTGTCGACGTGATCGTTCAAATGGAGAAGAAATCCGAGACAGGCCTGAGCGAGGAGCGTGTGTGCGAGTCCGGGAACAATCTGATATCGAGAGAAGTCTCCGAGTGAGGATGTGAGGCGATCCGACATCAAGAACTCCTCCACAGAGAAGTGCGAAAACTGGACAACCTGCGAACCGTCGTCGCCGACAATGGTGATTAGACTTGAACATGTGGACAGCACGGCCTGTTCTTGGTCGTTCAATTGCCAATCAGCGCGGTATCTTGGAATCGCTCCATGGGATGTATCGAACTCGAATGCAAGCAGTTCTGCGAGCTCTTCAACACGAAGCGGACGGACGGCCACCATGAGGCACTGCAGGAGACGGTGGGCGTGCGCTTGGTTCGCCTGGGGAATTTGACTGAGTACGCGCGCGTATGTCTCGTCCAACGTGTCGGGTAATTGGTCAAGGGTCGGCCGAATACTTGCTGGGAGACAATGACGCAGCACCTCCAGCTGACAGAAAGCCCATCTGAACCTGTATACTAAAAATCAGTGGAGTTCTCACCGAGAAAGGCGAGACGCCATTACATTCCGTCCACTTTCTTAGATAGCTCCTCGACAACCAGCTTCTTCTCTTCATCCCGCCATTTCCGCATCTTCCTGTCCGAAGAAACGACCGCTTTCACGTAGTCCAAAATATCTTTTTGTTGCCCACTTTCACAATGAAGCGAAACAGCACAATAGGCTATTGGCTCGAGGACTTCTTTGATGTCGACCTCCGGGCGGCTAGTAATGCATACATGCAAAGCCGGAAGTTGCATGTGAGCGAGGTCCTCCACGAGGTCAAGGACCGTCTCTCGTGGGGTCGGCATCCCAGACATGCCGGGACACTCATCGAGTGCGTCTACGATTACGTAAACGGGCTGTGGGGCGACAACTTTGAAGATCTCCTTTAGACAATCGATCAAGGCGTCAATGTCCGGTTGTCGCGTGCCCTTCCCGTGGGCAAAATAAAGACAGAGGATTATGTTACGACATGATTCCGAGTAGTCAGAGAGTTGAGTGAGAAGTGAGGTAACAAAGTTGCGGAGGTTTCGTTTTTCTTCGTCACGGAAGTCAAAATAGTAATACGCTAAGGCGGCCGATCCCGCATCGCGCAACGATATTACGTGTTTTATGATTGAGGCACTTTAGTCGATATGAGTTCCCACTGTTGGAATCGTTGGGAAATGACGAACCAAAGGATGCTCTTCCCCGAGCCAGCTATGGAAATGGGGAGACCATCAGGAGTGGAGCAGTGAAATCTAAGAGGAACGTACGTTTTCCATGTATCCAGAGGAGAGAACCGATCAAATCCCACTCCTTGAATATGCCACCTTCTAAGAACCACACGGCAGTTCCTTCTTGGTAGATCTTCCGCGCAGTGTTATAATTTACAGTCGGGTCCGGCGAGGACAGCCATCTTCGAACGTCCTGTTCAATCTGGTTCCCTGCGGCGACGTTTCAGTCCATACGACGGAGGCAATTGAGAAGGCAGATCACGGACACTGTATTTGATCCACCTTCTCTGCTAACTGTTGCATGGCCCCGTTGGTTTTCTTGGCATCTAGTAGGACAAAATTTCAGCGAGGAGTGGATGGCACTGCTCGTCATTAGGGCCGCGCACCATTTTTGAGCTCGTTGATGCCCTGCAGAACCTGAGCTATCGCCATCCGAACCTCCTCCTGTGTCAGGCTATCCAACTTCTTTAGGGCGTCCTCGATATCCGTCCTTCCCAGCAGTTTCCTGAGGTACATCTCTGATGAAATACGAGAGCGGTAAAATGATAATTATGAATATCTCGTAGAAATAGCCTACTCGTTTTGCTTCGTTGCATCTCCTTTGTCGCGAAGGAGAGTATACCGATGACTTCGGCCATAATTTTCATAAGTATTTCCACCATGTCCTTGGTCGGCGTAATCCGGGTATGAACGCCAAGGCGCTTTAGGAAGAATTGAATGCGCTCAAAGAGGTCGACGAGCGCATCATGGCTCGCCCGGACATCCTTTGCCGCCTGTAAAAATATCAGCATTACAAGGGTCGACAAAAAGAAAGACAAATAAACGAACAGCGAGGAGGATACCGATTCCAGTAAAGACTGCTTTCGAAGAAGGAACCACCTGCACACGATGTTGGAATGCACCTCAATTGTTATCTTGATACGTACCACACCAACGCCGTCGCCGAGAGCCGCAGAAATTGTGTAGAGGATGTGCACCGAAGATCGGACCCATTTCATCAACTTGCTACCGCCATTCATAAACTTATCAAATGCTTCGGCTTGACCTTGAATTATGTCCATGACTGCGTTGACAGACTCGCAGTTTTGCAGTTCCTTGGCGAGCCAGTCGTCTAAAAGGTTTTTCCCGGTCTTTTGCTCGAACTCGTTCAAGGCAGCACTAATGATTGACTCGAACTGCGAAGATGACACAGATGTTTGAGAAGATGAAGACATGGTGCTGGAAATGGGGATGAAGTTGTTAGTGAGGACAGCGGACTAGCAAAGCGAGTAAATGGTAAAGCTGTGAAGCAGGACCGCCTCACTGCCGCCTCTTGTTCTTCGGCTAGGAACACTGGGACCGCACCGCCTGGTTTGCCTCGTGTATACACAATAGCCGCCGGGGGCAATGGTCGGATGACACTTTTACTTGGAAGCACTGGGCATGGGTATATAAGCAAATCCCCGAGTTACTGTACTTCGAGACCAACACTGTCTTCTGAATCAATGATACATCATGATCGTACGAAAATATCACTAGCAATTGACACAATGACGTTTAAGTTTTGCAGTTGCAACCCTCAGGTGTTGCACTACAAAGCCGAAATACCCCAGAGAGTCTGGACATCTCCGGAGAGGCCACATACTAGGAAATGACATGGCTTTCATTAAGTGGTACTAGTATAAGTATCTAAAACGATTGCGTTGTTGTCCCCCACCAATACTTAATGAAAACGTCAGAGGGAAATGCGTACAGGAGAGTGTTAAACAAGTGGAACGTTGCAGCAAAGACGTCAAAGCGAATGATGGGTTACAGAGGTTGCATCATGTATACTATGCGCAACAGAAGGGCGCGTCCAGTTTATAGCCTGCTCTCGACAACTGGCGTGAGCGTGCGCCACGGCAACGTCCCTTCGCCGCATACAGTACCTCGCGCACCGTCCGCGCAAACACGAACTGCATCCGCGCTCGCACCTCCTTCGGCATGTCGTGTTCCACATCTTTACGGTTCGCCCAAGGTACGATCACCTTGTTCGCGCTCGCACGATGCGCACCCAATACTCTCTCCTTAACCCCGCCCACAGGTGAGACGCGTCCGCGCAGCGTGATCTAGACCAAATACTGGAATTGGAACACGTCCTGTGGAGGGTCCCAGGAACACGCACCTCGCTGGTCATTGCTGTAGTTGGTGGCACGCACTTGCCCGTCAAAAGCGATACCATCGCGCATACCTGCCCAATCTCGAGTTGAGCAACCGAAATCGGAGCAAACAATACCCGCATGCGTACCATGGCGACACCCGCACTTGGACCATCCTTCTTCTGTGCACCAGCAGGAAGATGCAGGTGCACGTCTATCATGGCCTCCGGTGTCCGCAGTGGGTCATGCGCACGCTTACTCGTGATCCCTAGATCATAAGAGTGCGTCTTCACCCAACTAAGCGCCAGTTCGGCGCTCTCCTTGATCATCTGAAAACGCGACACCTTAGTGCGGTTATCCGGGAAGTCCAGGTTCTGAACGTACATCGCCAAGTGATCCTGGTGAGCTTCAGATGCCCGCTACCAGGAGTCGCAATGCTCTCGACAGGACATGATCTCACCCTCACCCATCCCAGTCACGACCAGTCCCCAAACAACTCCACGCCGCGCCTCTCGCTCACGGTCCTCACCGTCATAACGGGACAGCCCCAGAATCTTCTCCAGCTCGTCCACTTCGACGATGGGGCTGTAGCCAACACCACCCTCCTTGCTGCGCTTGACCAGCGCATCTGAGGCCTCAGACGCCGACCGCGAAGGAGCTGGCGATGACGAAGGCGCCAGGCCCTGCGCATTCACATGCACGGCCCACTCGACCGCTTGAACCGTACGATTCCGCCAATCGAACGCTCTAGTGAACGCACTCCCGCCTCCCGCGTGTAATGCGTGACCGTTTTGAGCAGCGCTGGCTCGGTCAGTTGGACGTGTGGCTCTGAAAGCCCGTTCTGCGTGAGTTGCTTTGAAAGAAGGAACTGCCGTGCAATGTACAGCTTCTCGTCGTGCGTGTTACCCAGACAATTGAATCCCCTCACACCGATCGAGGAGTGGCGGTGAAATGGTGTCAAGGGAATTGGCGATGCAGATGAATAGGATTTGTAACAAATCGATTCAGGTAGTGATCCTAGTACCGGCCATCTGTGTCAGAAAAACAGGTTTCAGCAGGGGTGTTTGAAGAAACACGTACGTTGAAGGCCCCATTTTGTTCCGGGTCGAGGACCTCGAGCAACGCCGCGGACGGGTCACCGTGGTAATTCGACTGGACAACGTCATTACGTCTGTTAAATCTGCGAACTCCGGAAATTGGGGTAAAGGCTTACAAGATTAGAACCGGATCCATACGACCGGCCTTGCGCAGGGCCTGGGAAAGTAGACCAGGACCTGCTGGCAACGTATGTCCGACGGTGACCCCGTATCCCGGCCTCATCGCACACGCCACCAAGAGAGATGCGCTGGAACAGCTGACCGAGGGCGTGAGTGAGCGATATATTGACGTAGAGAAGTCTTTCCCGTACCGGCGGTTCGATGAAGCTAAATACACGCCCTATGACATAGTTCAATTGAGAGGTAATGAACGAACTCACAGTAGAATGGGGGCTTTGATCCCCTTGACCTTTGACAAGCTTTGCGGGGGTGGAACCGGAACAGGTACTTGTGGTAGAGCCGGGATTTCGCCTGCTTTGATGAGGGCCCTGCACGCGTTCTCCCTCGGGTATCGGCTTCGTTCGCACTCACGGCTGGATCATCGATGACCTTCTTGAGCGTGACCTCCTGCGCCTTCTCCTGCTCCGTCCCTGCCTCCTGCGCGATCAAGGCGCGCAGCGGGACGACGACGACGTACTCCATCAATCGACGCTTGACCTTTTCGAGGCCATAATGGTCCGCGTCGAGCTGTGACTTGGAGTTCGTGAGGAAATCCAATCGCGTGAGGGTTTCTGAGGCGGTGGAAGGGGGTGTCCAGGTAACGAAATGAGCCATTCGAGCTGCGTGGTGGGTCAGGGAAAGTACGACTATGGAAGCGGGGTCTACGCACGTAGGTCCTTACGACGCCGTGCTCTGCATTCTGAGGAGGGATCCGCATCAGGCGGCGCACTTCACTGCCCACGGGGAGAGTGTCGACGCGACGAATGAGCAAGTCGGGCCCATCCTCATCCTCCACGCCATTTCCCGTGCTATGCAGGTCGGTATTTCCTGTCTCGAGACATTGCAGCTCGGTACGGAGCGAATTGTTGACGTAAGAAGAGTGCCTTCTGTTGTTTGGAGAGTGACTCGTCGACGGCGGTAGCAATCTTGGAGCTGACCTCGACGATTGAGCTGCTTCATGGGAACATTCGTAACGTGTTGGAGACGCAATGATGGTGATTCGGTAGAAAGGAGTACTACGGAGAGATGTCAGCCATTTCCCACGGAGTTGCGAGAGATAAAGGTAGGTGCCAACTCCGGGCCCGCGGAGGAAGAAAACCCCGCACGAGTATGCGTGCGGGCTTCAAAAATAAATGATGCAGCAACAGCATCAGGGATCATCGGACAAAGCATCGGACCCACCAAGTTTATCAGCGTGTTCAGCGCCGATCGCAGAAACGATATCATCAGCGAGAGCGGCAGCCTTGTGTGACTCGCTCTCCTCGACGAGATGAGCGATGCGGGTCCAGCTCTCGCGCTGGCGGACTGCGAGTTGTCCTGCGAGAAGTGCTCTAGCAGGCGGATGGCGGCGGCCTTGAAGTCCTGGACGACGTCTGCGGCTGGGTGCGCGTCGGCATCTTGCGGAGGGTAGGAGACGTCTAAGGGGTCGTTGACGACTTGTAGTGGGTCGGTCAGGCGGACGGGCAATGCGGTGAGAGTGAGGAGGTGGAGTTCGTCAGAGTTGGCGCGGGGAAGGACGAGGCGGGTGATGCGGGTAACGGCCCACTTGTGGATGGTGGTGTTTCCTTGGTTCTGGACGAGGGGTACGGCGGCGAGGACGGGGTTGCTGGGGGAAGATTCGATAAGATGAAGGAGGGTGGCGCGTGACTCCCAATATGGGAAGAACGTAATCGCTCCCTGTTTATTTCTTTTAGCTGCTCTACATGATACGCCATCATGATCTTCGAAGCTGTCTCGAATGATCCTATCTCCCTCGACCTACGAATCGCGAGCATGTCCCACATCGTCAATTCCCCACAGTTCGTCAACGCTGCGCTGCATCTCGTGTCTGGCGGCTCATCGCGGTCCCTTCGCGGTGCCTACCTCTTCCTAGATCTAAGCGTCCCTCCAGCATACCCTTGCACCCTCTCGACTCCCTGTCTGCCCACGCAAATGCAAGCGATCGCCCCCTCTTCCGCACAAGCGCCCCCCACATATAAAAGCCCAAACACGAGGCAGGTGTGGATCGCGGAGAGGAAGTGAAAGATAGGCACGAGGACCCACCACACCTGACGCTGCACGCACGCACTCTCCGTCTCGCACATTCCACCACCTATGTATTCGTCCCACCCGCAGCGTCCGACACTGCATACTCGCGCGTTCCTCCCGCGCATGTCGGCTCTGCCCTATTCCCGGCTAGGGGACATGCTCACGCCCCGCCGCCTGCCGCGTCCCGGAAAATAACGATCACAACGGCGCTGGTGCTAATGCAGGAGAAGGAGCGGGAAGAGGGAATGGAGAAGAGAGCGCGCTGTCCCGTGGCGCCTCACTCCTTACCACCCCACAATCGTGTTCTACATCAGTATCCACATCTGCACCCTCGCCCTCGTCTCTACCCCCAAATACGTACTTTCCTACCACCAAGGACTTCTCTCTCCTCTCTCCCCTTTCGCCACTATCTCCACTCGTACAAGTCGAGCACGGCGCGCCGCTCGCGGAAATTACCGCCTTTCGGTCGAGATCCTGTTCATGCCAGCCTGAGTAGAGGGGAATGAGACGATGGCCGCCGGAACTGATACTCGCCAGAGGCGCAGGTATACAATAACGGGACCAGATCTTAATGGTTCCCGCCTGTTCTTCCAGGGCTTTTGGATCATAGTGAGCAGCGCTCTTGCGATATCGAGTCAAGGCCGTTCACTATATCATGTTAAATGATGTAATGGGGTTGCATAGCCCGAATCCTTGTCTATCTGCGTCGCGCTCCACGTCGAGACCATCGTCCTGGAACCAATGATTCTTCGCGACACAAGGTGCAAAGGCGTGCTCGGTCGTTCTCTGAACTTGCTTTTGTGAAACCCATTATTTTGCGCCTGAGGGTAGATTACAGTACGTAGACCTCACTGCCAAATAAACTAGCCATCCTCCTTCCCTTTCATCGTGAGTCCCCCCCAGTCCTGTAGTTGTCGCATAGTTTCCCATCAACGGCGTCAAGCATTTAGGATGGCGAAATGTGCGTCCGCCATGGCGCGAGGTGCGCCTCTTCGTGGAGTTTGCGCCGCTTTTTGAACCTGTTTCCTACGTCCTCTGCCTTCCTCTTAGTTCCTCGAGTGGAAGGTCCGGTGACTTTTGCGCTGTACTCGAACAACAGTCGTGCGATTTCGAACCTCCCAAAGTAGGAGGCAGAATAGAATGGGGTGTGTTGATCCTTGTCCAGGGCGTTGACATCTGCACCGCGCGCCAGCAATAGTCGTGCAATGCTGACACCATCTTCTTGGGAGTCGTATTTGCCTTGTGATACTACGTGCAATGGTGTTTCACCCTGCTCATCTTCCGCGTTCGGGTTTGCACCATGGTCGAGAAGCTCCCTTGCAATCTTGAACATCCCCTTGACGGCTGCTAAATGTAGCGGAGTCCACATGTTCCTCTTCCTTCCGTTGACGTCCACACCGTGCTCCACCAATAATCGTGTAAGGCCGACACCATGGTCAGATTTTCCTCGTGACAGTAGGTGCAATGGTGTCTCTCCCTGGTCGTTCTCCGCGGTCGGGTTTGCAGCATGGTCGAGAAGTACCTATCGTCCTAGAGATAGATAGATCCAACGAGAAAAAAAAACAAATAAAATTACCTGTGCGAGCCCGAGCCTCCCGTTGAAAGCTGCAGAGTGTAATGCGGTGTTGTGGTCCTTGTCTTGGGCATGGACATCCACACCGCGTCCCAGCAATAGCCGTGCAATGCCGATGCCGCGGGAGTCATCTTTGATTCGTGACACTTCGTGCAACAGTGTCTCACCCTGCTCGTTCTCCGCGCATGGGTTTGCGCCATGGTCGAGGAGAAGGTGTGCGATCCTAGGCCCGTGGTTGAAAGCTGCCGAGTGTAATGGGGTGTTATGGTATTTGTCTTGGGAATTGACATCCACGCCACGCGCCAACAATAGCCGTACAATGCCGAACCCGACTTTTGGGGGCCAACGTTGTTTACTATGTAATCTTTTCCGTAACACTAGGTTCAATGGAGTCTTGCCCTCATTGTTTTCCGCGCCTGCGATTGCGCCATAGTCGAGAAGTACCTTTACGATCTCGAACCTCCCCTTGAAAGTTGCTGAATGTAACGGGGTGGTCTTATTCTTGTCCCGTGCGTTGACATCTATGCCGCGCTCCAGCAATAGTCGTACAATGCAGACACCGTCTTCTTCGGAGTTATAATCACCTCGTGACGCTCGGTGCAATGGGTTCTCGCCCTCATCGTTTTCCGCGTCTGCGATCGCACCATAGTCGAGAAGTACCTGTACGATCTTGAGCCTCCCTTTGAGAGCTGCTGAATGTAACGGGGTGGTCTTGCTCCTGTTTTGCGCGTTGACATCTACGCCGCGCTCCAGCAATAGTCGTGCAATGCCGACACCGCCTTCTTCGTAGCGATAGTCACCTCGTGACACTAGGTGCAATGGGGTCTCGCCCTCATCGTTTTCCGCGTCTGCGATTGCGCCATAGTCGAGAAGTACCTGTACGATCTTGAGCCTCCCCTTGAAGGCTGCTGAATGTAACGAGGTGATCTTATTCTTGTTTTGCGCGCCGTTGACATCTACGCCGCGCTCCAGCAATAGTCGTGCGATGCTGACGCCGTCTTCTTCGGGGTAATAGTCACCTCGTGACACTAGGCGCAATGGGGTCTCCCCCTCATCGTTTTCTGCGTCTGCGATCGCACCATGGTCGAGAAGTACCTGTACGATCTTGTGCCTCCCTTTGAAAGCTGCTGAATGTAATGGGGTGGTCTTGCTCTTGTTTTGCGCGTTGACATCTACGCCGCGCTCCAGCAAAAGTCGTGCAATGCCGATACCGCCTTCTTCGTAGCGATAGTCACCTCGTGACACTAGGTGCAATGGGGTCTCGCCCTCATCGTTTTCCGCGTCCGCGATTGCATCGTAGTCGAGAAGTACCCGTGCGATCTCGAGCTTCCCCCTGAAAGCTGCTGAATGTAACGGGGTGATCTTGCTCTTGCTCTGCGCGTTGACATCTACGCCGCGCTCCAGCAATAGTCGTGCAAAGCCGACACCGTCTTCGGGGTAATAGCGACCTCGTGACACTAGGTTCAATGGGGTCTCGCCCTTGTCGTTCTTTGCGTCCGCGATTGCACCACGATTGATAAGCATCTGTGCGATCTCAACCCACCCATAGAAAGTCGCCGAATTGAAAATCGCCGAATACAATGGGGTGGTATTGTTCTTCTTCCGTGCGTTGACATCCGCGCCACGCTCCAGCAATAGTCGTGCGATTCCGACACGGTCATAGTCTCCGAAATCACCTCGTAACACTAAATTAAATGGGGTCTTGCCCTCGTCGTTCTCCGCGTCCACAATTGCACCATGGTCGAGAAGTACCTGTGATTCCGAAGTATAAATGGATTCTTTCGAAAAAAATAAAAACAAAAAACCTTCACAATCTCGAGCACCCCCCTGAATGCTGCCGAATGTAATGGGGTGTTTTGATGCTCGTCAAGGGCGTTGACATCCACGCCGCGCTCCAGCAATAGTTGCGCAATTCCAGCACCGCCGTCTTTGTAGCGTGGATATTCCTTTTTCGACACTAGGTGCAATGAGGACTCGCCCCGGCCGTTCTCCACAACTGCGCTTGCACCATGGTCGAGAAGCACCTGTGTTCCCGAAATATAAATGAACTTTGCTTTGCTTTTGAAAAAAAAAGAAGTACCTGTACAATCTCGAGCCTACCGCCCAAAGCTGCAGAATGTAATGGGGTGTTTTTGTCCTCGTCTTGGGCGTTGACGTCCGCGCCCCGCTCCACCAATAGCCGCGCGATATCATGATCGATGGGGGGGTGGTCGCGTGGGTTGTATAAGCCCTGTGATACCATGTGCAACGGAGTCTCTCCCTCCTTGGTCTTTGCGTTCACATTCGCACCACAGTCGAGAAGCGCCGCTACGACACTGGGCCAACCCCTGAAAGCTGCCTTATGTAGCAGGGTCCACTTGTCCGAACAGGGTGTGTCAACTTCTGCACCACGCTCCAGTGATAACTCTACATTGCAGATAATGCTGTGTTCGAAGTCACAGTAATTTTCGGGATTAACTTCGAAATTATCCCGGTCTTTGAACAATTGGTGCAATGGGGTCTCGCCGGCATCGTTCTCCGCGTTAGGATCTGCGCCAAGCTTAAGAAGAATTTCTGCGCGATCGGCGTACCACAACGTGTCCGTTGTCATTGCCAGATGTAACGGAGTATTGTAGTCCTCGTCCCGTATGTTCACGTCCGCACCATGGTTCACTAATAACTGCCCAAGATCGAGAATACCATCATCGACATGGTCAATGTCTTGATCACCGTCTTGATCACCGTCTTCAATCATTAGCTGAAACGGGGTCTTTCCCTCGATATCTCGAGAATCGACGTTTGCCTTGTACTCAAGCAGCACCCGAGCTACCTCCAGCTCTCTGTTACGTACCACCTGATGTAATGGAGTACGGAGGTCGTCCTGCCGGCGATTGACATCCGCGCCATGGTCAAGTAGGAACCGAACTACTCTGACGTCTGTTTTTTTTTCGTGGAGTGGCGACCGTTCTCGCATTCCGATATCGACATTCGCACCGTACTTGAGTAGGATCTCCGCAACCAGGACGTGCTCCCCGACAAGTGCTGCAAGCAGTGGCAACTTGTGCCAGCCACCAACGGCGTTTATGTGCTGCGGGTATTTGACGGCGAGGTGTTCAACCAAGTCGGAAAACCCACAAAGTGAGGAATAGTACAAGGGGGTAGGTGTCGCTGGGGGAGACTGCCAATAGGGGTCGTCCCAATCGGGCTCAGGGTCGATGTTGTATATTCCAAGCCACGCCTCGAAATAAGGTTGGTCGCAGTCAAAGAGAGACACCATCCCGTCCTTCACACATGATGCGACGTCCTCGAATTGGGCGTGCGTCACCCAGTGTTGAGCCGCATATTCTATCAGGGGGGAGCTCTCGACACACTCTTCATCGTCGTCATCATTCCAATGAAGAACTCCGAGACAGGCCTGAGCGAGGATCGTGTGCGCAGGTCCGGGATTGATCTGATACCGAGAGAAGTTTCCGAGTGATGAGGATGTGAGGCGATCCGACATCAAGAACTCCTTCACAGAGAAGTGCGAAAACTGGACAACCTGCGAACCGTCGTCGCCGACAATGGTGATTAGACTTGAACATGTGGACAGCACAGCTTGTTCTTGGTCGTTCAGGTGCCAACCAGCGCGGTATCTTGGCATCGCTCCGAGGGCCGTATCGAACTCGAATGCAAGCAGTTCTGCAAGCTCTTCGACACGCAGCGGACGGACGGCCACCATGAGGCACTGCAGCAGACGGTGGGCGTGCGCTTGGTTCGGCTGGGGGATTTGACTGAGTACGCGTGCATACGTCTCGTCTAACGATTCGGGTAACTTGTCGAGGGTCTGCCGAACACTTGCATTGATACAGTGCTGCAGCACCTCCAGCTGACAGTATACCCATCGAAACCTGCACGACAGAGGATAAGAGAACTCATCACAGAAGGTGGGTGATACCCTTACATTCCGTCCGCTTTTTCGGATAGCGCCTTAACAACCAGCACCTTGTCCACATCGCGCCATCTCCGCATCTTCCTGTCCGAGTTTACGACGGTGTTTACGTAGTCGGAAATGTCCTTCTTTTGCCCGCTTTCTTCATGAAGTGAAACGGCACTATAGGCAAGGGGTTCGAGAACAATTTTGATGTCAAACTCCGGGCGGCTGGTAACACATATATGCAAGTTTGGAATGCGCAGGTCGACAAGGTCCTCCAGAAGACCCAGGAGTACCGTTCTTGGGGTTGGCAACCCAGAGATGTTGGGGCACTCGTCGAGTGCGTCAATAATGAGGTAAACTGGCCGTTGTGTCACGACAAAGAGCATCTCATGAAGACATTTCGTCAAGGCGCTGATGCTGGGTTGTTGCGTGCCCTTCCCGTGGTCTGAATAAATATCAAAAACTATCTTGCGACAATGGTTCGAGTGGGCAGAAAGTTGAATGAGAAGCGAGGTGAGAAAGTTGCGAGTGTCTTGCTTTTTCTCCTTATCTCGAAAGTCGAAGAAAAAATACGCCAAGGTAGCGTGTCCGGCATCGCGCAACGATATGACGTGATTGATGATCGCAGAGCTTTAGTCAATGTGAGCCTTACGCCTGGAGATGATAGTAGAAAATGACGAACGAAAGGATACTCTTGCCCGAGCCGGCTAAGGAAACGGGGAGACCATCAGGAGTTGAGAAGTGAAAGATAAGGTGATGGACGCACGTTTTCCGTGTACCCAGAGGAGGGAACCGACTAACTCCCACTCCTTGAATATGCCATCCTTAAAAAACCACGCGGCAGTTCCCTCTTGGTAAGCCTCGCGAGCAATGTTGTAATTTACGGACGGGTCCGGTGGGGAAAACCATCTTCGAACGTCCTGCTCTACCTGGTTCCCTGCACTAAGATTTCAGTTCCTACAACGGAGGAGACGGAGATCGCAGATCACGAACACTTTATTTCACGCAGAGCCTCGTCAACTTTCTTGGTAACTGGTAGAAAAAAGTTCAGCGAGGAGTGGGTGCTGGTTGATGGGGCTCCGCACCGTCTTTGAGTTCATTGACGCCCTGCAGAACCTGAGCTATCGCCATCCGAACCTCTTCTTGTGTCAGGCCATCCAACTTCTTTAGGGCGTCCTCGATATCTGTCCTTCCCAGTAACTTCCTGAAATATATATCTAATCAAATACGAGAATGGTTAAATGTTAATGACGAATATCTCAGAGAAAAAGCCTACTCGTTTTGCTTTGTTGCATTTCCTTTGTCGCGATGGAGAGTATAGAGATCACCTCGGCCATGATTTTCACTAGTATCTCTACCATTTCTTTGGTGGGTGAAATCCGAGTATGAACGCCAAGTCGCTTTAGGAAGAATTGAATGCGCTCAAAGAGGTCGACGAGCGCATCGTGGCTCGCCCTGACATCCTTTGCAGCCTGTAAAAATATCAGCGTTAAAAAAGTCGACAAAACGGAAGACAGATAAACGAACAGCAAGGAGGATACCGATTCCGGTAAAGACTGCTTTTGCAGAAGGAACTGCCTGGACGCGACGTTGGAATGTACCTCAAACTGTTATACTAATACGTACCGCACCAACGCCATCGCCAAGAGCTGCAGAAATCGTATAGAGGACGTGCACCGAAGATCGGACCCATTTCATCAACTTGCTACCGCCAGTCATAAACTTATCAAACGCTCTGGCTTGACCTTGAATTATATCCATGACGGCCTCGACAGAGTCGCAGCTTTGCAGTTCCTTGGCGAGCCAGTCGTCTAAAAGGTTTTTCCCGGTCTTTTCTTTGAACTCGTTCAGGACAGCGCTAATGATTGACTCGAACTGAGAGGACGACACAGATGTTTGAGAAGATGAAGACATGGTGCTGGAGATGGGGTTGAGGTTGAGGTTGTTAGTGAGGACAGCACTGGCAGACTAGCAAGAGCGAGTAAAGGGACCGCCTCGTGTTCTTTGGCTGGGAACACCCGCACCGCCTGGTTTGCCTCGTGTATACACGATAGCCGCCGGGGCAGTGGTCGGGTGACACCTTTACCTGGAAGCACTGGGCCCGGGGTAGCAAATCCCCGAGTCACTTCGAGACCGGCACTGCCTTGGGCGACACATCGTACGAAACCACCAATTGACGCAATGACGTCCAAGTTTCGGAGTTGCAACCCTCATTTTGAGGGTATGGCACCACAAGGCCGAAATACCCCAAAGTGTCTGGATATCATCCCGCATTCCCTGGAGAGGCTATATACTAGGAAACGACATGGCTTTCATTAAGTGGTACACTAGTAGAAGTATTGAAAAAGAATTGCGTTGTTGTCCCCCAACAATACTTTATGAAAACGTCAGAGGGAAATGCGTACACGAGAGCGTTGAACAAGAAGAGCGTTGCAGCAAAGCGAATGATCTGATGGGTTACAGAGGTTGCGTCATGTATACTATCCGCACGAGAAACGCGCGTCCAGTCTATAGCCTGCTCTCGACAACCGGTGTGAGCGTGTGCCACGGCAGCGTCCCTTCGCCAAACGCCGCATCGAGTACCTCGCGCACCGTCCGCGCAAACACGAACTGCATCCGCGCTCGCACTTCCTTCGGCACGTCGTGCTCCACATCTTTACGGTTCGCCCAAGGTACAATCACCTTGTTCGCCCCCGCACGATGTGCGCCCAATACTTTCTCCTTAACCCCGCCCACAGGCGACACCCGTCCGCGGAGCGTGATCTAGACCAAATATTAAAATTGGAACATGTCCTGTTGAGGGTCCCAGAAACACGCACCTCGCCGGTCATTGCTGTAGTTGGTGGCACGCACTTGCCTGTCAAGAGCGATACCATCGCGCACACCTGCCCAATCTCGAGTTGAGTAATCGGCAATCGGAGGAAACAATGTCCGTATGCGTACCATGGCGACACCCGCACTTGGACCATCCTTCTTCTGCGCGCCAGCAGGAAGATGCAGGTGTATGTCTATCATGGCATCCGGTATCCGTAGTGGGTCCTGCGCACGCTTACTCGTGATCCCTAGATCATACGAGTGCGTCTTCACCCAACTAAGCGCCAGTTCCGCGCTCTCCTTGATCACCTAAGAACGCGACCGTTTCAGTAAAGCTACCTGGAGATAAGGACATCCAAGGTTGAGACATACATCACCAAGTGATCCGGTGAGCTTGAGATGCCCACTGCCAGGAGTCGCAATGCTCTCGACGGGCATGATCTCACCCTCGCCCATCCCAGTCACGACCAGTCCCCAAACAACTCCACGCCGCGCCTCTCGCTCACGGTCCTCACCGTCATAACGCGACAGCCCCAGAATCTTCTCCAGCTCGTCCGCTTCGACGACGGGGTTGTAGCCCACGCCACCCTCCTTGCTACGCTTGACCAGCGCATCCGAGGGTTCCGACGCTGCTGGCAAGAGAGTTGGCAATGACGAAGGTGCAAGGCCTTGCGCGTCGACGTGCGCGGCCCATTCGACCGCCTTGAACCGTACGATCCCGCCAATCGAACGCTCAAGTGAACGCACTCCCGCCTCCCGCGTGTAATGCGTGACCGTCTTGAGCAGCGCTGGCTCGGTCAGTTGAACGTGTGGCCCAGAAAGCCCGTTCTGCGTGAGTTGCTTAGGGAGAAGGAATCGCCGTGCAATGTGTAGCTTCTCGTCGTGTGTGTACCCAGACAGTTGAATCACCTCACACCGATCGAGGAGGGGCGGTGAAATGGTGTCAAGGGAATTGGCGGTGCAAATGAACAGGATCTGTGACAAATCGATCGGGACATTGAGGTAGTGATCCTAGTACCGGCCACCTGTGTCAGAAAGAGGTTTCAGGCGGGGTGTTTGAAGAAACACGTACGTTGAAGGCCACATTTTGTTCCGGGTCGAGGACCTCGAGCAACGCCGCTGACGGGTCACCGTGGTAATTCGACTGACCAACCTTATCGATCTCGTCTCTGCCGTCATTGCTGTCGTTAAATCTGCGAACTCCGGAAAGTGGGGTAAACCTACAACAATAGAACCGGGTCCATACGACCGGCCTTGCGCAGGGCCTGGGCAAGTAGACCAGGACCGCTGGCAACGTATGTCCGACGGTGACCCCGTATCTCAGCCTCGTCGCGCACGCCACCAAGAGCGATGCGCTGGAACGGCCGACCGAGGGCGCGAGCGATAGATTGACCTAGAGAAGTCTTTCCTGTACCCGGCGGCCCGATGAAGCTAAACACATGCTCGATGACATAAATGACGAAGGAGGTGATGACGAGCTCACAGTAAAATGGGGGCTTTGATGCCCTTGGCCTTTAACAGGCTTTGCGGGGGTGGTACCGGCACAGGTACTTGTGGTAGAGCCGGAATTTCACCTGCCTTGATCAGGGCCCTGCATGCGTTCTCTTTCTGGCCATCGGCTTCACTCGCACCCCCGGCTGGATCATCGATAACCTTCTTGAGCGTGACCTCCTGCGCCTTTGCCTGCTCCGTCTCTGCCTCTTGCGCAATCAAGGCGCGCAGCCGGACGACGGCGAGGTACTCCATTAACCGACGCTTGACCTTTTCGAGGCCATAATGGTCCGCGTCGAGCTGTGACTTGGAGTTGGTGAGAAAATCGGATCGTGTGAGAGTTTCTGAGGCGGTGGCAGGGGGAGTCCAGGGTAAAGAAGTGAGCCATTCGAGCTGCGTTGGTAGGTCAGGACAGCGAAACTATGAAAGATGGGTCCACGCACGTAGGTCCTTACAACGCCGTGCTCTGCATTCTGAGGAGGGATCCGCTTCAGGCGGCGCGCCTCAGCGGTAGCCGCACGGCGCACTTCACTGCCCACGGGGAGTGTGTCGACGCGACGAATGAGCAAGTCGAGCTCGTCCTCATCCTCTACGCCATTCCCCGTGCCATGCAGGTCGGTATTCCAGGCTCGAGGCGTTGTAGCTCGGCGCTGATGGCGGCGAGTTGTTGACGCAAGAAGAGTGCCTTCTGTTGTTTGGAGAGTGACTCGTCGACGGCGGTAGCGATCTTGGAGCTAACTTCGACGATCGACAGTTGCTTCGCGAGAACATTCGTGACGTGTTGGAGACGCAATGATGGTGATTCGGTGGAGAGGAGTACTACGGAGAAATGTCAGCCATTTCCCACGGAGTTGCGAGCGGAAGTGTGGGAGGCCGGCGGTCACGGGATAAAGGTGGGTGCCAACTGGACCCGCGGAGGGGGGGAAAACCCCGCACGAGCGTGCACGCGGACTCCACAAATGAAATATGATGCCGCAACAGCATCAGGGATGATCGGAACAAAGCATCGGACCCACCGAGTTTATCAGCGTGTTCAGCGCCGACCGCGGAAATGATAGCATCAGCGAGAGCCGCAGCCTTGTGCGACTCGCTCTCCTCGACGAGATGGGCGATGCGGGTCCAGCTCTCGCGCTTGCGGGCGGACTGCGAGGTGTCCTGTGAGAAGCGCTCTAGCAGGCGGATGGCGGCGGCCTTGAAGTCCTGGACGACGTCTGTGGCTGGGGGCGAGTCGGCATCTTGCGGAGGGTAGGAGACGTCCAAGCGGGGTAGGGGTAAGGGGTCGTTGACGACTTGTGGGGGATCGGTCAAGCGGACGCGGGCAAGGCCGGTGAGAGTGAGCAGGTGGGGTTCATCAGAGTTGGGGCGGGGACGGACGAAACGGGTGATGCGGGGCGGTGACAGCCCACTTGTGGACGATGGTGTTTCCCTCGTTTTGGACGAGGGGTACGGCGGCGAGGACGGGGTTGCTGGGGGAGGACTCGATAAGACGAAGGAGGGCGTCTGCGAGGTTTGCAGGTATAGGAAAGGTGGCGCGTGCACCTGGAAGGAGAACTAGTGGGAAAGGTAAGATGATGAGGGGTAGAGTGGGTTGTTCCATGTGTGTTGTCGTGAGAGACGAAGAGGTCGGATGATTGAAGTATTAAAGGAACACAAAGTCCTGATCGCAATAATCACATGACCCGAGTGAAACGAAACACAAGCACACGGGCAGCTTGATTGGCAGTTTGTTTCGTCAGGGAAAGTTCGGCGTTCGAAGGTAAAGTAGCATGTGCAAGTGTGTCAGTGACACGTTTCTCACTTTTCACGAAAATAAAGTGTGTATGGAGTCTGGAGCTCGGTCTGCTCAAGGTAGTGATATCGATCGATACAGGTGGGGGGTAGAGAAAGAGAAAGAAGAGCACAGAAACCAAAAAGAAGAAAAACAAGTGAAAGAAAATGGAATATTCAGAGTGGGAAGAGAGAGTGACCGTGGCTAGTATACCTTGTAATCTGAGTCTGGGGAATTTGGTCTACGTAACGTACTACTACGACTATAACAAACACTGACTGACTTGAGCTTGAGTAACTATGACGTTTGCAGAGATCGCGATGCTATTGAATTGTGCCTCCTTCAGATGGCGAGTGATTGTGATGATACGCTTGCATAAAAAGTAGAAAAAGAAAAGAGAAAAGAGAAACGACGGAAGGGATGGCAGTCAGGGCGACGGTGGGAACATCGTCAGCTAAAAAAGAAGTGTAAAAAAAAACAAAAACAAAAAACAGAGGAAACACGTTGGGAACGGAGATTAGCAAACCGCTGTTCCCTTACGCGGTTGCGCGCTTTACCATCTAACAACCAAAACTAAGTAAAATGACAATAAGCCTTGAAACGGAATGAATTAACCTCGCGCGCCCACTTGACCGTCGTCTTGGTTTCCTTATCGTAACCCTTCCGCAGGACCAAGCTCGCCGCGATCCACTCCGCCAGCAGAACCGGCTTAATCTCGCCGTTCGGGAACGCATCAGCGAGGTCGCCAATCACGCCAAATGCGAGCTTGTCTAGCGGTTCTCCACTGTTGTCGTCTGCAAGAACCTTTTGCACAAGCTCGAAAATTGCAGGCACGTGAGAGACTAGTAATTGGACTAGTACAAAGTAAGTACAGGTAGAACCCAAAAATAAGGGAAACATGGACGTACCCCGCTCAGTCTTCTTGAAGCCAGTAATAATCCGGTATGAGCCTCGAGAATGCCCTCGCGCAGGTTGGCGATGTAGTCGATGGACTCGTAGTCGAGCTGCAATAATTGAGTAATTCTACAAGGGTAGCCCTTGAGAGACACGCACCGGGTTCGCTTGCAAAGCCGCCGCCTGTCTGAGCACCGTCATCGCCGTCTCTAAGTATGGCTCAAATTTGGGTCCAATCGCTAGCGCAATGTCACCAAACAAGCCAAAATGGATATCTTCACGTTCCGGTTCAGAACCTCGCTCGACAAGTTCTCCAGCAGGACGGTCACAAACGCTTGCGCATATTGTTCCGTCTGGTCGCCGAGCGCACGCGTAATGTCACCGATGATGCCCACGGCGACCGTGCACAGCTGCGTGTCCTCGTACGCCTTAAGAGCCGGGTACAGGAACGGAAGGAACGCGGGAATGTAGGGAGCGAACTTGGCTTCGATGGCAGCAGACAATGAGCCAACGACGAGGAAAGCATCTTCTAGAATTGTCGAGGTCTTGCCGGCTGATTGTATCAATCGAAGGACGAGGGTCATCATAATGCGATCGGCAAGGGGGAGGATACCCGCGCCTAGTTTACGAATCACGCTCTACCAGTATGCGAGAGTTACGTCAGAGGAAACGTAGCAGGAAGGGGGACGATGGAGATGCGTACAACGGTGACACTGCACAAGTTACTCTGTAGGTCGTTCCAATTATTGCGGTCATCGGCGCCTAAAATCTGGTTCTAAATGCAACGTCGTTAGCCCTACACTATACACTTATATGCACCTGGACGTTGTACCTGAACGTTGAGGAGGTGCTCCATGCGATCCAAAATCTTGAGCGTCGTGTTGGACACAACCCGCACGCAGTCAAGCGTCGCCTGCTGGACAAAGGACGTGATGGCTTCATATGCGGAGGTGCGGTAGTTTGACTCGTTGCCCGCACTAGCAGGGAAACGATAGTTAGCATAGAAACCGTACCGACGGGAAGGTCGCTCACGTCTCTGTGACCTGCAGCAACGCACCAACGATTCCGTCAAAGTACGGCGAAAGCGGGCCAGTGCTCTGCTCCTCGCTCGATTCGTATAGCTCGTACAGCCCATCCGCAAGGTTCATCAAGGCCCAACAACAATTCGCAATGATATGCGGGCTATCTTGCAATCCAGCCACGAGCGCACTCACGAGGGCATGTAGATGTACGTCAGGCTTGATTGACGTAATGAGGCTCTCACAGATGCGGCCGAGCGTCCAGGCGGTCGTATCCTTTACTTGTGGCTGCGGGTCTGACATCATATTGATTAAAATGGGTAGCGCTTGGTTGACGAGCGGGGTAAGCAACGGGATCCGGTCCAACCAGGATAGAACCGAAGGCCATCACAGCAGCCTCACGCTGGTGCCAGTTTTCCTGCTTGATGTTCGCTTCGATGAAGGGGATCACGGCGGGGACAATCGGATCGTGTACTGCCTGAGCAAGGAAGGAAAGACATGTGCCCGCGGCCATCGAAACGTTCCATTCGCCTTCCTCAGCATCCTCATCTTGGCGAGTGAGGAGTTGGAGCAGTACGGGGACGACCTCTGGCAGAGCAATCTT
>JAKELL010000480.1:0-30142 GCA_021524915.1 Lactarius akahatsu
CAATATTATCGATCAGGACGTCAAGACCCTGTCAGGTGGTGAACTCCAGCGTGTAGCCATCGTGCTGGCACTGGGAAAACCCAATGTGAACGTGTACCTCATCGACGAGCCGTCTTCGTACGTATTTCGGCGCGCCCGCTTTGCGCCATCTGAGCGTTTTTGTTCTCTTTTGTTCAGTTTCTTGGACTCGGAGCAGCGCATCATCACCGCAAAGGTCATCAAGCGCTTCATTCTCCACGCCAAGAAAACAGCCTTCATTATTGAGCACGACTTTATTATGGCAACTTACCTTGCCGATCGTGTCATCGTCTTTGAAGGCTCGCCTGCCATCGCAGCCACCGCGACGCCGTAAGATTTCCCTGTTGTTTTCCCCCGTATACGTTTTTACGTACGAAATGAGGCTGATTTATTGTTGTTCTTGATAGACCACAGTCGCTGCTCACGGGGATGAACAAGTTCCTCGCCTCACTGGAGATAACGTTCCGTCGCGACCCGACGAATTTCCGCCCACGCGTAAATAAACTCCATTCAGTCAAGGACAAAGAGCAGAAAGGTCCGTGCCTCGCCTCGATGACTCCCTCTGCGAGCGCCTTTCTGACGATCTTTTGTTTTTCAGTTTCGGGCAATTACTTCTTCCTCGAAGAGTAAATTTCATTGCCCCTTTCCCCTCACGCTAGGTAGTATGTACTATGACGGATGATGTACATTCGGAACACGCTCCCCACTTTCGGCTTGTGGGGCCTAGTTCCTAACGCGGGTGTCGTTGTAAAGGGACGCACGTAAATTAATTAAGCTGTAGCGTTACGATTGTAGAACCCTCACGAAGCATCGTTGCTCACGGAGACCAATGAGGAAATCGCGCCACCCTAAGACGTACCGGTCGGGGTCGGGGTTGTTGTAGAGATAGAGGTCAGCGACGCCAACCAACACAGATCGCGCTCCGCTCTGGCTATTAAAGTATCATCCCTCCACCTGAGCCCGGCCACTGAGCCCGACACTGGTGTTATGATCCGTGATGGCTAAATGAGTCCCGACGACCGCAAGCACCCGGGAAAATAAAAAGAGAACATAGAACTTCAGGTTTACTATTCGTTGTCATCGCTGCATTGATCAATGGGTCGCAGCGGCTGTCACAGATATAATCTAACCCCGAGTCCCGGACGGTTGCACTGTCATTACGTGGCTCGATATCTGCACAGAATCAAGTGTCGTGAACAACAGTGTCACCACGACCGAGCTGACGATACTTTCAAAAAACTTGCAAGACAGTCACGACGTCTGTGATGACCTCGTGCCGAATCTAAACGAGAACAAGGCATCACCTGGCGCCAGACACCTAGAGCTTCATAGTAATAAGTTGCACACATATGGTCCGGTTTCGCGTTTCCTAAGAATGTCAGGAACGATGTGGTTTCTTCTCGTGGGAACACCAGAATGAGCCAAAAGGGATGATGCAGCCGTTCAACCAGACTCAAACAGTCCGCTAGTAGTCCGCCCATCATAACTCAGGCTATAAGTACGCCTCCAGAAACCTGCCCCACTTCTCGATCACTGGCTTGATGATACAGTCGTCTTTGTATTGGCCTTCACTTGCTCTTTTTAACGCGAAAATTTCATTGTGCATTGTAGAACCCTTTTTTAATACGAGCACGGTGCTAACCATTCGAAAACAAAACACATACAATCCGGTCATTTCTTAACGTCCCTCTTACCTCCCTTATTGGTCTTCGTTTTCGCCCGGATACTTGGGTATCCGGCTTCGAGATACGGCGCGAACATAGCCAGATCCGATAGTTCGATGTGCGCTAGACGCTCCAGGCGATGGCACCAAGGACCCTTTGGACCTGCCTGCACAGGCCGTTTCATTAGCACAGTTTTATTGCCCATACCGCCCGGCCAGAACCCGCGAAGAAACTGTTCATGAGAGCCGCACTGCCTATCCCACTGGTTCATGCGCCGATTCAAGTTGGTCGCCTTGCCGACCTTCAAATTTATGAGCTTTCTTTCATTAGGATCTGCGCTTGTGGAGGTTCTATTTTCGATAAGAATGAGTTAACAGAGTGTTATACTAGGGTAGTGGGAGTGAGACGAACCAAGGATCTCAAATGCGTACATATAGCCCTCGACGTCGCTTGGCGCACGCACCTTTGCATCTCCCCCGGAGTATTTAGTGGAGTTTGCATCGCCACCCGTAAATACTCCGGTACCCAATCTATAGGCAATTAGCGGTATCTCCAAACACGCGTCAGAGCTGGCGATCCATGCGCCCACCGCTGAACCTGACGAATGTCCGCCCCGTCTTGCGATCGTAAAACCCGCTCGGCTTACTTATCTCTTTCGCATGTACACGGCAGAATACATCGCCGTTGGTCTGCGCTTGAGGGCCAGGCGGCTACAATCGATTGCGGCACTGCTTCCCCGCAGTGGTCACGGCGGAACATTGTCTCTTCTCACCATGGCCGCCACTAGGCCAGTGGAAGTCGGAGAGAGGGGGCCAAAAATTATTTGTTCTGGTACATGCACCTGTACCGGAAGTGGCCGAAGGTGGTAGCCAGCGTCCACTTACTCGTACTGAACCTGAGCTACGCTTTTGCCTCCTTGTCAGGTAAAGTGATTGCATACTGTCAGAGATGTTATAGGGAAACGAACGGAGATATCTGTGATCACCAACCCATGTATCATACAGAAGCGCCTCAACCGCATTTCTCAGCCCCTTGATGTCCAATCGCAGCTGGGATAAAAGTATGCGACCATGGAATGACGAATCCGCATATAGTTCTTTCAGCTCTTTCAGCTCGCGACGGACATCTAACAACCTAATTATTGATCCGCTGTTCTTAATTGTACAAAGACAGAATAACTCACCTGTGCACTTCCTGTTCGATATTTTCGATGCCTTTACATTTCCTCTGCTTGACCAAGGCGTGTATTTTTTCGCGCTGTGTAGCCGTGAGTTCACTGCCAGTGAGTTTTCCTTCAAGTCCTTGCAAAGATTGGATTGAGCTGAAGTATGCACGTGACGGGAAATGCATCCGAGTCAGCAGATTAACGATGAACTCTTGGATGAACTGCAACTTGACGTACAAAGCTTGGTACAAAAAATACAGTGCTGTTGATTATCGGACCAAGGCGGAGTCTATTCGCGGGTTCTAGATGCTTGCCTCCAGAAAGGCTAGAGATACATGCTGAGTGAAGGCTCTCTTTAACAACCAAGCTAGTAGTGCCGGGAGATCCAAGGGGAGATCTTTTTGTTTTTTGTTTTTCCTTTTACAGTAAAAAACGTCACGTGCTTCATGACCACAGCCTCACTGGCGGGGCGGCACCCCTTGACAGCTGCCTTCAATAAGTTCTGGCGATACGCCTCTCACTGGCAGGCATCGGACATGGGATGCACTGTCGGGTTAACAATAATTTAACAAGTCCTTATCAAGGTCCTTATAATTATGCGTGGAGTTTATTTAGCCGGAATGACACCGTCCGACAAACCAGTTAAACGATCCATCGATCATCGATCATCCATGAATAATCTTCACACGCATCCTCGCTCGACTCGCTCGCATCCCTGTTAATACCTGAACAATAAGCCGCACCATATTCCAAGAGTACAATGCTAGCCATCACAAGAGCTGTTGGGATATAGCCCGAGGAGATGCCAGACCCGAGTATTAGATAATTTGCATGTTGCCGTAGGTAAATCGTTGTCTAATAATTACACTGAGAGGAGATAGGAGCATTCGCATCCCACTCCACACCGCCAACGCACACGTGTCTCCGTAATGCAATGTTGCTGTGCTGAATTCCAGTAAGAGTCATCAAACTAGCCATCCGACACAGCCATGACACATCGCCGTGCACAGCACTTACTGTATTAGAATGTGGTTTTCTTTCTTTGTCCTCTTCTACCCTCCTCGCCAAAGGACGTCCATCCCATTTCACCTCACCTCTCCAATGACACATAGTACTCCCTTCAAGCCGCAAGATAATTATTCCTTACCCGACTTTGTCCTCATACAAAATCAAATGGAGAGACGTCAGCAATTCTCGGAGTCGAAGGGCTATATGCTTTGTCCCAAGTTTTATCCGCGACTCCGACCTGGACAGCACCGTCTTGGCTAAAGATAGGAACCCAGTGGCGTGGAAGCCCGTGCGGTTCGGGCAACACTAAAGTCGGACTAGAGCAGAACAAGAACCAAGCGTGTTTTGATTGAAAGGACAAAGGCAGAAAGGGAGATCTCGGATACAAGTGTAAGGAGTGGGGAAAAGAGGGAGTAAAAGTAATGGGTCGTTAGACAGTGATACCAGCAGCTTATATACGGATACGGGCAGCCCTTGGGATGCCGGCGTTGGCGTTGTTAGATGTTAAGCAGGCGATTGTTAGGCAGGTGATGAGTCGACAGTGACGTCGGTGTGAGTATGAATGACGTATGTAGCAAGTGGTACGCTTGCATGGCGTTGTGCGAAAGACTCAGCCGAGTGCTCTCATCCTTCCTCCAGGGAGGCTAATTACTCGTAGATGTGATACGAATAGCGGACCGAAAACTTGTCCACATCAAGAACCACGCATATTGCTCTTGATCTAAGTTACTCCTATGATAACGACCACTCGCTCTCCATTTTTGGACATTTTGATTTGATACTGCGACGAAACCATATCTCACCTAGTCATACCACCTCTCTGGTTCTTTGATGGTCCACCATCGAATCGATTGGAGAGATTCTGGACTTCGCCGATCAATTCAAGTCAGTACTTGTTTCATGGTATTTATAGATCTTGTGTTGACTCTTCATTAACGCTCATTCTTCAGGGTCTTGCGTTCATGGATTCAAAGGGGGTTGCACACAGGTGCATTGCAGACATCTCTTATAATAGGCATTTCTTACGATGGTAATGTAGAGACCGCTCTCCGAAAGACTCAGATACCATGCATCATGATGGATGTCCAGCATGTACTGTACCCACCCCGTGATGGACATGTTCCCACATGACGTTATGACTACTGCGCCGATCGTGCCATCGTGTTTGAAGGCACGCCTGCCATTGCGGCCACTGCAACGCCGTAAGACTTCCCTGTTGTTGTCCCGCATGCGTTTTTACGTATGAAATGAGGCTGATTGTTTTTGTTTTGTAGACCACAGTCGCTACTCACAAAAATGAATAGTTCTTCGCCTCACTGGGGATAACGTTCCGTCGTGACCCGACAAATTTCCGCCCACGCGTAAACAAACTCAATTCAGTCAAGGACAAAGAACAGAAAGGTCTGTGCCTCGCCTCGGTGACTCCCTCTGCGAGCGCCTTTTGACAACCTTTTGTTTTTCAGTTTCTTCTTCCTCGAAGAGTAAGTTTCCTCGCCTCCTCCACGCTAACTAGTATGTACTATGACGGATGATATACGTTCGGAACACTCTCCGAGTCCCGACTTTCGGCTTGTGAGCCTCTAGTTCCTAACGCGGGTGTGGTTACAAAGGATATAGTATTGACGTAAAATCCCATCGCGTCACCGTGATCGAACCAAGTACAGTGTCACTGCATCAGACTCGGCCGACCAGTCTGAGGGACCCTGCGGTCCTGCAAAATCCTTGAATCCAAGCTACTTTTCCCGGGTCTCCGACCGACTAGCTTCCGGCTCACCCATCAGCTCGCATTGATTTCCCCCTCTGTGTCCTCAATTAAAGGAGCTGCCTGCTGGTCCTCTGGTTACTAAATGTTGACTCGTAACGTTAGTGGTCAGTCCAACGGCGGTCACATACGGACAGATCCGAGATATCGAGCGACATATTCGGTTATTGCTAACAGGAAGGTTATTCAGGACTCAGAGGGTTGGTACATGCGATAGCGAGTGGGGTGATGCGTTGCTTGAATGGACTGGACATTTGGCGTAAAGTCTGAATCAGGCAGGGCTTGCTCATTGCATCTAGGCGGACTCATTCTTTCCCCAGGTCACCAGGTGGCAGTATCAAGGCAGTCATTTCGTTCATATCGTTGTTATTCCGACTAGCAGAACACAACTGTGCTAACATCTGATGTCATCAGATAATTGTAACGTAGATCGTGTCCGGCGTGCCCCAGGCCAATAACCCACCCGAGACCAGAACACACTCCGAATTTCATACCGGACTCAGCGGAATATCTTCGAAACTACCAGAACTTGGTATGGTCGACAAGTCCGGTAGTTCTATTTCCGACCCAGTTGGGGAGGCATATACTGAGCCGGCGGGCGTTCTCCCCATTGAGCTCTCGAAAGCAACCCGCTTGGTTTGGTCCATGCCAGATACGGTTGTTGACTGATGCAAGGGATTCAATGGGTCTGGCATCAGGAAACAAGATCGTAATCACCATAGTATCCTGTAAAATCGCTTTGATATCGTCTCGGAGGTCGTTAATACTATGCCGGAACTGCTTAGTCGGGATGTGGCTGTCCAGCAGGCCCGACGACTCGGCAAGATGTATTCCCAAAAGATAGTACCTGTCGCGGAGACTGCGCACGCGACCATATGTGGGTTGGAAGTCGAAAGAGGGCATTAGGTGCTCGTGCTCACCCTTCGACTTCATCTCGAATCGTTTGAAGGCTTTTACAAAGTCCATTTCGGGCGGCAATCTCAATGTGCCGTTTCCGTGAATTCGAAAGGCCGTCGAGGATCGACTGGATCTGTTCCAGCTCGTTCCAAGCTATCGTCAGGGAGGTTTGTGGGGAGACATAAGTCTGATACCCCCCCATAATGTGGAGGGCCCCAGAGACGATGCCAGTCGCAAAGCTTGTTACGGTTGTAGCTTTTTGGAATGCGTGCCAAGTCATCTTTTACTATTCAGAATTCTGTCGGCCATCAGGTCTATATCACCGCAGACGCCAGTTCACTCACCAATGGGATAGAAATATAATCGATTGATGGTCTATAAGGAGGTCAGAGTGATGTCCACTGGCAAGTCGGGTTCTGGAAGGGGTCTGTAGAGGGTTTTGGGACTTGGATATGCTGGGTGTGATGTTAGTTTGGGTCATGAGCTTTATATGAACGGGGCGATGGCAACGGCGCACCCGGATGGTGTATGTGCCAGTGAAACTAATACAGCCTCATAAGTGCTGAACGAACACTGAAATACCCAATAAGGTAGGACTTATTATTATACAAGTACACAAGGACCCACACAATGGAAACATAGACCCTCATGTCAATTTTTTTTGACAAGTGAGGGATCGAAAGCGGTACTTGTAATTGTTTGGGAAGCACCGACAATACACAGCGTCTGCGTCGCCTGGTTAACCAGTAAATAGGCTACAACTTCTGTCTCCTGTTGAACGATATTCGGACATTCCCGTAGTACCTTCAGAGGCCTCATTGGCACTGACTGAACAAGGAAGATTGCGGCATGCGTCCCTTGCTGTCAAATCAGACAATAAGATGCACTGCGAGGGTAATTGCTAATTGCAAATCCGATTTGATGCCGTCGCGCAGACCAATTTTTGAATAAGCGCGATCTCCGCCATCAATGTTCTCACGCGTTGTGCCAACAAAGTGAGGACGTTGCAACGACGGCGGCTATGTCATGTTGAAAGGCGAACCCCTCTAACAACCCCACGTCTATCGACATGATACTTCCCGGATTGACCCCCCCGCCAAACTATCGCGGTCCAGTGAAACTATCTGTTTATGAAATCAAGTGGAGGGACCGTCAAACTTTCTTAGCATCCAAGGGCTATATGCTTCGGCCACGGCTTCGGCCAGGATGGACACCATCCTGGATATTGGCAGGAAAGCACTACGAGTTCTTCGAGGACTCGGCACGTCTTCCAGTGAGCCTCACTGACCATCTTGTGGACGTTCTCATATCTTCCGTCTAGCTTCGCCCATTTCTCGTTGACGCGACCCGTATGTCGGATAACAAGCTCGTGTACATAAAGGAAGTGAAAACGGGTGACCTGGAATCGCGCATAGCCTTGGCGCTCAGTGACATCGAAGACCCTGCCAATCATTCAGTACCCATCCTCGATACCTTCGTCGACTCGCTCGATAAATCGATCTCGTATTTGGTTATGCCTTTCCTGCGGATGTCCGACGACCCTGCTTTTGATGTCGTCGAGGAGGCCATTGATTTCGCCGATCAGGTCCTCGAAGTACGTATGCTGTTGTCCACTAGACCTGGTTGATTTGTTTCATTGCTGACTGATATTCAGGGACTTGCATTCATGCATTCACGCGGTGTAGCGCATCGGTTCGTCTCCCCGTCTTTCCGTGATATGAGCGCACCCATACACCCTACGCACAGAGATACTTCCCTCAAAAATATATTGATGGATGCCTCGCAAATGTTTCCGTGTGGATTTCACCCTGTGAGAGATAGTTTTCTTCCCCACGATCTCTCGACCCCTGCTCCTATGATCCATCGCGTGAATGTCGAAGTTAAGTATTACTTCGTCGATTACGGGATTTCGTCCTACTTCCCTGAAGGCACGGAACGTCAATTGGTTATCGGGCTTGCAGGGCGCGACCGCGACGTCCCCGAGCTATCGGACGAGGTGCCATATGACCCTTTCAAGGTTGACATATTCACGATAGGCAACGTTCTGCGTCGTGAATTCGTGGCTGTACGCTCTGGTTCTTTTTCAAAAATATACCAGTATCTCACTTGTGCCCAGAAATACTCCAATCTAGGCTTCTTCAAACCCTTAATCAAAGCCATGATGCAGAGTGATTCAAGTAGACGACCTTCTGCCGAACACGCCTTACAGCAGTGGCGAACTATCCGGGGCCGTATAAACTTCTTGCATCGTTTTTGGAGATTACGACACCGTGACGAGCCACTTTGGGCGCTTCCACTTCTGGACTTTTTCTATGCTCTAGCATCAATCCCACACTTCACCAGGTTGCTAGGCAGGAGTTTGCGCCTCATGTTTGCTAGGATCTATTCGTAGGTTTATACTTACCACGACTTAGGGTGTCCCACCAATGATACCATAATTTCGAAACAACTGATCTATATTCATAACCTTGCTATTCTTCAGTACCTGAGCAATTTCAGATTATGTACATTTTTTCGTCACTAAGAGTGGAAAAGCCTAATGAATAGGGCCAATAATTGATGGTCACTATTTTCCTTACAACGAGATGGACATACTAACATCTCACTAAACGGAGATGTTGTACTCTTGCTAGTGAGAATTTTGCTGATGTCGTCCACACACCGCGGTTTGTAAACTAGACACTGGAAGAAACCCGGAATCGCAGAACGAATGGCTAGAATCCTGGCAGGCTTTGACACGCAGGACGATCCAAGAATGATCAACAATGATCAACCACGAAAAATCTAATTTGACGTGCAAAATTACTCTATCTGGGCGAAGAAGCAATGAGTTAAAACATTGAGAAACTGTGCGGCCTGAGCGCTTAAGTAGAGATAACTGTCGCTATCCTGAGCCTTAATCCTGCACTGCACAAGTTAGGCAATGAACTGGTGAACTGGTGAAGTATGATATATGTGTGTTGTCGGCGCGGGAGCGAGAGACGAGATAAGTGGGAAAAGGGACGCAAAGACACACTCGAGCAGTGCATGCTGGGTACCTTCAGGAACAACGGATAGGTGCATGACGGCGATACCAGCGCTTTTAATTATATATACGCGGGTCATCTGGTCATGTTTACAACTTGAACAGAAGACAAAGGGCTTATTGTGAGCTTGATTGTGAGCCGAAAATGACCCGCAGTCACGGGCTATGCACAATGCCTGTCTCGACGTGTGTTTGGACCAGCGCGCCTGGCGCTTGCAATTGCTCCCGACAGTAAATAACGCTATTCTAAAGGTCAGCGCAATCTCAGCAACTCCTCAGGCCTCAGGCCTCAGACACCGGAAACAATAGTGGGCCACCTAAGGGGCGTGTGACAACGCTTCCAGAAATTCTCACACCACAAGCGTCGCGACTCGCAATTTGACGCACGGCCCTGCGTCAAAGCACTGCACATTGAGAAGATGTCGGACGGATTCACTTCCCCTCGCGTCAATGCAGCGCGTATCAAAGACTACCAGGGTTCCGGTCACCCCGTCAGGGTCACAGGAAAGGTCCTCAACGTGCGTTTTTGTCCTGACCACCGAGCGACGCGAGTTCTGTGACCCACCTCCACGACTTTTTTCTCCTCAGTTTTCCGACGATGAGACGCACTTGGTTATGGAGGCCTCGGATGGAGGACACGTAAAAGTCTTGCTACCTGCAGTATGTCCCAGCAGCTATTTCCAGGAGTAGCCACTGGACCCCTGATTTTAACCTGTCGCAACTCCTCTCAGCCCCCACAGCCCCATAACGTTACGGACACCTTTGTTGAGATTATAGGCACTGCGGTGGACGCGTCGACTATCAAATTCATGGCTTGTATCAATATGGGACCGAAATTGGGTGCGTCCCCTACACTATAATTTCTCTCCAACCGTCGTGCTGACCCTGATCAGACCTGGCCTTAGTGAACCAGGTCGTCGAGCTGACGTTCGATCCAAAGTTTAGAGGGAGACTATTCTGACCGCCCCTTGCAACATGTTGATCTGTCAGGACCCTCGTCGACCGTAGACCGTGGTGGTCCAGTAAATTGCTATCTCCGTGTATCATACATAATCTATTTTTGCTGTCAACTAGGCCCTCCTACCCTGTTCATTTTTTTGTCGTGTCCTCGCTTTCGGTCGTGATTCCCCTGTCGCGCCTTGTTTTTACCTTTCCACGCGCGGTCCCGTGCATTGTCGCCGCCACCGTCGCCGCCCCGGTCTCTACCTCCACCTTCCACTTCCCCCCCTGTCCCCGCCCCACGACCGCGACCCCTTCCACGGCCACGGCCACGACCACGCCCACCACGCTCGCCGCCTCCGCGACCTCGTGCGTGCTGCGGATCCGGCGTTCGACTGCGGCTGCTAGGGCCAGACGGCACCGGCCCCGCGAGCGGCCTGTTGCCCGAAAACTCGTGCTTCCGGAATACCTTATCTTTCATCTTTGGCTGGGGGGAACGATGAGACATGAAGGGACGTAGGCTCGGACAGACGATTAACGTACATTTCGATCGAGCATGATTTTGAATCCTTCGATTTGTTCATCCACCCAGCCTTGAGATACGCGATCAGGTGTCTAACAATGAACGAGGCAGATATGGGGATGGGGCACCTGTCTGCGCACGTAGCACCGCGCGTTCCTTGGACCTTCTTGTGGCCGCGTCCCGCTCGAATACCTTCGGGTTCGTCATGTACGCAAGTTCGAGGGTGCTTTCGATGCTTGGTTCCGGCTCTTCTCCTTCGTTCTCGCCCTCATCCTCCGAGCTCTCTTCTCCATCGCCTGCGATGCGCACACCACTGATGTTGTCGAGCTCGTCATCGAACGCGACCTCTCGCACTTTTCCTTTACCCCTAGCGCGATCGCCTGCGAAGCCGAATATATCGACGACTTCCTCGTCAGAGTCCGACGGTTCTTCGGCGCGGCGTAAAATGTCAGCCTTCATTTCTTCCATGAAGGTTCGGTCGCGGAGCACCGTCGTCGTGTTGTCACTGCCAAACGTATTAGAAATATAAGTAAATTGCATAGTGAAGGGACGACGCCGTGCCGGACACCCACCTCTTCTTCCCTATTCTCAACCTTGAAACGTCCATATCCTCTCCGTCAAACATGTTCAGCCTATGTTGTGTATATTTGAAATCGTCGTGCGGTTGTAGAGTCTGGGCTTCCATCATGGCCTGTTGCTGTATCGCTTCTGGAGGTGGTGCCGTGCCCTCTAGCAGCGCTCCGACGACGCTCTCGACGCTTCCATATTCCACGCGCCGCAGCAGCGCCTCGACATATTCCGGCGCGTAATCGGGCAGGATCGCGCAGACCTCCTCGACGCGCGGGTCTACCACCTTGCTGCTGGACGGTGCTTCCACAGCTCCAGCAGCCTCAGACAGCGGTGCACGCTCGGCGCTGCGGGCCCCACGGCCGAGGTTGTCGATGCCGTGCTGCACGCCAGAACCAAGGAGCAGCGTGAACGCGCCCGGATCCTTGCGGCGTGGCCCAGAGCCTCCACCGCCCTCGAGTTTGCGGAGTTCGGCCGAGAGCACGTCGAGACGAGCGTCGGCCGCCGCCGCGCGGTGCAGTGCGCGCGCGAGCATCTCGGAGAGGTCGTACGCGTGGTGGTAGTCCGCGAGCAGGCTGCGATTGAGGAACGCCGTCGGCAGCGGGTCCTCCGTGCGGGTCGGCGGAGGCAGCTCGTGCAGCGCAAAGACGACGTCAACGGCGCGCGAGGCGCTCTCTGGGAACGCCGCGAGAGAGTCGAGGAGCGCCGTAAACAGGATGTGGAACGCGTCGAGGAGGTCGACTTTGGTCTGCAGGAAGAGACACTCCCAGTCGTCGGGCTCGCGCAGTGGCGCACCGGCTGCGGGTAGGTACAACCGGCCATAGGAGCTCGCGGCAGCCCCGAGACCCGCGTCGTATGCCCGGGCCAGGGCGAGCACAAAGTCTCGGTTGTGCGCAAAAGCATGTAGTAGCTCCGGTGGGCCGACGCGCGTGAAGCAGAGGATAGTGCGGGCGGCCTTTCGCAGGCCGTGGAGCCCGGTGGTGGCGTGGGCGAGAAGGATGGACGTGAAGGCTGGGATTGCAGAAGTGGTGGCGGAGGAGAGAAGAGGGGCAGAGTTCGTGAAGGCATTGTTGAACAGGGCGCGGAGACGCGTGCGATGCGGCGCATATACGATGCTGAGATCGAGGAGAGTTATGAGGTCGAGCGCGCCCGTCGAGGAGAGCCGCTCAGCGAGGAGGAAAGTGCGAGCACGGATGTTTCGTGAGTCACTCGTTTCGGGCTTTGAGCTAGTCTTGGAGTGTGCATCCCATATTAAGGCATCCAAGATACTCTGCGCGACGTCTCCGGCGTAAGAGGAGATAAATGCTACAGTTGCCGCTGAGTTCACAGCTTGCACGGGGAGATCGAGGGCTTTCTGTATGATCCGAGATATCTTCTGGTTGAGCGACGCCAGCTGAGAAGCTGGCAGCTTGGACTGCGCATAAGATGACGGGTAAGGAGGCAAAGGTGCTAAGGTAGCTGTACTCATTAACAATCACTCGCTGTCATTCGTCGTCGTCCTATGCGAATTGATGGTGCGCTTAGGTAAGCACATCAAAGATGTGTCACTGATGGTCGACTCACTCCGAGTCGGAAACAAGTACTCAACCATCGATGTTACTATGTGCGAATTGCCGAGTCTGCTTTTCTACCACTTCAACGTTCAGTATATTCCGTGTGACTCTTAACATGACGTCGTATATGTATGAAGTGTCCGGCCCCGCCTAGCCCCGCCCGGCCTCGCGTGCGCTCTATGACAGTACTTAAATGCCGCCCAAGGCGAGACTCGGTCTCTCAGGACCATATTCGTTAGGAAGTCGTGTGGGTCGGGTGAGCTTGTGCGTAGGTCTGCTGATGTAAGAGTGACTCGGGCCAGTCTCGGGCCTTGTGCGGCTTTGTGGGTTCTGTGGCTGTGACCAAATAGCTGACAAATCGTCCAAATAAACAACCGCGATGGGTCGAAATGCCCTTGCTTCCCCCATTACCACCATCACCCATCTCTTACCCATCCTCCTCCGTCTACCACTCGTATTTTACGGTATGTCCTTTCTGTCTCGTACTCCTGCTATCCAGTTACTCACCATGCATCCCATTTTTCGCTTTTTCGATCACCTATCTACCCCTCACATGCCGTATCAATGTCGTGCGATTTCGTTTGATTCTCTCTGATTTCTGTCCCACGACAACTGTAGCATTTTATTGTATCAATGGCTCTCAAGCGCATTAACAAGGTTGGTGTCCTCATCAGCAGAGCATTTCACACGTTTTTCGTTCTACTACACTTTGCTACCACGTTCCTACCCTGCGTGCCTGATATGCCTCGTTCACCTGGCACAATGCTAATACCTCACCTTACAGGAATTGATCGATCTTGGACGTGACCCTCCGTCCTCCTGCTCCGCCGGACCTACTGGGGACAACATGTTCCAGTGGCAAGCGACAATCATGGGCCCTGTAAGCACCATCTTCGTTACCTAACATGTCCGAATATCCCATTCTCCTCATCCTATCAGGGCGATTCCCCTTATGCCGGCGGCGTCTTTTTCCTCTCAATCACCTTCCCGACGGACTATCCTTTCAAGCCACCGAAAGTCAGCTTCACGACCAAGATATATCACCCTAACATCAATGCCAACGGTTCGATCTGTCTCGACATCCTAAGGGATCAATGGTCGCCAGCGCTTACGATCTCCAAGGGTTAGCCTATTCTTCTCATTAAGTCACTAGGTATTATATCTGACCGCATACCCCTTTCACCCATTGTTTAGTGCTGTTGTCCATCTGCTCGATGTTAACGGACCCGAACCCCGATGATCCGCTCGTACCCGATATTGCGCACTTGTATAAGACCGACCGTGCTCGGTACGAGGCGACTGCGCGGGAGTGGACACGGAAGTATGTCATTCTGCGTTGCTCCTCTCTCGAGTTTTTAATCATTACATTTTGCTGTTCCCTACAGATATGCCATGTAACACGATGGTGGACGGACTTTGCACACCAACATTTCCTGTATCAGTGTTTCGTTGTCACATAATGTTCTGTTTGGCATCGCTTCAATCTCTTTGTGACAATCCAGATGTCATGATAATGAACTATTGTCATGAAGACTTGATGAATAATTGGTTGTGCCTTGGTCCCGACTTTGATCGGTGTCAGTATGTGGTAGGTACTGTCGGTGATACAACCATCTTTGGGCTGTTCCAGCCAAAGTGAGGTAGTGTCTGCGCCGGATCTGTTTCTGATGTACAGTGAGCCGAGTGCGTGCGTGGCATTTCAACGAGCTACCATCAACGAGCTACTGTGTTTGGTCGCCGACGCCGCCAGTGATCTAGGCGGGCAAATAACGTACAGCAGTAGTTGGGCCATGGAGTATTGGTCGTCGCAAAGCCAGGAAATTGCGGCGTCTAAAATGTTGAAAATGTTGAGAAACCATGGATCGGAAGGTACTCAACATTGTTGCTTGCAGTAAACGCGCACCTCTCTAGTGGCGTTGTAGAAATGCAGAGACGGGGACTCGTGAATGGCGATTGCATATTAATTGTGTCGCATGCATGAAACAACTGAGTAATCGAATGGCACGAAATGTACAGGATACAAACAACTCCGGGTCGGGGGTGTGAGAAAGGTACAAATCTTGCAAGACCCGCCAGTAGGATTTACAAGAGGGATCAAAAACCAAACGCGTGGGTGCCGTGCTCAATGGAATTTTTAAGCTTTCTTGTATGTAGGTCAAAAGAGATGAACATCTGGTGTCGCTCATCGTACAGAAGAAAACTTCAATCGTGCTTTGTCGGTCCGGCGCAGTTCCTCATCTTTTAGCTTGGCGTTTAATGCTGTATATATATCTAGCGCGTACTTTTCCCCTTCCTGTGGGTTGTGAGCAATGACTAAAGAACAGTGTTGCGTGTCGCAAGCGCACCTTGACTAACGACTCGACCTGCGCGAGGTCAACGTTCCCCACGCCGAGCAAGTGCATCCCATGAAGCGCCGCCGCCGGGGATTTGGCGGAGAAGGAGTATACCAAGAGTAGGCGTATGGGCGCGGCGGCCTCTTCCTGTGTTGTGGCATCTAGAAAGTGTAACCCGGGAAACTACAGCAGTCGAGGTTAAATTATAATAGACAAAAGAGAGAACAGAGGAGGTACCAAGTTGAGCGTGATACACACGGGCCAGGCGTCTCGTCCGCCCAATACAGGCCCCTCGTCCCAGGAATCTTCGAGCTCAAAGTCTGTGGCCAATGGTTTCGATCTCGTGTCGAGGCCGCTATGTGATTCGGGGTCGACGTCCATGTCGTTATCGTCCTTCGCCTTCCCTCCAATGCCACGGCGATACTCGACAGCTCTGGTTCTAGGGACGTGCGTGTCCCAGAGCGCAGCACGTGCCGCCATGAAGAGCGCGTCGTACACGTTCCCCGCGTCCGAGAGCACCATGAGGTCGAGCGTCAGGAGCCACGCTTTTCGGCCGGGGATGATACCAAGGCTGGGGGGCCGCAACGAGGCGTGCGAGAAGACGGCGTGCAAGACCGTGCTGTAGTCGTGCTGAAGATCGTCCAGTGCTGCCGCTGGGAGATAGGAGTACGCAGCCGGAGAGCTTTTCTTCGCACGCACACTCGTCAGTAGATTGTTTCGAGCGAGAAGCGGAGAGGGCTGGACGCACCAAGAGACCACGCACGCGACTCGGCCGCCCTCCACACCGCTGCTGCCAGGCCCGATGTCTTCTACCTCGAGCTTCGCCGCGGCGAGTATCTCGGTTCCACCTATACTCTCGTCGGACGACCGACCGAGATTGAGAAGCGCGCTGCCATTGGCAATCGGCGCGACACCGGTCTGTAAGGTGACGGAACGGAATTGATGGAGGGAACGGCCATCTCCACGGAGTGGCTGTTGTGCCTGAAGAGATGCCTGAATATACGATTTTTCAGATTTTGAGAGGGTTTTGAACGCCATGAGTCGAGCCAAGGTGCTATCCCTCTGGACACGTGAGTTGCTGCCATTCTCAGCAAGGTCATTTCGGAGCTCTTAGCGGATCTTAGCTGGTTCCGCAGCGGTCGCCATCCGTGCGCCCAAACCGACATGCTCTCCCGGTCCCCCGTAGCGTAAGTATGCGCTCATGCCGATTCATTGGGCCTTTCTCCTCTCGAACAAGCCTTTCTCGGCTAATTTTATTCATATGCCTGTAGTATTGGTACAGTCGATTGAATAAAAACAAGTATGGCTTGATTAAGTTGCACACCAACGACTAATGATAGCACAGTGATATTCATCTAGGTGCTGGGGTGATACCAAACTTACTGGTACCTTCCCTTCATGGCAGTTACAGTACACGCTAAATTGAGCCACCTCGCGACCGGCTCAACCTCAATCCCGTGCGCGCGCGCCTGGATAGTGGAGTTCAGGAAGCATACTTGGCCCAAGTTGAGAAGCCCACGCTGGTGTTGGCAGGGAAGTGTGGTGGTGTTTTTCGAGCGCTGCGTCGTCTTTCTCCCAGCGCCTCCGAGATCGGTAGGACTCGGGAGGACGTTTCTCATCTAGGCCCTATGACCGTTGTCGCTGAAAAGAAAGGTGAGAGGAGGTACCTAGAATCTTTGTCTCTCACCCCTCGATCGTTAGAATGACTTATTGATTCGTGTTGTCTAAGTGGGATCATAGGTCATGCAGTCATGTCCTGACACTCTTTGTACTGGAAAAATATGATACCGAGCTGCATGCCGACACTTGAACGGTACTGTGATGCATAGGAGGACGCACCGAACATTTGACCCAGTGTTCCAGAATAGATTCGCTTTGCCAGCAGCCAGAGAAGGTTCATTCTATGCATACATAAAAATGGGCGTGGCATCGTTAGTCCAGTTCTACATATAGAGGATGCTACCTATGTAAACGTTCGTGTGACTTTGTGCTACAAGCACCAACATGCAACACACCCTTCGCGGGTTTGCAGCGTTGCAACTACGCGGCGAAGGCTAAGGCCGGAGAATGCCGCGATGGTTCGCGTGGGTAATCGCGGACCGCCCTTGCCGGTGAGGGTTTACTTTCCTTTTCAGGAGCTCACAGGCAGCAAGTGCGTCACTTGCGTGCGGCTTTCAGCCAACTACGACTTTCCGTCTTTCTCGCGAGTGCGAAAAAATGATCCATATATGCAGGGCTGAAGACGGAGAGGTATTCCAGGTATGTGCTCTCCAGATGTCCACGTGCGCCGTTGACCGAATGAGTAGACAAGTGCCACTCTCTGGGACATAGAGAGGTACCGCAGCAGCAACGACTTGCTTTTTCTCAACTGAGAATCTTATAGGTTTGGAACTCTTGAGGCGTTTCTACGAAAAGAGATTGGGATTGAGGAAGGCGCGGTGCTGGCGTATCTTTCGGACGGACGGAGATTGAGGACGGACAACGTGCGGGATCTTGCAGGGGCACAAGACCAGGTGTGTTCACAGCTCCGCTCCCTTCCTAACACCCCCCCAAGCCTTTGCGTCTCTGACCGTCCACCAGTCAATATTTGTTTTCAACAAGTACTATCTAGATGAAGCCTTCGATGAAGTGATGAAGCTCCTCCATTTACAGCCTCCGTTGCAGCCCCCAATAGAAGGTACGTATCCCTCGAATTGCGCGCCTATTATACGCGTAAATTTTTTTTGCAAGAATCGATCACTGCGACACCCCCTTTCCGACCGTCGCAATTTGGCGCTTCCTACCACAGAGCGGCCCAGGCACACCAACAATCAATTAGCCGCACTCTAGACACACTGCGGTGCCAACAGTCCGCCCTGCAGATCGCGTCGACAGCTCTTGACCTCAACGTGCTCAACGTCGCCGACGTGTTCGATGGTGTCACCGCGGGCGCACGCCGGGAACTAGACAAGCAGGCCAATCTTCTGGCCAGCGTCGATGCCGACTTGGAGATGGCCTCGCGTGTTCACGTTCACCGGGAGTTCATGTCTGTTGCGATGCAACGAGCCATTGACTCAGGAGGCAGAGCGCGCACGCTTGGGGATTACGTGTCTAACGAGAAGATGCACCAGGTGGCAGATGCGTGTCGGCGAACTCATGGTATCTCTCTGCTCCATTCGGGTGTGCGCATATTCATGATATTGGTAAAGCCGACCTTCAGGAACGCTTTCGTCGCGTCGAAGAGACTATGAAGAAGCTTAGCGATGGGGCGGCCGAAGTGAGGTTGAGTCTGTCTGACACAAGGTATGTCAGCGCCTCGGTCGCGCGTTTGGTTTTTTTAAAAAAAAAAATGTGATCAGGCTTCTAGATGAAGCCGAGGCATTAGACCAACTATCTCGCGAGTCGCACGGCAGAATTTCAGAAATCGTAACATCCCTCGATGGTATTAGCTACCCTACTTGCGCTACATCGTTTGCTCATCGTCGTCTAGGTCCTGTTCCAAATGTCGATGCACTTCTACAGGGTAAAACCATTTCCGTATTCATCCAACAGACATTCGTAACTTTGCTGCAGAGCTGCGTCAGTTAGACATATCAACGAGAAGTAACATTACGTCTGTTACGCAGATGAAGGTATTCTCGAGTATCCCAAAGTAGTTTCCCTCTCATATCTCCCCAGAACACGTTCACAGAACACTGCCTACGGGGTCTTCGACAAATCAGTACCTTGAACAACGACCTTGTCGCACTTCCGGCTGATTTGACTGCGCTACAATCCAGCTTTAGGACCAAGAACACTTTCCCCCATATCCAGCGGCTCCATAACCTAGTATATGCTTATGGTGCCACAGTCATTGAGATCGTTCGCCGGAAAGAGTTCAGTCTGTAGCGGTCTTCTTTTCGACATCTTGACAGCGGCCTCCTGATCGTATTTGTTTAGCAAGATTTTTCTACACAAGATGCCAAATTATTTTGGAAGTAATGGCAAAGCTTTCGTATGTGACTAGTTCGTTCGCGTTGTCTCGCTCACGTCCTTGTCAAGGGCTGTCGAACGCAAGCGCCGTCAGGTGTATCGTGGGGAAGTGCACGGTCAACTTCCCTTCGATCCTAAGGGTATGGACGATGCGGTTCCCTCAATCGACTTCTCCCCTTCCGGAGGCAGGGATACCGATAGCCCGTACACCTTAGAACGGGCAGATATCAGTAGTGCGTGGCCAATCCCGACTCTGTGACGGATGTCCGATTCGAGTAGAATGAACTCAGATCTTCTACGCGTCCTTGAAGACTTGGAGCGATATGCCCAGTCACTCAAGGACGACAACGTTGCACTGAACAACATTCGAGAGACTCACACGAATCTTCAGAGACTAGTCGACAGGATGGATGCCCTCGAATCGGGCTTTGATAGGATTGCCGAACGGTCGTGTATGTCACCAAATACTACTTCCGCTCGCCGTGAATTAGCTAACAATACACAGTACTCTCGTCATCGCGATTGGCATTATCACGGAGACGTTGTGGGTAGTCTGTCGTTCTCTGAGAGGCCTTTTAGACTGATGTCACCTTCCTTCTAGTATCAGACGCAGATGAACAAGCTTTCCAAGAACTCGCCGAGAATTTACGGGATCTTGAAGGAAAGAAAGCTGACAGCGAGGCAGTGTTTAACGAAGAACGACGTGCTTTGAAAGCTGAAATCGACCATCTCAAAGAGCAGCTTCGGTCCGCTAGCTCCGAACATGAACAAACAGAGCGGTTCGAACGAGAGTTATCCCAAGCTCGCGCACAAATAGACAGTGAAGTCACAGCGCGGCGTATCATAGAAGATAGACATCAAGATCTTCTTTCGAACGTCGAACGGCAACGGCAAGAGCTAAGCGAAGCCCTCGCGGAGGCGACAAGCCAGACTAAAGCTGCGGAGGTTCTCCGGCAGCAATTGGCTCAGGCCCGTGAGGAAGCCGAAGAGATTCGGGCTTTGGAAGCGCGAAATGCCGCGAAAATTGCAAAGCTTCTCGAAGACCAGGACGAAACTCTAAGAAATCTCGGACAGGCGCGGGCTCGAGGAGAAAATCTAGAAGCTCAGGTCGACACCATGTGCAAGGAACGAGCCCAGATGAAATCTGCTTTGAAAGACGCTAGCGAAGAGAAGGACAGGCTGTTGCGCGCCCAAGCGAGCGAGCACGATCGGCAACTGCGTGACTATGTCGCTGAAGCAGACGGAGATCGAGCTGTGCTAGAACACCAGTTCTTCGAGCTACGAGCAGAGGTGGAAGATTTGGAACGCCAACTGAAGGAGGCAACGGCTCAAATCGAAATGAAGGAGACCGATTCAGTTCGTCTCAGGGAGGAGCTCCAACGCTTTGAGCGTGAGCTGCGGGATGCGCGAAATGTAGAGGGTGTGCTTCGAGAAGACATTCGAACTGGCCGCGTCTCGCAGTCCGAATTTGAGCAAAAGGTGGAGGCGGCCGAACGGCTCATCGCGCAGCTATTGGAGACCTCTATCGCCTACCGCACGGCCCACTTCAAAGCACTAACTGTCGCCCAGGCGGCTATCTCCCATCCCTCGATGTCCAAATCGATAGGCCAGCTAACTGACTCTCACATCTTTCCGACAAGTGCCAGGCACGGGTCCCCCAGCCCACATGATGAACCACCCCCCATTGATCCTTCCGACCCTGCCGGTGCCATCGAGATCCTGCGCTCTTTCGACCACGACCATTTTCTAGAGATAGTGTCGAAGACGGGCTCTACCATTCGCAAGTGGCAAAAACAATGCAAGGAGTATCGGGAGCGTGCCAAGGGGAAGATCTCCTTCCGTAACTTTGCCAAGGGTGATCTTGCGCTCTTTTTGCCAACGCGTAACTCAATTTCGAAGCCATGGGCTGCGTTCAATGGTATCTACTGTGCTTCTCTTTCGCCATATCATACTGACTTTGACCAGTCTCTTTCCCACACTATTTCCTTCAGGCAACTGGACACCTCGCGGAGCAACTGAAGACGCGCGAGTGGATAGTCGCAAGGATCACGTCTATAACCGAGCGAGTGGTTGATCCGAAAGTCTGTTTGTTCGGACGATCATTTCGAATCTATCGCTGACATTTTTTCTGCAGGATCCCAGCAGTAACCCATATGGCCTTGGCGACGGCGTGAAGTATTACATGTTAGAGGTCGAGGACTGGACGCAGCCGGGTACCACGAAACGCCGGCAGACTTCCAAGAAGACGTCGGTGGTGGTTGAACCGAAAGAAGAGCCTCCCGTTCCTCTGTCGGCGCCGCCCGAGAACGAAGTTGAAGAAGAGACGTTTCATCCGGCACGCGCACCCAACTCTCGGCACTTCCCTGCCGCGCGCTTGGGGTCGAACTTGACGACGCCAGTTGCTGGCCCGTCTTCTCTCTCGCGACTCTTGGCCCAGGCACCAGTGGTACCTGAGCTACCACCACTCGACCAAACTCCCCACCTGCCGTCTCCAGTGCCTTCTCCTACCCGCACACCCTCACCACAGCCCCCAGCACCATTTCCCACGACGACCTTGCCCGCAACCACGGCATCCGGGCGACCACACTCTTCGCCCCTGCGCCCGGGCTCCCGGGCCTCGCGGCTGTCGACGTCCTCTCGATATTCTACACCACGGCTGCCCGCGTTCGGCGGCGCAGGCGGAAGCCCCGCCAAGGCGGTTCCGACCACCGCAATTACCGCCCCGCCTACCATGGAGGATCCAGGTACAGGCGGATTCGGGTCTCCCACGAAGACGGCGCCGCAGCCTGTAGAGTCTGTGGGCGAGGGGATGGCAAGTTTGTTGGCGCGACGGCGGACAACATCGTTTCATTTGCCTGCCTCCGGCTCGCCGCTCGCTGCCCCCGTACCTCGACAAACGGCTGGTCCAGCGGGCGCGTTCGCCAACCTCGCCAGCTGGGGCACGTCGTTCTCGCGCCGCCGCAAGGCGATCCCCACGTCCGCCCAAGCGTCCGCTACGGCACAAGCGGGCGCCAAACAGGACGCCGTGTCTGAGTCAGGGCACACTGACGCCCAACAAATCCTTCAGCGATTTTAAAAAGTGGCTCGTTTGCTTTTTAACGAGCTTCCAGCCACCGAGCCCACTGCCAATGGGTGCAGGAATGTTGGGTTGGGCTGGGGGTCCCTCTGTTTAGGAGTCACAAACATGGGACACGAAGGAACCACGCCTATCGTCTCATTGAAATTATGACTACAACGTTGTCTTAATCGAGTTTATTACCCTCTGCCCAAAGACCGTGTCGCTGTGTGTGGTGGTGGTAGCGCGACGGACGCGAGAATATATGGACGCGACGCGACGTATGAGAAGCTGAACGTGGAAGTAAAAATATCCAACAAAAGGAGTGGATAGACGATAAGTCTTTGTAACCGCGACCCATATCATATACCAAAGACGTGGTAACTTACAAGAACACACGCCTACTGCACGTATTGGTTTCGGTCCTTTGTTCTTTCCATAGCTATCAGGGTGGTTTCGTTTAAGTATAGGAGTAGATGTGAACTCTGAGCGGACACGCACGATTATAATGCAGGAGCTTCTCAATGAGGTCTACATGAGTGAGAACCATGCGTCTGCAGCAATATCTTTTAAGTTGAAGTTCGTCGAGAGCATCCCTGGAGAAATTAAAGTGGATGAGAGGGCTTTGCTACGACGGCGGGGGAAGGGACGGACCCTTCACTCATGTCTTTTGCGAGGAGTTCAAGGTACGCGTTCCATTTATCACCGATGACTTTTCCGCACGAGAAGCAGCGCACAGGAATGATCTGAAGAAAAGTCGCGTAATGGAGCCAAGTCTTCGATTGCAGATGCGGGATATACATACCATTTTGCTAGTAGCTGACAGACTGCTGCGCTGCAAACGCGCGGATGCTAGCAAATGACGAATCCCAACACCACCTCTGCATTGATTACGTAATATGCATATGAAATCAATCCGGACTGTAAAATCCGGCGTGAGCGAAGCAGCGGCCGTTGGCGGACTTCAAGTTGTTCCGCGCAACAGCGTGAGTGGACCCGCAGTCTGTGCTGTTGGGAGTACCCTAGCTTTCCCCCCCTGTCACAACTCTTATCGCCTTGGGAGTATTTTACTTTATGGATTGTATTATTCCCCTTTTACAAACCGCTTCCTCTGATTCATATTCAGTTCACTAGGACCTGCAGAGATATTTAATGGTCGGTCATCATTGCATCATCATTGACCGGCAAGGCGCAGTTCTACTTCGTGAAGCACATAGGAGAGGGCCAGATGCCCTACACACACACTTCACTTAGGGAGACAACTTGGAACCACTCCGACGACTCCGCTTTGTATGAACTCGTACACACTCTGCATGATCGTGCTCACTGTGAGCATTTCACAACGTAATTTCTGAAACATGATTGGTCAGGTCTTGTTTTGTATTATTACATACAACGCTGAAGACCAAGAAGTCGCTCATCTGAGGAACTGTTCCGGAGTCACCGGTTGATGGGCACTGCACGCGTCTGAACTTAGCGTCAGGAGCCGGTATTCTCTAGGCGTCATGAGCCCTACAGCCCTACAGTGGTTCTAGTCAAGTCTTGCGCGTGTTTAGGGCGAGTCGAGCGCATGTATACATCACAGCCATGATACGGTGCTGGTGCTTTTCTGAATCGTAGCCTCGCACCATAGCCTGGGCCTACCTCCTTCCTGGAGTGTGTTGTAACAGGTTCGTCATGCCGCGGTTTTAGTACGCGAGGGGTTGGCGAGAACAGGGGCAGAGCAGAGGGACTCATGTACATTCGCATGTGCGAGCACGAGGCCTCTCCGATACCGGCGCACGAAAAGACTCGCGACAACAGCAAGGCCAATTAAGACGAAACTCCAACACCTCCAACAGGTCTAAATAGCGTCAAATTTATCGAGGCCTGTCGGATGGGACGCTAAGGTGGATGATTCATGAATATCAGTTGAAGGCTTCTTGTGTATGACGTAAGAAGCGTACTGCTTTCCGGGTTTGGTCCCAAAATTGGTCGTTGCCTGGAAGGAGACAGGAGTTTCCAAAAAAAAAAAAAAAAACTGATTGGCCTGATCGGCTGTGATTGGCAAGTGCGGGACAGACCTGTCACGGTTGTTGCGTCTGCGTCTGACATGCCTTGTCTGCCTGAGGGCTGCCGTGCGACATTGCTGTGCAGGCTACTATGCTTTGCGCATCAGTTCAATTGGTGTTTTTGCTTCGTAAATTGACCCAGTTAGGGCTCTAGTAGCCGGCGCTCTATGATACGCCTCACACGGGAAATGGCATGCGGCGCCGGCGTGCTACTCCGAGTCTCTCTGGTCGTTCTTCACAACCTCTTTGCACGGTACTGCTCGGCTTGCTTGCGCAGTCGATCTCCAACAGTCGGCGGGACGCATTTACTTCGCTCCTCGTAAATCCCACTGCATTGGCCTGCATTACGTTCTATCTTGCATGACTTGTGATATACTTTTCAACTCGGGCGGTGCAGACTCGGGTGCTCATTGGTCATGACCCTGCAGCGAGGTTCACGAAGCAAAATCCACGATTGATGATTCGTGACATGTCCGTTACCGCGGCCCTATCCACAGGCTATGAAAGCCTCGCCGTTTCCATATGCGAGGCTGTTCTTTATTACTGTTCTTCTGGCTCCTATTTGACAACGCCAGGGGGAGCCTTCCCTGTTCATAATGAAATACACGCACTATCGGCCATCCCGCTCCCATTCTGGACAGAACCACTTTAGCGGTGATACCGTTCAAAGACGACCGCGGGCGACAGTTTTTAACTCGTGTTTCGCAGAACATAGTCCGAGCCTTTGCCCCATACTTCATATTCCGCTGCGCCCGGCCATTGCTACCCTAATGCCTCTATTAGACAACCTTCGTACTCTTACCAGCAAAAACAAGTTGGTGCCTGCGTGGATCCTGTGCTGCGCCATCGCTGCTGCAACCGTGGTCTGCGTTAGCATCATCGTCGGATGGCAACTACGCATTTCAGACTTCGAGGGTTCGTCCCCGCGTCCCTCTGCAGCGCGGAACATATTATTCGAACTGTACCTGGTTGGCGTGGACCCTTTGCAAAATATCATCACGCTTGACTGGTGGATCATCGGGGATGACTGCAATAATGGCGGTACTGCATGCCCTGCGGTCAACATATATGTCAATCCGTGAGCATCTATCCGGAATTGTCCTCAAGCATGTCCTCACTCAGAACGTGCAGCGATGAGTTTCTAGATGCTGGGGGGTCGACGACTCCTTCAGATAATGGCGCCTCTCAACCGGCTTTTCAACACAACCCCACGACTCTTTCGCTGAGCCCCCGACCGGCATTTCGCACGCAGCTGGACTTGCGTTCGTACCCTCTTCCGAACCGCCCAAATCTCGTCGACTACCCTTTCGACAAGTAAGTACAAGAATAATTTTTAGGGTATAGTAATCTTATGATTACCTTAGGTACTCGGCTTCTGCATCTATTTTTGCGCGGACGAACAACACCGAGGAGGCCGTCGGAGCCTGGATCTATAACGTCACGGGTGCTGCATTGTGAGTACACACTACCAATGGTTCTAGCGCGACGCCCCTCAATAGTTCATCTTCCACCCCACAAGTGGATTCGCCACGACACTAGGTGGGATCCGCGTAGATGCCAACACTGTAACGTCTGTGGACTTGGACGTCAACCGAGCCATGTCCGTCAAACTCTATGTCATCACAATCACTTTTGGGATGTGTAAGACCTTTTTTCGCGAATTCCTTAGCGCCTACCTCTAACGCGTAGATACTCTCTCCTAGGGCTGATTAGTCTCGCTCTGATGGCCGCTACAATCAAAGCCCTGATCTTTCGCCACAAGATAGAGACTGCGGTCTTGGTCCTTCCAGTTGCAACCATGATTGCCTTTGCTCAACTGCGCGGATCCATGCCGAATGCGCCAGCAGGATTTGGTAGGTTGCTTTCCTGTCGTTTTGTCCATCCTCTGGCATTGACGAGAGCCTGTTTTTGAAAAGGTACCAATATAGGTCAGCAAGTATTTTAGCATTTTTTAAATAAAAAGGAAGCTTACCCTCTTATGGCGAACAGACCTCATGGGCTCATTGCCAACCTATGTGTGCTTAGTATTCACGGTGAGCAGTAGGACAAGTTTTGTTGTTTCTACACGTCACTTATTTCCACGATTAGACGGTCTTCGGTCTTGCATACTGTCTATCGGATCACACTCCAAGACCTGCTAAACAGTTAGGAGATTTTGCTGCTTAGGCTCTGTTTCATATGGTATCGTTCGATTGCTGTGGCCGGGGCTGGCACCGGCGATATATTGACTTATGTGCACCCACCGAGATTCATGTCCCATACCCAGCATAAACTTATAGACAAGTCGTGTATCCACTAATTATATTACTTAGAACGACTCATTCCGGTTGTCCCTTAGTTGTGGTTTCTTTCCGAGGAGGGGCACAGGGTTGCAGAAGATTAGGGTTTAATGTACCTACAATATATATCACGCAGTAAAGATCACAGATAGAAAGGGATCCCATAGACTACAGGAGCTGCACCAGTAAGGTACTTCAGTTTGCAAGCCCCTCTCGCCTCTGCAAGGGCTTTAACTATGGAAGTTCCAGCCGTTTCAGTCCTGTCGGGCTTCTTTCGAAGTGCTTCTGGCGTGAGGTGCAGGTGATCAAAGACGGCTTGCGTGAGCTTGTCAATGTCGCGATCGGTCACATCCCAAAGGTTCGCTATCAAAGTTGGGCTGCAGTCGTCCATTTTGTAAGAATGGAGGGGAAGACCGAGTGAGAAAATATCACATTACCATCCTGCAAGCATGTAGTTGTATGGCGTCCCGATGCGGTCAAATTCACCCATGTCCCGCAACAAGCCTGAGGAACAACCCCAGAGCATGGTGGCCGCACACCGAGGTAAGTGCCGGATCTTGTGTGATCGTATATACTGCTCCCCGCCTCCATGACCGAAATAACTGAAACAAGGACGTTAGAATGCGCCTCGCAGCCAGCAAAGGGACGGATATACATGAGCAGCTCGTTCTTCGCAAGAGCGTGTGTGAACTCTTGTTCACTCGGCGTGCGACCGATGATGCCGTCCCATCCGACCCCTCGCATGCTTCTCAACCAGGGGGAGAAACGACGCTCGGTACTCTCAAGATCCCCACTAGGGTTCAGGATGTAATATGTACTCGACAAGTCGAGCCGGGTACGTCCTTCGTACTGTCCCGAGCCTTGGCCTGTTGCTGTTGACTGGTCGCGGCGCCGAGCAAACTCGAGCCTGTCCACGAGAAAGTCGATGTTCGGGACCCGGCTGACGCTCCTTCCTAGGAGAATAGGGAGGGACTCCCATGGGATTTCTTGTAGATTCCTGTTCAGCACCAGGAACACGTGTTCGTCTTCTTGCAAACTAGCGCGGCCGCGCGCCCTTGCGGCGTGTTCTTCAAGTGCCATGCGCAGATCAATCACGACGTGATCGACGTCCACCTCCGCAATGGCAACCTGCACACCGTGGAACTGGTACAAATCGAGGATGAAGTAGACGAGGTCTTCGAGTTCTTCGTCCTTGCATTTAGGTGACAGACGAGAAAAACACTCCAGCAGGGAGTCATCCAGATGCATCCGAGTGCTTTGCTTCATTCCCTGGGCGCCGATAATCTGCTCAAAGATCCTGTCCAGACGACTCCGGAAAGCCGACATGGCTCCCTCAGGGACCGACTCTTGAGCGCTGAGTATCGTCTACGCCAGATCAGCACCAGCATCAAACCAGACAAATGAGTAGATAAAATCACCTTGAAGGCGCCAAACCAGCAGAATTCGATGCTATCTAACAGCTCCTTCAATCTCTTGTCCAATGCCATGCGCTCAGCCCACCAAGCTGCGCGGGCACTTCGATCTTGCCCCTTGACGTTAATCGCGTTCTTCGTGCCTTCGTCACTCAGACGTATAATCTCCCGCAGCTCTGCAGTCGCATCTTCGAACGTGAGATGCTCGTCATCCTCTGTTTCTCTGCGTCCCTTCAGCGGCAACGAGAAGACGAGGGGTTGTTGGCCAGCACGCTGTCGGCAAACAAACATCGTGTTCTGGTCCTCAGTCACGTAGATATGTACGACTGTCCAGTTCGCTGGGAGGTCGTCCACCTTCGACTGGGTGAGGTTGGATGAGCTAAACGGCAGCTGCTGGTATTTCTCGCGAATATATTCCCAGTAGCTGCTTAGCAACAGGTCATCGGATTGCACGTCTCTGTCGTCGTCGTCGTCAAATAGTGATGATGGTGACCCGCTCTTCCTAGGTCGTGAATTGACTAGTGGCTCGTCATCGGTCGTCAGAAGGGGCCAATGGAGATCGTCTCGAGTTTTGGAAGGAAGTTTGTGTGCAATAACGTCCACCATCTCCCGCTTCAAGGTGACGTTGGCACTTGAATCTGAATCCGGAACAAGGTCAAGCCGACGAAGGATAATGACAGGAAACCTGACTGACCTATCAGGTTTGCAACGAGGAGAGCGCTGTCGTTTGCTCCCAACGATGATTGAAATGAACGAATGAGTGCCAATGAACCCGCTGCTTCCCGAACCCGGGGTACGCTCCCGCGTTGCGAAGTAGACATGAGGTCCGAATGGAAAAGCTTTTCTGCTTCTGTCAATACCCGCGTAATCACTTGGGCTGATGTTGTCAGCAGAGATTTATCTCCGGACATTCCCATTGGGAGCGATAAAACTGATAATAGTTATCAGTCAAGGTGCTATGTTCGCATGAAAGACAGCGCACCCGATTCTCTGATGCTACTGAGAAACATGTCCCCACGGAAGTGGTCATACACGTCGTGGAGCGTCAACTTTGCCAGTAATGACCGTTCCTCCGCCTGGGCAAGTATGTCAGCACAAAATGGCTCTATCTCAACCGAATGACACACACCTGTATGTCTGCTAATGGTGCCAAGTGAGACAACTTTTGCAACAAACTCTCGTATTCGTCCCCAATATCGTTGCGCAACAACCAGACTAACAGAAAAATAAGAAAAAACACCCACCGATTTTAGTTGGAGTGTGAATGCCCACTGTGTTGCCTCAGAACTGAGGAGAAAAGTGCAGGGACCGGTGGCTCCAAGCCTCCCGTTGACTTGAGAGGGCTAGGCGACGCAATGCTTGATCGTCTAGAGAATTGTAAGTTCAGGTCGACCTTCAGAGGAAGAGAATCTTTGCCTAGGAAGAGGTCTGAACCCTGAGAACGTCTTATCCAGCTCTTCTAACATCTTCAAGGCCTCTGCATACTGCAGCCGAGCGTCTTTGTCCTGTAGCAAGAGTTCATTGTACTCTCCACGTAGCTTGTGCAACCTGGCGGCGTCAGGACTCGTCATGTCATTGAGGACATCGGTCGCCGCACGTAGCGTTGTAAGTGCAGTATCAAGTTGTCTGAGCTGAAGTTGAAGTTCAACTTGCAGAGCGAGAGCCCGACCGAGCATGGCTGGGGCGTTCATCGATCTGGCAAATCGTTCAGACTCTCGTATGAAATACTCAGCCTCTCGGACCGATCCACGTCGGAAATAGACGTTTGCGATGGATAGAGTCGTCTCGAACATACCCTCGGCGATTTGCCATTCCAGGCCGTTCGTGGACGCGCGAGCATGATGTAGTTTAGGGTTAGAACTAGCGGAAGAGATGTTGTCATCTCTTGCCGGCGAGGCCTTTTCGCGGTCTGAGGACACATCGAAGGGATTGGATAAGGC
>JAKELL010000481.1:0-30140 GCA_021524915.1 Lactarius akahatsu
TTGCATGTGACTTTCCCTCTTACGTAAGCGGCCACTGCTTTTCGCTCGACTTCAACAAGTTGGCTTAGATTGACTGTAAATGTCAAGATATTGTGTTTTAATGAAAAAAAAAAATTGTTTCCTTTTTTTTTTCACTCAAATCAAAATATTTTTCAAAAAACAAACATAAGGATTAAAGAAGATACAGTTCCCTTTGTGTCTCATGTTTACATTTGGGCTATTGTGATGAGTGAGGAAGGAAAATGGGAAACAACGAAGACGACGAAATGCTTACATAAAGGGGTGCGAGTTCCTGATGACCTCTACCTTAGTCCAGAGGGGAGCGTATGTTCCTCTCCCCGAGATATATTCTTAGATAACCGTTTAACTACGGTAATACTACGATTATCTAATATGTCGGTCTAGCCTCGGTTTGCCGGACTATGTCCGTTTGGCCGGTCTAAGGCGCCGCTCGTGCCTCGCTCTGCCTTAGAGCATTGTCTTTGTGTGAGCGGGCATGGCGGCACGTGATTTATTCCTTCCTTGCCTGCCGCCACCTGCCCGCCCGTTTTTCCAACCGGTCTAGAAAACCGGTATCTTTTCTTTTGCCCACCCACCACGCCCTTATGCTACGGGATCGATGATGCGGTCCACTGCTTTCACCGCAGCCCCTCAAATCGCTCCGGGAAGTTCCCACCCGCCCGTCGCGACCTCGGCTCGGCAGCAGAGACCCCCATCTTCGTTCAAGAAGCGCTTCGCGCTTTCGCCCACTATCTTCATGCTACCATAACATCCTGCCCCCCTCTATAACATTCTCTAATTACTTACAATGCTTGTACCCTTCCCTCGAACCGTTTGTTCAAATGCGACTGCAGTCGACCGCTCTCGCAGCATCACAGAGGTTTCGTGCCGCGTCCCCGGCGATCTCTCCCCCCCGCTCTCCTCGCCGACGCCGCACGAAACCCATCCCCGAGAAGCAAACCAGCGACTCGCAAAGACCGGGCTTTATCCCAACATTCCCACCATTGCGAACTTCTCTGAGCCTCGGTTATTTACGTACGACTCAGGGGGAAACCTCATTTAGTTAATGGTTTCCCTAACTGGAGTTGGTCACGCTACGACCGGAGAGTTCAATCTGAGGCTAACTTAGTATTGATTTGCCAGTGCTCTGGCCCAAGGCACACGGATACCGATGGTTGTTCTAATGGTAAGAACATGACGTCTATCGAATAATTCCTGACAGTCACTCGATCGTAATTGCCACCCTTGTTGCTACCCCGGGCCCTTGTTTCAAGCGACACATTCGTACCGATTCGAACGGCCAGCCACCAGTCTACCGAGGATCTCAATTCTATGTTCACACACCTGTGGCATGCGTCCCAAAATTTGCGCCCAATCTAGCAGAAACCACCTGCCACGATGCGCTGGCGACTCCGAGTCCGACACGTCACAACCTGCCCGTAGTAGATGCAGTGATGGTCAAGTCACGTTGCCCCCTCACCTATAAATCAATTACGAGGACAAGGGGCCATCCTCATTATCAGCATGTCCCTCTTCTCTCCACAGGTCTCTGGCTATCTTGTGGCGCTCGCCGCCATCCTGCTAGTGAGCCTTTTCGTTTGGCGAATCGTATACAACATATATTTCCACCCGCTCTCCCACTTTCCTGGACCCAAACTTGCTGCCTGTTCCAGGCTATGGCTGGCGTATCGCGAGCTCATTCAGGGCGAGTCCTTGAGCGATTTGCGCGCACAACTTCATCGACAATATGGTGTGCAAAATATTTTGTTGTCAATTTCCTCGATATACCTTTTCTCCAGGAGAGATTATTCGCTGGGCACCTAACGAGGTTTGTCCAAATTGAATGTCGCTGTGTTGTTTTCCCTGTGCGAAGTTACCTTGCTCGTAGCTTCACTTCTCGAATCCCGCTGCATATAACGACATATACAACAACAAGAACAAGTGGGACAAGGACCACTCGCTCTACCGTGCCTACGACCTCGATACCTCAACATTTGGTCTCACACACTACTCTGACGCCAAACAGAGTAGAGATGTTCTTTTTTTCCAGGACATCGATCGTCCAATTACAGGATCTCATACAGGAACGGGTAGGACGCAGTCCCACCGATGAAGTAGCAGTTCATTTTCTTATCAATGCGTCAGGCGAACATCCTTTGCAATGCCTTAGCTCAACAATTTGCGGCAGGTGAGAGGGCCCTTTAATTTGAACCGGCATTGTTGATCAAACTTTTGGTCCTTGCGGCACAAAAGATAAGTCTAGCGATCTCGTGCTAGGCTTCCACTGCTTTGCCGTCGACATAATCATGAATCTCTGCTATGCGAAAAATTGGGACGCGACGAAAGTGCCAGACTTTCGCTCTGATATTGTCCTCGCTTCCCAAGCGGTCTTACCTATCTTCACCATGAACAAGTATTCAGGCCCTTTGTTGAAGATGATGCGATACATCCCGATGCGGCTTGGTAAGAAATACGGCACCCCTGTGACCAAGGCGTTGTTTTTTCTCCGCGAGGTAAGTATTCGCCCTAAAGCAAGAGTGGTAGTTGAAACGTTCCCCACAGACGTTGATGCACCAGGTTTACGGAGTCTTACGCAACCCAAGCAGCCTGGAAAATGCGTCCTACAAAACCATTTATCATTCGCTGCTGGGTCGCGATGCCAAAGGGAGACGATCGCTCTCCAAGGTGAACTTATGGCACGAAGCAGGGGCATTACTCGGTGGAGGCTCAGACACAATCGCAACCGCCTCGACGACAATCTCATATTATGTTTTACACAACCCCGAAGTACAGCAACGACTTGTAAACGAATTACGTACAGCGTGGCCAGTTCTGGAAGAGGTACCGCGTTACGAAGTTCTTGAAAAGCTACCGTACTTGGAAAGTCCTCACAATGACGACTGGTTCAGCTCGAACCCTGAACAGCCTTTTGCAGACCGCGGTTGTGAAAGAGGGGGTTCGCATGTTTCCCGAAGGTGCATCACTTCCGCGTGTTGTCCCCCCGGAAGGAGCGACGATTACTGGAACATTCATTCCAGGAGGCGTAAGTCCTTGGTAATGTGGTCCAGCCGATTCTGATGCATACCTACTGGATCCCAGGCTATCGTCGGCCAAAGCTATGTTCATGTGAACTTTTCACCCGCCGTGTTCCCCGACCCGCATGCGTTTATCCCAGACCGTTGGCTAGGAGTAGACGCGAAGGCACATGAGGCCGCGCTGGCAACATTTTCGAAAGGTCCGCGAGGCTGTGTAGGCATAAACTTGGCGTATTGCGAGCTCCAACTCGTCATTGCGGCCATTTTCCGTCGCTTTGACGTGACTTTGGACGCGAAAAGGTTCGGATTATATCTTGTCATTGCCATGTTACTTGGTCGCTGAAGGAGGCCATGTAGGTCGGGAGACCTGACTACTGTGGAGCATTTTGTGCCAGTATTCAAGGGCTCGCATTTGCGCGCGTACTGTAAGTCGGTATCGGATTAGTATGGATTCTCGCGACAGGGTGCTGCGTCTAGTTTGAGCGAACGATGGAATGGGTTAGTCACGCTCAAAGTTGAGCGCTTGAGCCGCGACTTTCGTGGTTCGTGGTTGGGAGTCATCGCATAAGTAGTGGAATTTCGTGAAATTTCGAACACCGTCTGGCCAAACTCACGTAGTTGGCGCTCATGCAGTCAGTCGTCTCATTGCAGCAAATGGTAACGGCCTGAGTAGAGTCATGCAAGTGCAAGGATGTTCTCTGCACCTGTACTTATGCTTGCTCGAAGAAGCTGTCAACAATTGTTGATTCAGACACAATTCTCGTTTTTCATGCAGCTCGCTACCTCAATGGCCAGGAACACCGCTTTGCAAAGTCCGGACAGATCAAGGACAGATTGCAACGCAAGAGACCCTATTGACCATCCTCGCTTCTCACGAATACTCCGAGTCTGCGTCTCCCCACATGCTTTCCAGGCAATTACCTGATTTCTCAAGCTCCGAGTCCGTGATCAATTTCCAAATGAGCTCTCCTTCATTGCCTGTCCAATTGATCGCAGGAATGTTTTGGTTTTTCCCAACTTGAAGGTTTTGCCATTAGAAATATATTGTAATAGAGTGTTGCGGATTATAGATATACAGTAGGGGCCTAGGCCAAACGCGTCCTCGTCCTTCAAACGGTCAGCCCATGCGTTACAGCGCCCAACTTTGAGGATGGCTAATGGCGCTCTCAGACTCCTTGCCCTGCCATGCGTCAAGGCCACACCTGCACCCATCCAGATTCCGACCACGTCTCACATCCAGTTTCAACACTCAGTCGGGAAATCTGCGGAACCATATGGTTCCTTGAATCATGGACAGCCCCTCACCCTTAACGACAGCACATCAATTGTGTCGGGTACCACCCTTCCCAGTACGCCTATAACCAAGGTGCTAAACAGAACCCACGCGTCTCTGTCGCTTTGCCGTGGGTCCCCTTTTCCTTCAATATTCACACTAGCATACTGACTAATTACAGTTTCACCTACCTAACAAGATGGTCGTCGTAGCTCTCACTAAACTAATGCACGGGAACGAGTAGCGCGCGACTCATTGTCGCTCTATGACAATTATACACTGTTTGATTCGACTCCGACTCTCCACCAGCACCACGGGTCTATGCAAAGTTAGAAACATCACTGACAGTACTGACGTCACACCTGGCTATATTAGTTCGCTTCATTACAGCCCACGGCCACTTGCAGAGGAAAGTCTGCACATCTGTGAGACACTGACGATTCCTATCAGGGGATTGTCGATCTTCGAAGGAAGATTCTCATTTCAGAGAGGGCCGATTTAGCTGACTCTCTGACACTCTCAACTGGGAAGTCACGGATGCCATACTCACACGTACTCATGACATGGCAATAGCCCTTACTCTACGCACTGGATCGGGACGGCGTGGGTGGCGATCCGAAAGTGAACAATGAAGACTCGGAGGGCAGAAAGCAACAATGCAGAAAAGAGTGCGAAATTGGGGATTGACTAAACGATATACAAACGTGACTGCTATATGATTCGCAGCCCCGGGCCTCCTTCACGGTTTTAGACGAGGGAAATATGCGTCGAGAGAATTTGAGGGGCGGCCCGTTCTAGTGTTACCTGACTATCGTACTGTGACGTTCTTGATCTGGTGCTTTTTTTTGACCATGTTTATTCCGGGACGGTACCAATAACACAAGACCGAGGAAGAGGGAGTACAAGCACTTGCGAAGTACATCCAAGCCACAGGAAGATTCAAACAAGATGATCAGAAACACCCCCAAAATTCTCAATCCCCGCAACCCTAACGCCGACGCCGCCCCCAAGTAGCAAAGCGCTTTCCATGAACTCCGCATCACACCCCACGACAGTCTGCGCACAACAGGTGGAACCACTGCGTTTCATGCTCATGAATATCGCCGAGTGAGTCCTGAAGGAAAGCTTTAGTATAGAAAGGTGCAAGCGCGGATGATCTCGGAGACAAGCATACCGCAAAAGTCGTGACCGCGCGGAGCACGTTTGCACGAAGAGGCTTTTCGCCTAGTTTGTGATGTGAAAGCAGAACGACATGGCTACCAGGTAAGCAATGGAGCGAGCCCCAGCGAATGTGACTAGGCATCGGTTCAAAGTCAGTAAGTACAGTAAGCCTGTGCGATATGCCCGAGCTTCGAGTTTCGAGGCGGGCGCAAACGGAGAACGCGATGACTCGGGGCATGTTCGTTGTTTGGCGGGAATTTCGAGGTTCGGCGAATATTTAGGCATTTCTCCGTGAGCGCGAGCAAATGGCCTGCGCACGATGAAGCGGGTGTATCAGGACCGCGGTGTGAATACTAGTAACGACGGCTCTGTTCGCCGGTGCGTCGTCTAGAGGTCTCAGGGGAACTGATAAGAGTATAGTCCCCTATGTCGAACTTGAAAGCCAAGAAGCTGCTCCCGAGGCCCGCTAGCTCGGGCTGGCACTGGCACTAGGTCTGGCAAAGTGTCAGATGGCGCAAGTAGACGCTCGTACGTACCTCCCAGAATGAGGTCTGTGTAAGAGCCATTGGGCAGCGTCGAAGGGCCGGTATATACGGTCGCCGCGGCCAAAACAAGAAAGCAGCAATGACGGAAAGGCGCATGGCGGAAACCGCAAACAGAAGGAAGTCCGCAGCATCAGCCTAGGACCCTTGAGAACACGGTTCAATGTAGCCCGCTATTCAGTCTTTCCGTGCGGCTCTGGAAGGGCGTGCCAGTGAATGAACCCGTAATTTTCGAGGGCAGACTAATTCACCTCGGAGCTTGGAGACCCTTGTTATTTGGAGACAAGCCGAGAAGCGCTCGACTAGAACGCCCAAACAGAAGAGAACCAGTTATGGCCAAGACTGAAGTGTATCAAGAACCACCAAGGGGCCATCAAGAACTTACAAGAAGTGTGGATTAATGGGTGGAACCACTCTGTCCCAGACCTAGACCCGAGCATCGGACAGAACCTATCCGTCGGGCGGCCCGGACTCTTGTTTCTCGCTCAGCGCTCGACAATTCGACTCTAGCTCAATCCAATCGATACCGAACCAAAGCAGACTATCCCTTAATATCCCAGGACAAGTGCTGTAACTAAGACAAAAACCGGTCGGGCGCTTCGTCGGGCATGGTCATTTGTACAACATAGTATATAGGGGGCAACCATTCGCGTCGCGTAGATCATTGTAAATGGTAGGACCTCGTTCGGATCATTGAATATGCATAGTTGTTTGGGAAGAATGCTGAACGTTGAAACGTTACAGTACGTACTCGTCGCAAGGCGACATGCTACACGGCAATGTAGATAGTTATGCGAGTATAGGGTCAACCCAAGGGGAAGAGGTGATAGATAAGATAACGGGAAAGACGGGAACGTCACGGCAGACGGAGGCAGACGGGAACGCAGACGAAGACGGAGGTCGTTAGAGCATAAGTGAGATGATATTTTCCGAAATCAACCATAGGCTATATACGTGTGCTTAGTAATCGAATAATTAATGTACCGTTCCGAGCCCAGCGAGGACGTAGTCCTTACACCAATACAGTACTGTCCGGCATCAGGGAAAAGTTTCGGGGTTTCCTGCCACGCGTCACTTGTCAGCCCACCCCGTGTCGCCGCCTACTTACTACTTGGGGTTCTTGTCTTGGGCTCTAGCATCCACCACTATCGACTTGTCAATGCGCACTTGAAGTTCAAGGTCGCTCTTTGTGTTGCTGAACTGGTCCTGTGACCCAGGCGTGTGACCCTGCTTGGCTCTTTTCTGGTGTTTCATCCCCTTCTCGAAGCGCGAGGCGGACGGTAGTGGGGCCAACACGACTGGCGTCTGGTAATATCTCTGTAACTACACAACGTTTGGGTCATACATGATTTACACACCACGAAGATGCGTTGGCTCATGATCCACGTGACCGAATACTCAAAAGATGCACTAGGATCAGCACGATAAGGTTTGTGGAGAATACATGGAGCGGGAATAGGGAAAAATACCCAGTGGATTGAAGGAGATGGTCAGTGCCCCGAAACATCAATATGTTTGCCAAATTCGTGACTGCACGGAAAGAGGTCAGCTGTATTCGATAATCGACGGAGAGAACATACACGTCAGTACAACGAAATATCCGAGACCGTCGTACAGTAATCTTGCTTTTCATTGAGAAATTTGGGATAATTGCCACACCAGGGACGACTTACATCTTGAAGAGCCGCGAGGTACTGGAGTGAGTTAGGTTAGCAGACCTGATGGTGAACCGTATAGGAACACGACTTACCTGGGTGCTACAGACTTGACTTTCATAAGGTAGACGGCCGAGATCGACAATGTAAGACAATCGTATAACATCGCTACCAGGTAAAACGACCAGGTCGAGATTAGGCTTTGCGGATGAGCGCTGGCGACTGTGCAGTTTGTCGTCTCTTCAGGAAGGGCTGGACTTTAGCATTCAGGGCGACGATACGTACTTCCCCTGACCAGGGGGGTAGTGGGAATAGCCATGCGCGTTTCAATCACCATGCGCAAGAACACTGACGACCGCACTCACATCTGTCATCACAGCTGAATGGTACAATGTCAGTATGGCAATGGGGTCTGGCCTTCCTGACTCACGAATCCGGGAATTGAGACTGGGAAACCATCGGAACTGCTTAGATATCAGAACGGGGATCATTACTCTCGAGTATGGAACGAAGAAAACGGACCGCAGCACCCAGAATGTAGGTTGATAAGAGGGTCCTCACTACCCAGAGATTACCCTGAGAAATACCATACGTCCTAGAGCACACCGTCAAAATCAAGACTAAAGGAGTAGAATGAGGACTCACCGAATAGCCAGGATTGCCTGCGACACCATCATTTGAACCACTATCAGATTGGTCAACCGAGAGTGCTCGACGCGGTGTAGCTATTGAACCCGTACCTTTGAGCGCAGGAGCAGCGAGGTGGTAGTGCTCGCAGGCTTTCGGCGTGAAGCCGTGGTAGAAAAATCCTACATTACTGACGACCAGTACAATTATGCTCGTGTAACTGCATAGAGTGTGAGACATTGTTACTCAATCGATAAAGAAAGAAGACCCACCGAATAAGAACAAATAATATAAATCCCAAGCTACCCGTGGCCACTATGAACTGGTTAGCAACTCTTCGCGGACGTGAATCAAAGCCTCTAACCTTCGCCGATTAGAGGACTTATATAACCGGTATTCTGCGGGGAGGGTGATGAGATAACTAGACAGATATGAGTCCCCACGAGAGGTCACGATCTGCAATCAGTAACATACTCATAGGCAGCCATAGTCAGCGACGCAATGCGTAGATTACTATCTGCAGCCAGAGCACCCGCACTTGGATATATAGTAGTTGCGGTTGCTTCGACTACTCCAATGGCCATTATCGGCTATTTAGAGGTGGAAGGAAAGAACAATGGGTGGAGGGAAAAGAGACCTAAGCACCATGGTGTTTGTGTGGAAGTAAATGTATATAATGCAGACCGGGGTTCCGCTTGTTGTTTCAGGTCAGGGAACCAACCTCATGCTCAGAGATTGAGCGCTATACAGAAGAAGCATTCCATTGCTGAGCAACGCGCGTGGGGCGCCTAGGTTGGGGGTAATCACAACTCTGTTGTCTTGTAATCGCTGGGGGACTTAGAATCAAATCTTGGACTACCAGCGGCCGGGACAACCTACTTTGGTATGTGCAACAGATTCTTTCACTACTGTATGCTCAGGAACCAACGATCCCGGCACCCACGACAAATTGTGAGCTAAATGACCAAGACGATGGCACCATAGACCAACGTTCACATCAAAGGAGAGAAGAAGTGATACTGTATCAGGAAACAAAAAACAAAAAAAAATTGCGGCGCCTCGGGAAATTTGCTTATAAATTATAATCTTCTCAAACACTGCAAAAATAATCATAAAATATAGTGGGTGAGTGTACGAGGGGTGTGCCGAGGCCCGGGCTTGCAAAAACGTTAAGTGCCCATCCACGACCATAGGGAGGGGTACCATGAGTCAACGAGCGTCCGATGGGACATTTACCTGGGCGTCTAGTGGCAGCCATGGAGAACCTAGATACAGGAACTCGCGCTAGCCCGGTTGCATTGACCAGCCCCCAGGACGCGCGGATGGGGCACAAGCAACACAACCTCGGCATCTCCGATAACCTTGTGAAGTGCGTGAATTTAGTAACGTCGTTGCTACAATTTCGTCTTGCTACTCCCAAAAGACACCTGTCGCGACGCAGCAGACGCAATGTTGCGAATGTTGCAGCATACTTGTGTGGACAACTGGCAGCGCCAATGGTAAGTGGTGTTGGTCTCGATGTTGTTTGTTACGCTTGTTGTTACGAGGTTGTTGGACGCGAATGAAATGTGCGAGCGACAAGGCGAGCGACTTGATTGACGCAGGTATAATGATATACCTCAGTACCATCTTGCATGTATGGACCTTTCATCTTTGCCTGACCTGAGCTGGACTGGTGAGTTTTGCTCGACTCGGACGTGTGCCAGAGTTCTGAAAACGGAAGCACAGTATACAAAGCTCAGCCTGTATACTGAGTGCGGTTCCATATAATACAGTAGATAAGCGCTCCCCAGTCACTACTACTAGGCTATGTAAGTTACCTCAGGCTTCAAGTTGGATTGCATTACACTTCTGCCGCGAGCTCCTTGATCCCATCCGCCGAAAAGGCAAACCCATCTCACATAGTAACTGCAGTGACACCAAATATCGACAGACTGAAGCATTGGTAGGTCTTGGTCTTGGCAGCCGCGGGCTCGGCTGGACAGGCGAATTTTTATCGGAAATACAATTTCGCCCTGTTCGCATTAACGTACTCGCCTCGACTTCCACGGCTATACACCGCGGTCAAGGTTCATGCGTTCATGACTCATCGACGCACGGCTCACTCCCGTTACGATTAAGGTGTTGCACACACCCTCAGGCTCAGGTCAAGAGAGAGGTGTCGTTGCCGTGATAGCAGTGTTGGCGTAGGATTGACTGCATGCACTCCCAGGCTCAGTCATCGACATCCTCAAGTTTGCAGATATCATCGTCATATACAATGCCAGAAACAGGGGATATATACGATAACTTTCGAACTCATCTACGGTACGATGCTACAACATGACTAGTCACTACAGCAAGCCCGCATCATTCTCGTAACGGTATCTACCTACCAGGTGACCGCAAATCTTTGGTACTTGGTCTGCCTTGACGCAGGGCAGAGTGCCCGACTCTCGCGAACCAATAATAGTATACATAAATGCGACGATGAGACTAAACCCGGTCCAAAACAGGGCCTTGGTCTTTGGGGAACTCGTCTTGGGCTCTAGCATTTACCACTATCGACCTGTCGATGCGCACCTGAAGATCAAAGTCGCTCTTTGTGTTGTCGAACTGGACCTGTGACCCTGGCGCGTCACCTTGTTCGACCCTTGTCTGGTGTTTTGTCCCCTTGTCGAAGGGCAAGGAGGACGTGGTCGCGCGGGAATTTGGTAGCCTTGCCAAAACGACTGACGTCCGACTCGGATCTATCCTGGCGTCTGTTAACCTCTCAGTGACCGCGCGACGTTTGGGCGATAGTTTACGTACCACGAAGATGGATGAGAATGCGTTGGCTCAGGATCCACGTGACCGAATACTCGAACGATGCGCTAGGATCAGCACGATAAGGTTTGTGGGAAGACATGGAATGGAGGTAGGGAAATACCCGGTAGTTTGAAGAACATGGTCGGTGCCCCGAAACATCAATATGTTCGCCAAATTCGTGACTGCACGGAAAGAGGTCAGCTGTATTCGATGATCGACGCAGAGAACGTACCCGTCAATACAACGAAATATCCGAGACCATCGTACAGTAATCTTGCGTTCCGGTGAGAATTTTGGGATGATTGTAACACTAGAGACGACTTACATCTTGAAGAGCCGCGAGGTACTGGAGCGAGTCAGACTTGACGGTAAACTTCAAAGAAGCATGACTTACCCGGATGCCGCAGACTTGACTTTCATAAGGTAGACGGTCGAGATCGATAATGAGAGGCAATCATATAACATCGCTACCAGGTAAAACGACCAGGTAGAGATTGGGTTTTGCGGATGAGCGCTGGCAACCATGCAACTTCTGTATCGTCAGGAAAGGCTGGACTTTGGCATTCAAGTAAATGATACGCACTTTCCCTTGTGTGGTCATGCGGATTTCAATCACCGTACGCGAGGAAACTAACGACGGAACTCACATCCGTCATTACAGCTGAATGGTACGATGTCAGTATGGTAATAGCTCGTGCGGAAAAGGGTTCTCGACTCACCAACCCGATCATATAGACTGGAAAACCATTGGAACTGCTTAAATATCAGAACGGGGATCATTGCTCTCGAGTATGGGACGAAGAAAACGGACCGCAACACCCAGAATGTAGGTTGATAAGAGGGTTCTCCCTACCCAGGGATTTCTCTGGGAAATACCATACGTCCTAGAGCTCGTCATCAGACTCGAGATAAAGGCAGCAGAACGAGGACTCACCGAATACCCAGGATTGCCTGCGACATCATTATCTGGACCACTGTCATACTGTCAGACAGGAGTGCCAACGCGGTGTGGCTATTGACCCCGTACCTTTAAGTGCAGGAGCGGCGAAGCGGTAGTGCTCGCAGGCTTTCGGCGTGAAGCCGTGGTAGAAAAATCCTACATTACTGACGACCAGTACGATTATGCTCGTGTAACTGCATAGAGTGTGAGGCGTTGTTACCCAATCGACAAAGAAAGAAGACCCACCGAATAAGAATAAATAATATAAATCCCAAGCTATCCGTAGCCAATGTGAACTAATTAGCAACTCTTCGCGGACGTGAATCAAAGCCTCTAACCTTCGCCGATTAGAGGACTTATATAACCGGTATTCTGTGGGGAGGGTGATGAGATAACTGGACGGATATGAGTCCCCACAAGAAGTCACGATCCGCACAGGATAACGTACTCATAAGCGGCCATAGTCAGAGAAGCAACGCGTAGGTTATTCTCTGCCGCAATAGCACCAGAACTGGGATATATAGTTGTGGTGGCCGCGACTACTCCTTCGGCCATTGGCTAGTTAGAGGCGAAAGGCAAGAATAATAGGTGTAGGGAAAAGGGAAAGGAGAGCAATGTGTCGTCATGTTCGTGTATAACTCATATAATGCAGGGGGGGGTGGCCGAGTTGTTGTCTCAGGGAACGAGACTCGTGTCAGAACTTCCAAACAACGAGAGTACGGCGCGCCGATATGAGGAGCGATAACGGCTATATTTCCTCGCGAATTGGTACGTAGAGACGAAAGGGCTCGCGAAATCGTTCAGCGCCCAGATGGGGCTATGAAGGGAGAGTCCTAGAAGGCGTTAGCAATTTTTTGCACCCCTGCGCCTATCAGGCACGCTAATCAAGATCACTTGGCATGGGGATCTTGCGTTTGCGCGTCTGTGCAACTAACACTGGCACTGGCAAATTCAAGTTGAACGAATAGAGCTTGTAACTGTAAATGTCACGGGTTACAGTAACTTGAACTTGTGGGATGATGCAACAAGGCGCTAGCGAGCTTCCGGCCCGACCCCGGAGCCGAGTCGAGACGCCGGCTCACACACTTCCGGAACTTGTGGCTTAGTGCTAACTGTAACGCTCATCTATCCTCCTGAGCTGTTGCGGCGATAGCACAAGACACACTTACAACACGATACCACCCATTCCCAGTGGAATGCTCCAAGGCGTGATGCCTACGTCTCACCCTAGGCCGCACTGTGTCCACCGACCAGCTGACCGCGACAGGTTGGCACTCAGTCCGTCTCAACGGCATCGCAGAGGACTCAGCTCCTGTCAAGGGTGCACTAATAATAAATGAGACAATGTAGACTAAACATCACGATATTCCCGTTCCAAAATGGATTTGGGAGAAGTGTAATAATCTCGCTCTCTGGAGTCCTTGGCTTGCAGCCCACCATGATCCACAACTATCGACCTTTCAACGCGCACCTCGAGATCGAAATCGGTGTTGCCGGACTCGTCCGGTAACCCTGGGGTGTCATTTCGTTTAATAGTTGTCTTGTGTTTTGCCTCTCCATCGAAGCGTAGCGTGGACGTGATCGCACGGTTTGTGGGTAGCTGGGCTACAATGACAGACTTATGTTTCATTCTCGTCTCTGGTAACCATTTTAGTCGACAAGGCAATTCGAGCAATAGCTCACGAGGCCTCACGCACCCTGAAGATGGATGAGAATCCGTTGGCTCATAATCCACGTGACGGAATACCCAAGCGATGCACTGGGTTCGTCTCAATAGGGTAACGACAGAAGTAGAAACTAGGGAAATACCCGCTGGTTGGAATGACATGACGTACGCCCCGAAACAGGACTATGTTCACCGCATTCATAACTGCGCGGAAAGAGGTCAGTTGTGTTCAATAATCGACAGAAAGAACATACGCGTCAACACAACGAAATATCCGAGGCCATCGTAAAGGATCCTTGGTTTGCATTGAGACCTTTTTAGAAAATTCCCGAATTATACCACCTACACCTTCACGAGCCACAGGGCACTGCCACTAGTTCAAGTCAGACGCGACAGTAGACGTTATAGGAACACGACATACGAAAATGCTACGGCCCTGACTTTCATCAAGTAGAAGATCGAGATCGATAATGTAAGGCAATCAAATAACATCGCTACCAGGTAAAATGACCAGGTAGAGATTGCGCGATGTGGATGAATGCTAGCGCTCGTGCAACTTGTCATTTTGTCAGGAAAATCTAGACGGTAACATTGAGGACAAGCTATACGTACTTTCCCTGATCAGAATTAGTGGGTATGAACCCGCAGACTTTAATCAGCACCCGCGAGTACAATAAGGGCTGTACTCACATCTATCAATACAGCTAGACGAAACCATACCATGTCAGTACGGTAATGATATCTACAGAAATGCCATCCTGACTCACGCATCCGGGAAAATAGACTTGAAAACCATTGGAACTGTGCCTCAGTAAGAACGGGAAACATCGCCTCAAGAGCTGAGAAAACGGACTCCAGTGGCCATAATATACACCAATAAAAGGGTCCGGCCTACCCAATGCTTGCGTTGGGAAATGTTATACGCCCTAGAGCTCAACATCAGGCTCGGACACGAGATGAAACAGTATAACCGGAAATCACCGAATAGCCAGGATTGCTTGCGACACCATTGTTTGGACCACTGTCAGGTTGGTCAGCCGGGAGTACCGATGCGGCGTAGTGCACTAAACCCGTACCTTTGAGGGCGGGAACGGCCAAGTGGAAATGGCCGCAGGTATTTGGCGTGAAGCCGTGGTAAAAAAACCCCACATTGCTAACAACCAGTACGATAACGCTTGTATAGCTGCAGGGAATGTGAGAAGGTTATATTATGCAACCGACAATGTGAGAAGACCCACCGAATAAGGACAAATAATACAAGACCCGAGCTATCCACCAATGTCAAGGCCGATGTAACCGATTAGGAACGCTGCGAGCATGAATTGGTGCCTTTCACCTTCTGCGATTAGAGGACTGATAAAACCGATATTCTGCAGGAAGGGTGGCGAGATAACTAGGCGGATATGAGTCCCCACGAGAGGTCGCGATCTGCAACTGACAACATACTCGTAGGCGGCGATGGTCACCGACACAATGCGTAAGTCATTGTCTGCCGTTATAGCACTCGGAGTGAAAGCTATTTCGGAGACAGCGAGCTCGGACCGTCCCATGATCATTAGTGGAACTGCTGATTAGTCAGAGGGGAAAGGAAGGTATGAAGGGTGGAGCTGGTGAGGGAGAAAGGATAAGGGATAAGAAACCGCAAACATCTGGACCGTCGAGTAGAAGTAGTGAATATATATATAATGCCCGTGGGGTCCGCACAATCGCGCTCGTTCCGGGGACAGAGAGCTCTGTACTACCGTAGTGCCAAGCAGCGAGTATTCGGCCCCTCGATCAGGGACCATAACCCTGCAGTCAGATAACCGGATATAAGTCGTCAGTAATCAGTAATATCTTTTTTTACCTCCAGGGTTTGTGGCATGTGACAGTATCCACGGGACAACCTACTTTGGTATGACCGGCTGGGATCAGTTAACCTTAGGACGTTGAACGGCGATACGACACCTACAAGGGATTCATCCGCCAGCTGAATGACCATGTCAGCGCCATAGAATAGTTCTAAAGAAGAGCGCGTGAGTGTTAGTCGTCCCACGATGTCGGGAAGTGTGATTTATTTACACGAGCAAGCCATCCACTCCTCGAACGGACACAGATAGTCGAAGAGAAATTGAATTTTTATTTTATTTCCCTGACTAATGCCCAGAGAATGCCACAAAGTAAGTTATCTTAGTTGAGGGACGAGATGGGTCGAGCTCGGCCCGCCTCGAGGTTGGCAACCGACGTCTGCCACCGATACGACGCCACGGGTGCTCCAATAAACCATTGGGGCAGGTACCAAGCAGGCTCGAGATGGGGAGGGCGCACTACACCATGATCACAAGGCATCCTTCTTTTCTGCGCCACTCGGCCCGCGCCCCTTCAACGTCCAAATCACGATCACGTTTAAGCAATAGGGCATGTTCTACTTCTTGCGGACTGGTACCAGTAGGGAAAAGCGCTCGTCCAAGTGCTAAATCAGACAAGTTTAAGTCAATATCGATCCCATATAGACCCGGGACGACCAATGTGAGTCGGCGAGGTTCGATATCAAGTGTCGCGGACGCAATAGTAGCATGAGTCTGGAAGATGTTGTGGTGTAGCCAGAGCAGAAATATAAGGAAACCGAGGGCGTACAAGTCTCGGAACTTGGATCGTGATAAAAATATCTTGATCTTCTTTCGTCCACGTCCAAGAAGGACACTCGGAAGTACTTCCGTGAAGCTCCGAGAATCCTTGGAGTGGATGAGGGGAGTAAAGATCTCCCGACCCGTCGACACTGGGAACTTCTTCAACAAGTCGCTTTGTCGAGGTATTGCCTGGAGATACATCCCGATGGCGGTCTTTGGGAAATAATTCAGCGGGGATGGAGACTATTCGCTGCTCAAGGGCGCCTTTCGAGGTGATGTTTGGCTTTCCAAGTGTGCGGGACAACGAAAACGAGTTCTGTACCTCAATCTGTTTCAGGGCGCGTTCTATATCGTGGTGAAGGAAATGAGCTTCAATAGATCTGGAAGTACGAGTATTGCAAAAACGGAGTTATTCGATCGAACGACACAAATCCCGTTACAACTCGCGGATGACGATGACGCTTACCGATCAAAAGCTTCTTAACATCGGCATCTTTCAACACATGGCTTTTGAACAATGAGTGGTAGATACAGTCAAACACGACAGAAGGGTTTCCCGCTAGGCAAAACAGCAAGTTAGCGAGACAAGCCCCTAGCCATGACGCATAGCACCGCACCTTTGTCGGTATCCAGGCGCCCGTCGGAGACGAAGATGTAGATTGGGATGTCGCCCCCGTTATCTGAGAGTGTTTGATGGTCGCCAGTTGACGTCGCCGTGGCAAGTTCGAGGGTTTTTTTAACACTATTAAGAGGTGGAGGGACATCTTTCGACCAGGCTACGTTAACGAAAACCTTGAGACCTTGAGGGAGTGCAACCTGGTTGAGAAATCCCGGGTGTAGTAATTTTGATTTGACGCAGAAGCCGGGCGAAGGCGAAATGTTGATATTTTTCCAAGTGGAAGTCATGGCGATCGATAAGGGCAAAAAGTCAACCAGTCAACGTAGTCAACACTCTTACTCTGCAACCTAAACTTCCCAGTCGAGTCACAATGGACGAACAGGCCCAAAAACACTCTCTATCTAGATTTAGGCGTCAGTTGTTCGAACTTTGCTAATCTCTCGTATTCATGCGGTTCATTAAAGCCTTCAATGTTGTTTCGAGCAAACCCGCGGCGGCAAACACGCCCATGCCAAACCTCGACGACGACCTCAGCACGCAAAAGTACATTTCGGACCGCAGAGTCATAGGTGTATGCTAGCGGACTAACCCCTTGACTCGTTTTTGCACTCACGAATCGACCCAGTATGACCCTCTCATTCAGCCTGCGCTCCTTCGGCACGAGATTCAATCTACCTCGGAGTCACACCGCACCATTGCCTCTGCTCGTTTCAACGCGGCACGTATCGTCGCTGGTCACGACGATCGAGTTCTTGTCATCGTTGGCCCTTGTTCGATCCATTCACCCGAGCAGGCGCTTGCTTACGCAAAGCTCCTTAAAGAGAAGATACCCACCTGGCCAAATCTCCTTATCATCATGCGTGCTTACTTGTACGTTCATCATATTATGTCTTGATTATGCTCAGTGATTAACGCTTGCTCCCTTTAGCGAGGTGGCTTAATTTTTCTCTCAGCGGGAAATTTCTTCCTGACACCCCCCCTTCCTTTTATATAAGAAACCACGCACGACGGTCGGCTGGAAAGGCCTCATCAATGACCCCGCCATAGATGGTTCGTTTCAAATTAACAAGGGGCTCCGTCTTGCTCGCCAACTCCTCTGTGATCTCACCAATCTTGGAGTTCCCGTCGGCTCAGAGCTCCTGGACACTATTTCTCCACAGTATCTTAACGATCTTATTTCGTGGGGCGCGATTGGCGCACGCACTACGGAATCTCAGCTCCACCGTGAACTCGCTTCCGGCGTGTCGTTCCCAATCGGCTTCAAGAACGGCACCGATGGCAGTGTCGCGGTTGCCGTCGACGCGATGCGCTCGAGCAGCAACCCTCACGCGTTCATGGGCGTCACGGAACAAGGTATAGCTGCTATCGTCAAAACGCGCGGAAACCAGGACGTGCACGTCATCCTGCGCGGTGGTACGAAGGGTCCAAACTTTTCTACTGAGCACGTCCGTGAGGCTGCGAGCACGATTGCAAAGGCACGCCCGCAAAACCACCCCTCTATCATGATCGACTGTAGCCGTGCGTGTCCACCGTTCCCATGAGTCGCAATACATACTGAGACGAAACGGACAGATGGCAACTCGCAGAAAAAATCATAACAATCAGCCAAAGGTGCTCGACGACGTTTGTACGCAACTACGTCGTGGCGACAAGGACATCACCGGGGTGATGATCGAGTCCCATATCAACGAAGGCAGGCAAGATGTTCCCGCAGAGGGGCCCGCCAACCTTAAATACGGCGTGTCGATTACCGATGCGTGCATTGACTGGCAAACTACAGTCACTATGCTCGATCGTTTGAACAGTGTACGTATTCTGTTGTTGTGCAACGTCGTTGCGCCCAACACTCTCTGTAGGCCGTGCAGGAACGCAGAACGGTTCTTATCAACGCAAGCTTGAGCAAAGTTGCTCACGAGAACGGAGTTTAAATAAATAAGAATAAGTCAGCAATGGTTCACGCGTTCTAGATCGTCTCCCTCTGTCTCCGTCTCGTCTCTGTCGCAAAGCCTTGTATCATTATAATACAAATACAGATGTCATTCACAGCAGTTGCTTGGGAGAAGAGGACGACACATCACGAGGTCGAAATACGGGGCTACAAGTGGGGAGGTGTGCAGAAATCATTGAAATATACAAAGTGTAGGAGGCGGTCCCTAAGTACTTGTCTGCTCTGCAGCCGACCCGATTCGCCATACATGTAAGACCTCGTCGAGAGAGCGCATAGCCCACCCAGATCCAAGTGTCGTGGTCATTTGTGTACCTGTGGCGTGGAGTACCTCGCGTACGCCACGTTCCAGTGCCGCGGCGTCTCCGCCCGACCCCTCTGGAGGAGGCAATTCGACACAGGCGGCGTGTGCGCGCTGCGCGAGGCCCTGGAGTACCCTGAGAAGCGTGGAAACCGGCACATTATTCCGAAGCAGGTACCAAGCGATCGCGCCTGCGCCGACAGCGTCTACTACGGTTGTCGGGATGGCCTCCCCACGCGCGTATGCCCCAAGGGCAGACAAGAACGCGGGGTCGGTGCGGACAGCTTCGAGCTGCTGGTCGAGCGCAGACAGCGTGCCGGATAACGTCCCTTCGCGGATCAGCGGCGCACGAAAGCCGTTCTCGCCTCTTCCACTGAATCGCCTCTCGTAGACCTTACTGTAAAAGTCGACCGCAAAACGTAGGTCTTGCAAACGCAGATGGAAGTAGCGCGAGGAAGGCTTCATGGTGCGATATCGGTATAGGAGGAGATGGGACTGCAGCGTCTGTGGCTTGTCTTGGAGTATGCTATCGAGTAGACTCGCACGGCAGTACGCGTTGAAGACCTGTTCTGGGCCCATTTCGGATCCATTTCGGCAGAGGTGGTCAGCGAACGCCAGGAAAAACGGGTCGTTCGAAAACGAGGAGATAAATTGGTTGAGGTCCCCGGCGGGATGCGCCTTTGTGTCTGTGAGTCGCGGGAAGTCAAGAGTGGCAGCATCACCTGAGGATGACCCCGAGCGCACGAACAGGCTGCGGCTCCCCTTGGGGTCTTCCAGATAGCTCAAGAATGCGGTTCGGCGCTTGACGTAAATGGTTTGATTGCGAAGAAGCGACTCCTTGTGTCGTCGCACATTCGCTAAATCGAGGTAGAAAGGCCAGTATCTAGGAGTGTCGACACGGATAGAAAGAACTCTATCGAAGTCGGGGATGAGGGTGGGAGAAATTAATTGGGCCATTTCGACGTCTGCGCCTTCCTTGACTTTTATCTTGATGGGGAGGTAGACGATTTCCTTCGTGTCGACGTCCCGCGAGATGAGACACCTCGGTTCAACAGACAAGACCCACAAGTGCCTAAGGGCTTGCAAATACGACTTGTTGTCCGCGGAAACCGGGGCGAACCGGGGAAAGAAGGCGGCTACCAAACACGCGATGGCCGCAGCAGAGCTTCCTAACGTGTATCGGCCCCCACCCAGGAACAAAAGGCCAAGGGACATGTGGGTAGCCATGTGTGTGCCGTAGCGCATAGCCTGGTTGTACATGCCGAACGAGTACCGAAGCCTCCGCAGACAATTTATTTCACCAGTCCCTGCCATAACAACATTCAAAGAGATTGATATCAGGTTCAATCCGTCGCGAATTGCATGTCTCTTGATCTTATGATCGTATGCTGGACCTGCGTGATAATGCTTGGGAACGGAAATAAGGCCGGCTGTGCCCTGCTAACGTACCGTTTGTGTACGCTAAACGACTGAATGTGTCGTAATAGTTGATAAGCAGCAAGTACGGTTCTTCCCGGGCTGTGCCCGCGTACTTGAGGGCTATCGCGAAGCAACATCCTGCGACGATGTTGTAGAAAGCGAGGTCAATAGCATCGTCCGATGTCTTTCTTTGCGCCCGTCCGTCCAACTCTTTGGAGATGTAGGTTGGGAGTTGAGCGTCGACCCATTCCCGGGTAGGTGTGATTCGGTCCCAAAGGATGAGATTCCGAGCTAACGTGCGCAAGAGCAAGAAGTTCGGTGGGATATGGTTCAGGGCCATGACTGTGTCCGGGATGGTGAGAATGTCGGCGACTTCTTGACTCTCTGTTCTCAGATACATCAGCCCGAGAGCTATGGTCGCTGCAGGAGAGGTAAGGTTGATGTCGAACGCTGCCCGCGTGCGTCTGGTGCGCATATGTGAAGGGGCCTCCCCGTGAATGAGGATTCGCAGTTCCGAAACTAATGCTTCATCGGCAGGTACTGGTACAACAGAGCCTCCGCCTAATGTGACCATCCCGAAAGCAAGCGCTGCAGCCATGGCGTAGGCTTCGCGGTGTTCATTGCTGAGGTCTGGTTGAGTGAGATCATTACGGCTGATTTGTTTGAGACAGACTTCGGCCATCCGTCTGTTTTTAGAGCCCATGTATAGGAGACCGAGGCCGACGAGGCCTGCAGCTTGGGTTATTAAAGGGACATTGAGATCTATTGTAGGCGTGGGGAGAAGAGCAGGGGTGTGTACAGCAATCAGTTTGGTCACGTGCCTGTTCCCACTGCCAACATTCGCCGCGGATAGACCAAGCAATATGCCGATGGACGTTAGGTCATGCTTGGGGGTCAAGTAGCCAAAGGTATGCCAGGTCAACATCTCCCGGAGATGGCCTGTCAATCCGAGTCCGTACAGGAACCCGGCGTGTTCGGGTGTCAACTCGGAGGGCCTATTGAACTTGATCCACGAACTTTCGATGACATTTGAGGAAGGGGATATCCTCAGAGCTGCGGCAACACCGTTGTGGAAGTCTCCCCAATTAAGACTGTCCATGGGAATTTTGCTCGGCTCTGGGGCAATAGTGATATTCTGAGGTTGAATGTGTATCGAAAACTCTATCTTCGGGATGGCATATGCTTCTCGGGTCACCGTAGGTACGGAACCAAACGTGAACATAGCACGGCCCAAGGGTAGAGCAAGCGTCCGTTCTGCAATCCTAAGGACGTGGTTCTGCTGTTCCTTAGCTTGATCATGCTCACTGTGAGAAGATGTCACATCGATACTACTATCGCCGAAGGCGAGAAAAAGCAACACCTGAGCTCAGGACGTTCAATCATTCTAACTGTCGGTACTTCGGAGGAGCGCAACATTCGTGCGACCTCGTCGAGCCGCTTATCTTGACCAAATCGAATCCGAGTGAAATCGTCTATGTTCAATTCCACACCCGAGCCCGCATTGACTTCTCCGGTAGCTGCAGAAGCTGCCTGGTGGACAAGCGAGCGTATGGCCGGCCGCTTGCGATTACCCTGGAAAAAAAGTACTTGAGTGTGGGATTGCATACTAGCCGGAGTCGCTCACAAGAAATTCTTTGACGGGTCGATAGCCGGTCGCATTCAAGTCACTGAGATTAGCACCCGCACCTTCTGCCAAGTCATTACGGCCGATGAACTCGTACGCAGCGGCAGGCCAGTCTTGGCCTGGCGCTAGCTGACATGACCTTGCGGCCTCTCGAAGCGGAGCCGCGAGTCCGAGTGGCAGGAGGTTAAAGAACGCAAGACCAATCTGATGGTTGACCATCAAGTGCATAGCGTTCTCTGCCCGCTTTCGACTATCTTCTACCGTCTTATCTGCGAGACATCGATAGATCAGCGTAAGCTGGCGCAGGTAGGCGAGTGGTTCCAGTCTCCCATATGCGTAGCTAGGGGAAAGCTTGAATTGTGATGCAAGCTTGCGGATATCATACCAGGGAAGTTTCCAGTCAGGGTTATTTATTCTTCCGTAAAACATAGCCGTCATGTCTCGGTAGCGCCTACGAACATGTTAAGTAAGAACGTTCGTCTGATAGAGTTGCGAGACACAGACGATACACCCATCCTGCAGTCACATCAGGGCAGAAGCGCTTCCAATAGTCCGCCCACTCCGGCCGGATGACATTCGCGATAAGGCATATCAATTCTGCAAGGCGGTGAACGTCATCGTGCCGATGGACCATCAAGCGGAGGTCTTCGCCTAGCATATGCAGCGCATTGAGGACGGGAGCGAGGAGAGCGTGCGGTCGCTTGGGTGTAGACGGGGGATTGGGAGGGGTGCGCGGTGGCAGCCGTAAGCCTGAAAGTACAAGGTCGTCCTCAAGGCGGGTGTAGGAAGCGGAACATGAGAGCCTCTCCCACGGGTTGTTTTCGGCCAAACATTTTTGATAGGGTTCGACTTGGAGTATTGTAGTTAAAGCGCTCTTGAAACTCTCAAACTCGACTTCGGGGTCGCAACTGAGTCGACGAGACCTCCATGCATCCGTGAAGGTTAGGTGTAAACCGAAGTACCAGTCCGCGGGAAGAGTAAGTGCGAGTACTTCCAAGCATTGCCTCGTGAGCAGGTCCTTGGGGGTAAAATCGATCGCAACTCGAGATAGGCTACCATCAAGTTGCTCGACGGTGACAGCAGAACGTATTGGGTCTCTGAGAGCCACCACCCTGTTAGTTGGCACGGAAGCACTCGGGCAATCCACCTCCATTGCTCCTGCTGACGGCAATGTGGGGGGCTCCGGGGAGAAGTGTAGGCCGATACCGGTTATACCCACTGTGGATGCGTTATACTCTCGCAATCCATGGGTCAGTACGGTCAACGCGCCATTGGGTTCGGCGACGAGAAGATCATCTACGTTAGATCTCATTATGCGCATCGGCGCTACCGACACCGCAGGGCGTTCTGCGACTCGTGTCACTCGCAAGGTGGTATCTGAATCTTTAGCGACAGAAAGGATCGTTATGGTTTCCGATGCTGGACGACAGACGCCAAGAAGGACACGGTCGACCTGACCATCGAAACGTTGGTCGAAAATTGAGATGCTTATTTTTGACCAATCTCTTGAGCTACGCACCTCAAGCAGTGAGTAATAATAAAGGGTGGCAACGTCGGATTCACTCACTCGTTCTCCGTCAAGTCCATGGTGTACAATCTCGTGATCCAGTGGGTAGAGCGCATGCGGGTATAGTCTGTTGGGCCCATGGCGACGTCACCTTCCGTTCTGGTTCTGCCACCGAGAACCATGCGGTTTACGTCAACGCCCGGCCTATCTCGCTCATGGGGAGGTCGTTGCTCATCCAGAAGCGGCAGTTGAGTCCTCGATGCTCCTGCGAGAACTGTTGGAGTTGAAAGTGAGGTCATGCTGGATAATGAAGGGACGGGGGGACGGTGGGGTGTATATGGGCCCGGAAAGGATCCTAAAGGGTGGTTCTCTGGAGGAGGCTGTGGCCGCCATCCGAACTCTTTATTGTTAGCAACCGTCTGCCGTTGATTGTCGGGGGCACCAGCGGCCATGGAGGCGCGCTTTTTGCGAAATCGAGAATGCGCCTGAGAAAACGGGATGTCCCCAAGCTTCACGTAGGCATACCTCCAGACAGTAAGCTGGCGCCGCTCAGGGTGGACGGTGGCGAGTAAATCGCTATCTTCTCCGTGACCTTGACAGGAAACCCATATAATAACTTCGCCCGCTGAAAGAGGCTCAGAAATGTGATCGGAGTCGTAGTCGTCGTCATGGACCAAGGTGAGAGGTACGGAATGAAATCCGCCAATGATGTTGGCTGCGCGATCAACGACGGTAGCTTCAGCTAGTGGACTTATGAGAGAGAAGACAGTAGGGAGGGTTTCGTCGCCAGTCAATTCAGCTTCTTGGACCTCTGTCGGCTCCAAAACTCGTTGGATAATCACTCCGTGTGGATACAGAGGCCATGCTTTGCGCACGATGAAGGGTAGGGAAAATGTGTACTCGATACCATTGCTGAGGTATATCCACCCTACGCTGCGAAGGAAGACGAAGATAGCACGTACTTGCGACTCTGGTTCAACCTCACGCCTACGCTCTTGCTCCGCCTGATCAAATGGTCCAAAGGTGGTTCGAGTGCGACTGTCGCGCTCACGTTCGCGAAAGTACCCAGAGTGAGCATCATTTGTGTAGTGACCTGAGGACCGTGACGCAATAACAGCTCCAGGCTGTTGGATCCAGCCAGCGCAAGCCCACTGAATGGGCTGTCCCTCGTGGGTGAACGACCATTGCTTCTGAACAACACCTCCCGTACACAGTACAACCCGTTTCTCGTCCCAAAGCAGTTCTTCTGCCCCACCCTCCGGCTCCTTGTCCGAGGAGATGTCGTAGAACTTGGAGTGTTGCAAGTTGGGGTCTAGATTTGATCCACGAAGAGCAGAGCGAATAGAACGCAGAAGGACAGACTCCTCATTGCGATTTTCGGAATTGAACCGTGATCTGAGGTAACGAGAGCTCATGTCACCTATTTGAACAGCTGTAATTCAGTCTTCAGACTAAAATATCGAAATTTGCGTCTGGAGGTAAGGCGACGAACTGCCAGTGTCACGGTGTACTAAGTTACTAGTCTGCAGTGCGCGTTTGATGCTTTCAGGGTCACCGTCACGGGACAAAGGTCACGTCACGCTTCCTCCGAGGGGGAAGCTTCCACCTATATTAACAGTGATTCCAGACTTTCCAGTGCGGTCTACGGTGCGCGAATCATTCTCACGACTCAGCGGCGCAAGGCCTTGAATGATTTCCCGGAAATGGCTCTGACAACAACTTCTCTCACTACAACCTCATCATCACTCCATTCATGTCCTCTTCCGTGCCTTCTCTTTTCCAGCCTCTCCGCGTCGGGACGGTCGACCTTCAACACCGCGTCGTGATGGCACCTTTGACCCGCCTTCGTGCAAATAAGGACCGCGTCCATGGTGAACTTGCCAAGACGTACTACACTCAACGTTCGAGTGTACCAGGAACGCTGATAATATCCGAGGCCACTATCATTGCCCCTCAGGCAGCGGGATATCCGAACGTGCCCGGTATCTGGAGCGATGCCCAAGTCACTGCTTGGAAATCAGTTTGTGTTTTCCCACGTCCCACAAAAGCGTGTACACTTATTTACCGTACAAAGATCACGGATGCGGTTCACGCCAACGGTTCTTACATATTCCTCCAACTTTGGGCTCCTGGGCGCGCTGCCATCCCTGCCATCCTGAAGCAGGAAGGTGATTTTGATCTCGTCGCACCCAGCCCGATCCCCATCGAAAATAACGTTCCGCGCGAACTTGCGGTTGCGGAGATCAAAGAATATGTTCAACTGTACTCCAAGGCAGCGAGCAACGCTATCGAGGCTGGCTTCGACGGCGTGGAGATACACGCAGCCAATGGGTACCTCCCAGACCAGTTTTTGCAGACTGTTTCGAACGAGCGAACGGATGAATATGGGGGATCTGTGGAGAACCGTGTGCGCTTCCCTCTCGAGGTGGTCAACGCGATCGTTGAGGCCGTTGGTGCCGAAAGGACGGCGATCCGACTCAGTCCGTGGTCCCAATTTCAGAGTGAGGAATGACAGTCTTGGAGTGCTTCCTGAGCTCTCATCTACTTCATAGATATGGGCATGAAGGATCCGCTTCCTACCTTCACCACGTTTATTGAACGTATCCGCGATGAGCACCCGAACCTGGCTTACCTTCACGTGATTGAGCCGCGCATGAATAACTTTACCGCCGCAGACGTCACGGATGAAAATCGGGCTCACTCGAACGAACTCTTGCGGAAAGTCTGGGGCGATCGCCCTTACATTGCGGCAGGTGGGATGGACCGTGCTACAGCAATGGACACGGTGTCGAAGTACGGAGGATTGGTTGCATTTGGTCGTCACTTCATTGCGAACGTGAGTCGCGTTTTTCGGCGGTCGGTGGATGCATTTCTGAGACTACATCCGCAGCCCGATCTTCCGTTGCGTTTAAAGGAAGGAGTCCCCCTGACGGGTTATAACCGTGATACCTTCTACGTCGCAGAGTCTGCGGCTGGATACATTGATTATCCGTTTGCCAACAACATCGTTACTGTTCAGGCACTGTGATACGAGGATGGCTGTGATACAGTGAGTTAGACGACATAGAAGTGAGACATTACACTGTCCTTTAAACTGTGATGCATGAGTCAATGTAGGGAGGTTGTGTACGTACTATCATGGGTCTGGGGGTGATCTCGACCTCGTCCGAAATAGGTATCTGATGCGATGTCCCTTTGCCTTTCCAAGAAGGGGCCTGGCCAGCATGATTTTGTGTCGGCTACAAAACTGTGACCATTGGGATTGCTCTAAAACATCAAATGGCATAGTATGCAGGGTTTGTGTACAATTTCGAGACTAGACAATGACTGACATCTACCTCAAGATCTACCTTCAAGTTGACGAAACACGGACGGGTAACATGAGCAGGAATTGCATGATAGCAATCTCTTCCATCTGGAAGGCACCATGGATGTCGGCTATGAGATTTGGACACGTGCAAATCACGACTGCTCCGTTTTTTTTGACCTCACCATGGACGTATAATTCCATCTTTCTTGTATGATCCCATTATTACAGATCCTAATACACATACTATTTTATTTTATTTTATTGGGAAAGTGGTGATCGGGTGTCATCTCAAAATCTGCACGCAACAACCTTTTCATCGGCCCGGGAACGACAATATGGTGTCCAAGTCACTGTCACAGCCATCCTCGAATCACTGTGCCTGAACAGCAACGGCATCATTGGCAAATGGATAATCAATGTATCCAGCCGCAGACTCTGGAGTGAAGAAAGTATCGCGGTTATAGCGCGTCAGGGAGAGACCCTCCTTTAGACGTAACGGAAGATCGGGCTGCGGATGTAATCTCAGAGATATTCCCGACTGCTGAATGAAAGACGACTCACGTTTGCAATAAAGTGACGACCAAATGCGACCAACCCTCCATACTTCGACACCGTGTCGATTGCTGTAACACGGTCCATTCCACCTGCCGCAATGTAAGGGCGATCGCCCCAGACTTTCCGCAACACCTCGTTCGATTGAACCCGATTTTCATCCGTGACGGCTGCGACGAGACTCCCATTTGTACGCGGCTCAATAACATGAATATAAGCCAAGTTCGGGTGCCCATCACGGATGCGTTCAATAAACGTGGTGAAGGTGGGAAGCGGATCCTTCATACCCATACCTATAAAGTAGGTGAGGACTTGGGAAGCACTGCGAGACTGATATTCCTCACCCTGAAATAGGGACCATGGACCGACCCGGACCGCCGTCCTCTCAGCACCAACGGCCTTGGCGACCGCGTCGATCACCTCGAGAGGGAAGCGCACACGGTTCTCCACAGATCCCCCATATTCATCCGTCCGTTCGTTCGACATCGTCTGCAAGAACTGATCCAGGAAGTACCCATTGGCCGCGTGTATCTCCACGCCGTCGAAGCCCGCCTTGATAGCGTTGCTCGCTGCCTTGGAGTACAGTTGAACATATTCTTTAATCTCCGCAAGCGTAAGTTCGCGCGGAACATTATTTTCTAAGGGGATTGGGCTGGGTGCGACGAGATCAAAGCCACCTTCCTCCTCCAGGGCAGCAGGAATGGCAGCGCGCCCAAGAGCCCAAAGCTGGAGGAAGGTGTAAGAGCCATTGGCGTGCACGGCATCCGTTATCTTTGCGCGGTCAATCAGTATATACAGTAGCCGTGGAACTTGGGAAAACGCAAACCGATTTCCAAGCAGCGATTTGGGCGTCGTTCCAGATACCGGGCACGTGAGGATATCCGCCTGCCTGAGGGGCGATGAAAGTGCCCTCCGATATTATGAGCGTTCCTGGAACACTCGAACGCTGGGCGTAGTATGTCTTGGCAGATTCACCATGGACGTGGTCCTTATCCGCACGGTAGCGCGACAAAGGTGCCATGACGACGCGCGGTGTTGAAGGTCGATAGTCCCGACGTGGAGGGGCTGGAAAAGGGTAGACACGGAAGAGGACATGAATGAAATAAAGATGAGGTTGTGAGAGGAGTTGTCGCTGTGGTAAGATGGGGGAAGTTGTTATAACATGTCTAGGAAAACAGTTAGGGAATTTATAGCCTTGCGCTATGTCATGAGCGATGGAGGTGAAGGCTCCTGGCCGATGACCGGTAACAGAGCGCGCCCTTCATTAGAAAGGTGCGGAAAAGGTTTGTCGATGATTTCTACAAGGATTTCTAAGCACCACCTCGGGCAGGCAGGGTCTCCCGGGCCCTTCTCTCTCACCGTACAGTTGCAGCACGAGTAGAGCGTCTCGATTGAAACTCGTTCAATAGGAGCCTAAACTGGCTTTGTGTTGTTACACTGTCTCGGGTGGTCCGAGGTTCGAGGTGCGGTTTTTGGCAAGGCTGAGTAATCGAAACAAGGTCCTGGGAATCGGCAACTTGGGAATTGGCAAACCACGCCGCAACGAAATTACTGTGATTACTACAGTACTGTAATAAGCCAGCTTCCTCATCTCTGCGCTTCGGAGAGCGTTTGCCGGGTTAGCCAACAGCGAATGGATGGAGAGCAAAAATGATGTGGCGTACACTTGCCAGTGGGCCTTGACTTGGGCGTACATCCATCACTCCTGAAGTTTCCCGTCTGTTTCACGCTCGAGAGACTCGAGAAGCACATCGTGTCCTATTGGAACCGTGATTCTGTGCCCACAGATTAGACGCTGTGACTTACTACTTAGTAGATGCAGTGATGGTCAAGTCACGTCGCCCCCTCGCCTATAAATTAATTACGAGGACAAGGGACCATCCTTATCATCATGTCCCTCTTCTCTCCACCGGTGTCTGGCTATCTCGTGGCGCTCGCCGCCATCCTGAGCCCTTTTGTTTGGCGAATCGTATACAACCTATATTTCCACCCGCTCTCCCACTTTCCTGGACCCAAACTTGCTGCCTGTTCCAGGCTATGGCTGGCGTATCGCGAGCTCATCAAGGGCGAGTCCTTGAGCGATTTGCGCGCACAACTTCATCGACAATATGGTGTGCAAAATATTTTGTTGGCACTTTCCTTGATATACCTTTTCTCTAGGAGAGATTATTCGCTGGGCACCTAACGAGGTTCGTCCAAATTGAATGCCGCTGCGTTGTTTTCCCTGTGCGAAATTACCTTGCTCGTAGCTTCACTTCTCGAATCCCGCTGCATATAACGACATATACAACAACAAGAACAAGTGGGACAAGGACCACTCGCTCTACCGTGCCTATGACCTCGATACCTCAACATTTGGCCTCACACACTACTCTGACGCTAAACAGCGTAGAGATGTTCTCGCCCCTTTCTTCTCCAGGACATCGATCGTCCAATTACAGGATCTCATACAGGAACGGGTAGGACGCAGTCCCACCGATGAAGTAGCAGTTCATTTTCTTATCAATGCGTCAGGCGAACGTCCTTTGCGATGCCTTAGCTCAACAATTTGCGGCAGGTGAGAGGGCC
>JAKELL010000482.1:0-30126 GCA_021524915.1 Lactarius akahatsu
GTGCTTCAACAGAATATAGGGATGAATGGGGGGGGAACATGAGGAAGGGGATTATGTAGATGGGGGAGGGCAACATGGGAAAGGGAAATATAGGGATGAGTGAAACATGGGGAGGGGGATTATAGGAATGGGGAAAGGGAACATGGGGAGGGTGATTATATAGGTAGCAGAGGGGAGCATGGGAATGGGGAGTATGAAGGGGAACATAGGGAGGGGGAGGGAAACATGGGGAAGTGAGATATGAGGAAAGAGGAGGAGAAGATACCACTGGTGATTATTATATGTGAGTTGAACAAATAAAAAATCTCTGTTGAAAGATGAGCAGTTTATTTAAGCTAGGAAAGAGTAAATGGATTGTGTTTCAATCAAGAGTGTTGCTTTGCAACAATTCCTGAGCATATTTATGTGTACTCCATGATTGAAGTTTTTCACCAAGTCATTTTGACTTAGAGCTGACTACAAGATGACTACCTTCTGACTTTGGTCAAATTTCAGACTATCATCTGACTACTATCTGACTTCTGGCTGACTTAGATATTTTGTTAGTTCCTTTCTTTCTGATGCAACACAAGTTCCTAGAGAATTGGGGAAGTACAAGTACAAGACAGCCATTTTTATTTACCCTACTCATCCTCTGCTAGGATCTCTTCAAATCCACATTCCTCTGCACTCAGCATATCCAGTCCTGGATGTCTTCTTAGGATATGAACCCTTGACTCAAACTCCCAAATTCCAATCAGATTCATCAGCCTAGATGTTTCCATCACCCTTATCTCTTCTGACCATCTCCCACACCACCTCCCTACTACACCAAACTCCTCCACCACTGGACAGTAGACCACCAAACACAGGTTGTACTCTGGCACTGAGTAAAATGCAAGTGCCTCTCCCCAAGTAGGTCTTTTTGCTTGTATGTCTCTCTGAGCCTCAAAATATCTTGAGGAGCGTGAGGATTGGCCCCTTAGCTCAGAGATTCTACTTCTCAGAGTGACACCTTCTTTGATTGTGCACTTTCCCCATCTCTGGACTTTAAGATCCCAATTAAAAGGCACATCAAGACATCCACAAATTGCCTTGAGATGGGTATAAAAGTCTGTTCCCCTTTTTTTGTCAGTCTTCCTTATAGGAAGGGACTGAAAAAGGTGCTCTTTTTGTCTCTTCTCCTTTCCAGGAATAGACAAGACTGGGTACTTCAGAGTCAACATCTTAGTGGTTGCCCTTTCAAATAAAATTGTGGACATATTGGCAAATGGTGCCTTTTTAGATCTAATTTTGTGCCCCAACTCTCCAATTGCCCTCTCTACTGTTGCTTGTGAGCCAAATCTGATTGAGCCATGCCATAGAATATGATATGGGACATGGACTAATTGAAAGATGCACAGTCTACATCTTGAGACCTTCATTGGGTCATCACCAACATATAGCCTTTCAAACTCATGCAGGAAGGAACAAGCTTTTCCATGTAACTCTGCTAAATCCTCTGATGACCTTGGGGAGATGGTCATGGCAATTTCAACAATGTCTGCAAATTCTCCAAAGTTTTCCAAAACTTCCTGATCAACTTGTAGTTCCCAAGCAATTGGTATAATATACCAATGGAGGAGTGCCATCCATTCATAGACTTTATATTGGCTCTGGCGCTTTTTATATGGGTTTCTAATTGGCCCACAAAAAGATGGAGGGAGAGTCTTTACAGCCTTCTCAACCTCTTCCCCAAGAAGTTCTGCAACTTCTTTACTGAGGTGGATCCTTTCATCACTGGAACTGTGTGTTACCCACAAGTCCCAGATATGTAGCATGCAGTTCTCATAGAATAGGTGAAATGGATCTAGTGGGAAGAATGATGGATGAGAAAAGGCAGGGCTGGTAGAACATAGTGTGAGGCGTGATATTCCTGTCTCCCTCACAATCATTTGTTGCTCCTTCTTAGTCTTTGCAGATAGAAGCCTATTAATGGTCTTCCAGTAATGACTCTGATCCCGCATTGGTAGGAAGTAAGATCAATATCAGGGCGAGTTGGATTAAACTTCTCCCCCTGAGGTGGAGAGAGTGGATAATATTGTGCCTTTGCACCCTTCTCTTTGCTAGTGCGTGCACCTTGCACCATACTGAAGCGATCACCATGAAGAGCTGCATGTCCAGCCATTCCATTTGACTTGGCTGAACCCAGCATATCTCCTTTGACACCACAGAGATATGCCTTTAAAACAAAGTAGGATGAATCAATTATATATCCCATGTCCATATTCCTTCACTAGCCATGGCCATCTCCTGGAAAAGAGGATATATGAAGGACTCAATATTTCCAGGAGATGAAGGCCCAGGAATAGCAAGGGGGATGATAATATTTTTTGCCCTATATCGCCTCTCTGGTGGGAGATTGAGTAGCACAACAACCAAAAGCCACACATTGGATTGTTTCTTCATGGTGAGCTGAGCATCATCAGTAGAGATTGTAATGGCAGTGTCTCTGGCATCTTTAAATAGCCCCATATTTTTATAGTGATCAACATGATTTGCAGAGTTGGCAAAATCAGAATATGTCTGCCTGTTGGCACCTGAAGCCACTGCAAGGAGTTTCAGAGTCTCCTGCAAGCACCTGTCTCTGTATCTCATCTCTTCTGATGTTTCTGCAACTGAATAGTGTGACTGAATGATGGGAATGATGGGAATATAAAGCATTTGTGCCCTTGGCTTTTGTGAAGCCCTAGGACCCAGCTTTTGCTTATAGTGTGCTTCATTGCAAATTTTTCCATCATGGGAGTGTGTGCAAAGGGTTTGAGACTGAAAGTCCCCAGTATAAGCCATGCAACTCCTGGGGCACATGTCAATAAATGATGGTGTCAGCCCAGTAAGCTTCTCCGCCAACTTCCGCACAGCATAAAGGCTGAGGATCTCCACATCTGTGGCCTCTGAAAGCACTTTAGCATAGGAGCTATAGGCTTTTACTGTGCCTTGGGACTCTGTCCATGCAAAGTAGTGCTGAAGGGACAGCACTTCTGCCCTAGATAGAGCATATTCCCCTGGGGGACCAGAAGGGGGAGGGGGAAGAGCATAGTCCCCCAACAGCTTCTTCTGGAGCTGTACAACAGCCTCTGGCAAAGAGGGACTTGCCCTGCTTGTCTGACTAGACTCCTCCAAAGCCTTAGATAGGGCTGAGTCTTCCATCTCAGCAACATCCTCTGCAAACATATCTAAAAAGTCAGAGTCATAACCCAAGTCCACAGGCTGAGGGAGGGCTTCTAAGATCTCCTCAGCAACCTCAAATAGAGCAGATTGGCCATCAGAGCTAGATAGATCATCCTCAGAGCCAGACAGATCCTCAGAGTCAGATGAATCCTCAAAATTTGCAGAGGCAAGCATAGAGGGCTCCATAGGATCACTATTGTAGCCTGGGAGATCTGTAATTGTGTAGTTTAGATACCAATATATCAAGAGATTTTACTTACCATCAACATCTGTCATCACAGCATCAGCATCTCCCACTGCACTCCCAGCAGCATGAAAATCTGATTTAAAAAATTGAGCTAGGAACCAAAGCACAGTAAAATAGTACCAACCATCAGTCTCCCTCTGAGCCCCTTCTGGGCCTTCCTGGAGTGGTGCTGGTGCAACAGAGGTATTATCTAGATTAAGATCAATATAAAGGCAAATTAGTTTTTGATTAAGGGCATAAAAAAATAAACACATACCATCAGGATGAGAAGATAGGCTAGCTGATTGAGACTCCCCAGCTATGCTAGCAAGCAACTGTGCAGTCTGGTCATAACAGCTCTGCAAGTAGTTGATTGTGTGCTGAGAACCCTGCAAACCAATCTGATCTAGTAGCTGAACTTGGTTCTGCTTAAGATGACCCTGTATTGTCCTTCTGGTGAGATGCTTCATTGAGTTGCATTGGAAGCATGGACAAGGGTACTTTGGCGCAACTGAGGCCATAGTACGTGGTGTAGATGCGTGAATGACTGTCGTTGATGGCCCGCAGATAGCAATCCTAAGGATCGCGGGAACTTCAGGCCGTCGCTCGACACATTTGCGTGACTTGCTTGTTGGTTTACTCTCGTTCGCACTTGTCACATATTTTTTCTCTTGCCTTTTTTTTTTTTTACAATGTCTCCTCCCTGCTACGACCATTCTGAAGATGAAGATGACAACCTCTTTGGGGCTGGGTCTGACGGTGACGATAATTATGATACTATGTGCCCTCCCTTGAGTCACTCGAATCGACAGCCCCCCCACAGCTCCCTCTCTGGCAGCACGGGCGTTTCGTACTCTAAGTTTTTGCAACAACGTGCACATCCCTCAAGTGCCCTTCACAAACACTCCAGTCTTTCGCCGGACCTCATCGCAGCTCTCACACATGACGAGCTTTATCACAACCAACAGTATCAGAAGACACACCAAAAGGTCGCCAAACTCGAGCACATGGTATCTGAGATGGTATGTGAGATCGTCGAGCTGCGATGCACTTGTAAGGGAATTGGTAAGTCATCGCCTCCCTTTGTTTTTTTTCTTCTTTAGCTAATACACTGTTATCCCAGCTTTCTCTACCACTCCTGTCATGAATGATACGTCTCTCACCCCGAGCAACTCGTTTTCGCATGTTCTCTCTGGCACCGTCGACCCTCCATTTCCACCTCCTTCAGCCAGCCCACAGCCTCTTATCCACCCCCAGCACCTCCCACAATCGGTCCTCTGGACTACCGAGGATGCCAAGAATGACCCACTGGTTGGAATCAAAGAGAGCAACAAATTGCGACCACCGATGGAACAGGCCATCCATCTCCCAAACGGAACTGGCATCACGAAATCCCAATGGATGTTGATCCATGCTTCCGCCTGGGCCATCTTGTGTTCAAATCTTGAAAGACTTCACAGTACTGACCCACGCTCTATCGACGAACCCCACAAAAAGAGGTATTTCAAGTCGTTCTTCCTCAATGAGTGGAACACCGCTATTGCTGAGCTCGAAGCTGCCGCCCCTCTTCTCACTTTGTGTGCGGACCATTGGAAAGCCGACGTGGCTCTCGGCGCTGTATTGAGGGACAAGCCTCTTCCTTCACAGCCTCCCTCTTCCCACTCGCTTCCTCCCCAACAATCCCGTCTCTCGTCCGAACTGTCGTTGGTGCCGGCTTCGTCGGGCCCACAGACCCAGAAGACGACTGAAGGTGGCAAATCCAAGTGCCCCCGTGCTCGATCCCCGATGCAACAGCCCAACAAGAAGGCAAAGCACGACAGGCAGAAGGGCAAGGAGACGTCTGGGACAGGGACAGGTACGCACACGTTTTATCACATTTCAAAAACACTAACTATGCCACAGGCGTTTCAGGCAGTCTGCCCCCGTCCCCGCCTTCACCCCCTGCTTTCCTCGCCATGGCTCGAGCTGCAGTGCCTTTGCAACCCCATGCTCGACCTAGGGCTAACTTCAAGGACATTATCGTGTCCCCCTCTGGTATGTTTCCTTTTATCGTTTTTTCTGTCACCTCGCTGATTAATTCTCTACCCAGCTTCCAACTTAATAGGTACGCTCCATTGGGCCATAAAAAAAAACTACTAATTTTTGAATAGATGTTATTACCAACGACTTTTTGACGTTCCCTGGCGCCGTGGACCTCCTCCAAGCCATGCACGATGCCACTGATTGTGAAACACATAAACCGTCCAATGACGTCGCAGCACTTCTCGATCGACTCGACTCTGTGGATCCTGACGCACCGGATGTCGACGATGACGACTCAAACGAGAATTGGGGCCATGCGCAATTCACTGCGGGTGGTCTGACAATTTGGTTGGCTCTTGTGGATTGGGAGTCGGTGGGTAGTACCTTGACTGCGTTCAAGCTGATCGCGGCCACAGTTAGGACCTGCAAGGTGGCCAGGGCGTTGTGTACCGTGAGAGGGCAGTCCTCTACTACATACCTGGCTGACAACTATCTCGAACTATTGTTCGAGCAGCTCCAACGCTGCTGGAAGGACGCACAGGTAAGTCTAAAACATTGTTACTTATATTTGCTAACTAATGAACAACTGCCCCGCCCCGTGCTCCTCCTTCAACCCAGTCATCATCTACCTTGCCCCTCGCCCTCGCTGCTGCTGCCTCTGGATTGTCAGATGCCGAGCCTGCCCCCTCCAAGTCCAAGCCCACCTCCAAGTCCAAGCCCACCCCCAAGCCCAAGGCCACGCCCTCCAAGCCCAAGGCCGTGCACTCCAAGCCCAAGGCCGCTCCCTCCAACTCATTGGGTACTGCACCCGCCACACCTGCCAAACCTTCCCCCACCAAACCATCAGGCACCTTGGCCGGCCCATCCAAGTTGTTGGGCACTAAGGCAGGCCCCTCCAAGTCAGCCAAGCACACCGAGCCTGCTGCCACCAAGTCGTCGCCCACCAAGCCTGCCCCCAAACGGGCAACACTCTCACGCGCAGCTAAGGCACACCGTGGTGCCCCAATGGATCAAGACAAGTCGACTTCACTGGAAGCCTCGTCGGAAGGCTGAGTCAACTTGGTTTTGTTTTGTTTAGTTTAGTTGTCAATGTCAATTTGATTTCGTTTGGCCATTAATTACTGTGTGAAAAACAAATTAATTCGGAAATCTGTGTGACTATGGAATGACTATGGAATGACTATGAAATGACTACAGATGATTTGACTATGACTAAGAACTGACTAATCCCATTCTCAAGAAAACTGACTACAAATTGACTACAAATAGTCATCTAGAAGTCATCTTGTAGTCACTAAAAATGACATTTAGTCATTTTGTAGTCAGTTGACCACCATCTGACTTTGTTCTGACTTTTTTCTGACTTTGGACCGACTTTTCTTTTTTACTGAGATTGACTAGTCAAAGTCATGGCAACTTTGAGTCTGACGGGGGGGTAATGTTGCGATTTCTGCTTCTTGTGGTGTACACCTTGACTCGTTCTATCACTTACTGTATGATACATGGTTTCTGTGGGCTTCTCATTTGTCACGTGCCCATCCATTTTGCCTTGTTCCACTTGCACCCAACTCCTTTCGACCAGTGGTTTGTGCCATCGAAAACCACCATACATTTCCAAGTTGATCTGATGCACAGGTGGACCCGTGTGCCCCCATAACTCTCATTATAGTATGTCCCTTTGTACTCAATTCAGTGTGAGGTGTCATTCTGGCGTCATGTGTTTGGCCTAGCCAAACACCCTGTATTAGTATATAAGTCGCACCCTACCTAGCTTGTATGGTAGACTTGACTTCTTGTGTAATACCATATTGTCTTTGCCTCATGAACTGATCTTTGACTCACCATTGTGCTTGAGTCCCTGCCTCTGCTCGCTCTTATGCTTGAGCCCTGACTATCCACTACTATCCTTGTGTCCTTGGGAGGCCAAGTGATACTTGTTCACCACCGAACTGAGTCTTAACCGACTCATGCTCTTCCAATCCTGTTGACTTGTTGAAGCACACGTCATGCTTAACGCCCCTGTGGTGGTGTTACACAAGCGACCTTAATGAGTCCAGGTCGGTGAGGGAGTGACCACTGCCACACTTGTCTTTGGTTCGCAGAAGATGATATTGAGTGACCGTGTGGGATAGCCTTGATGGTGCTCGATACAGGCATGCACAAGGGGTGAGTGAGACAGGGAGGAAGTGAGCAAGACAGGGAAAAAGTGAGCAAGAGGGGGAGGAAGTGAGTGTGAGGGGGAAGAGAAGAGCGTGAGTCAACTCACGTTTCTGCCACATCCAAGTGACCTTAACATCCAGGTCGGTATGAGTAATTGAGGGAGCGACTACTGTCACACTAGTCCAGGTCCGTGCACATTGAGAGCTTTGGGGTGTCAGAGGGTGAGGAAGTCGGTGAATGCGACTCTGGTAGAGTAGAGGGTTTGATGTTCAATGTCAAATTGCTGCTCCAGACATATATAGCAAAATACTAGTTTTACTTGTCACAGATAATCTTCGATGCAAGCATAAAAGCAGAAATAAATAACCAATGACCAGATGACCCTTTAGTGGTAGGGAAGTGCATGTCATCGCAGATAATCTTTGAAGCAAGCATAAAAGCAGAAATAAATAGTCGATGACCAGATGACCCTTTAGCAGTAGAGAAGTGCAATCACTTCATGCATGCAAAACTACCTACATGTCTACTAAATGCAAGCCCAAACAGCAAACATGTATATTCAGGAAGTAGGGTAGTGTATTGGTATATAGCTAGCTCTACAGGACTTGTCCAAGTAAGTGTCATTGCAGATAATCTTTGGAGCAAGCATAAAAGCAGAAATAAATAACCAATGACCAGATGACCTTAGAGGTAGGGAAGTGCAACTCGCACAAGTGTACTTCACGCATGCAAAACCAGCAAAAAACAGTGTATTCAGGAAGTAGGTTATAGCTCTAGCTCTAGTGTACTGGTATATAGTAAAGTACTACACTAGCAATTCTCCTGAAAATGAAAGGGTCAATAAATCATTAAATTACTCTATTGTGGGGGTTGGGGGGGTGGGAAATGACCATGGGGCCAGTATACAGGGTAAGTCGAGGGATATGGGGCATGTGCGTACATCCCGGGAGGGTAAGCATTGGGACTGGGGTACCACGTGTGGGGTGTGGTGTCACAATCCAACGATTGTGCCATTGATTATCTCTGATAATCAGTTTCTGGAAATATCTCAGATTCAGTTCTCGTGTTTTGGATCTTTCTATTCTGTTTGTTCTTCAGAATTCTTGCTTCTGCTTCTTGTGTTTCAAGTTCTGCTTCCTTTTCTGTCAGAATATTCTGTATGTTTCAGACTCTCACCTTCTGTTCCTGCCAGCTCACAAAATAGGAGAAAACATGGAAAAATAGATTTCTTGTACAGTATTTAAGAGGCTTGTAGTACACCCTGTATTCTTCATTCTAGTCTTGTTCAATCCCAGATTCTAGCCACTGTCCCTTCCTCTGCTCTGCAGAGTCCCAGTTCTTGTAGCGGTATGACACCTCGCTACGCTAAGCTCAAGTGCGAACTAAAAGTGAACCATCAGGTGAGCACACTCAAGCTGAGCGCAGAGATAAATCACGCGCTAATGTACAGTCACAGCGGAGGGACAATGACTAGGAGTCTTTATAAAAGAACTCAAGTTATCAAGGTCACACTGTGGTACGCTGAGTGGAGAACCAAGAGGACAAGTTTAGATTGAGAGAGTAAGGAGTACAGGAAGATACGCACCTGAGTGGAGAACCAAGAGGACAAGTTGGTTCCACTCAGGACGCTACAGGAGGGTTTATATACGCTACTGGAGCTGAGCTTGAACTGAGTCTTAACACTATTACTAAGTGTACAGTAAGACTCCATGACTCAGGAGCTGACACGTTGTGTCTAATAATAGCACTATCTATTGTGCTGACTGATGCACTAGTCATAGCGCTGACGCGATGCCTTATCTTGCTGAGTAAAACCTAATACAGTGAGTAAGCATAAACTACTAAGTGTGGTCTAGAACTATCTAGAAGGTTCCTTCCTTATCTACCAATCATGAGAGTCCGTACGTAAATGGAATGTGATTGGATTAGGTTGTCCTTTTAAGGGCACAACTATCTCAGGGTCACGTGCTTATGGGTGCACATGATGGCGGCATGTGACTAACAAAGTCTCGTACTTCAGCCCTTTATATCTTCCTCTAGTAATTCCGTATAAATACAGAAAAATAGGAAAATAATATACGCGTCCATGACAGTTCTCTTCTTGTGTATCGACGCTTCGGATTGCTGACTAAGCTTAGTCACACGGAATCCACCGGGAGTCTTGACTTACGACAAAGTGGTAGCAGGGGAGCTGCAAGCCCACCGCTTGATTGTAAAATGTGGGGGGAGGCAAGGGAATGGACGAGGTGGGTGCTGATAGGGCTGGGATGCCCATGTACTGGGGGCCACAATTTGGAGGCTGCAAGGGGGGGCGGTTTACACTGTTGGCAGCAGCTGCAGCGTGGGTGTGTGCTTCAGTGTTCCATGCTGCGGATTGTGCATCAGGTGGAGCATCTCGGCCAGAACTGAGACTGCCACTGTATGGGTCCATAATCTTGATGCATGGTTTCTTGTGGTTGAGACCCCCAATGCACTCTGTTGCTGGGGGTTCTGGAGGTGATGTGGTGGCAGGATGAGGTCTCTTTCAGTATCGCTTTGCCCCCATTTGCTCAGTGGTCTCAGTCCACATGTAACGCCACCACAGGGGCTTTAAGTACGACGTGTACTTCAGCAAGTCAACGGGATCGGATAGGCGTGAGTCGATTAGGACTCAGTTTGGTAGTGAACAAGTATCACTTGGTCTCCCAGGGACACAAGGATAATAGTGGGAATCAAGGCTCAAGCGAAGGGGCGAGCAAAAGTGGGGACTCAAGCGCAAGGGCGAGTCAAAGTCAGTTCGTGAGACAAAGGCAATGTGGTATTACACAAGAAGTCAAGTCTACCGTACAAGCTAGGTAGGGCGTGACTTATATACTAGTACAGGGTGTTTGTAAAGTACAAACACATGGCACGATCCTGAGGTACTGGCCTCAGCAAGCTAATAAGGAAGCATGAAGGGAAAGTCCATAAGAAGTACAAGGGAATCCTGCGGGGCACGTGGGGTTCAAATGACATCAGCAGGTCCTAGAAGTCATAGGTCTGGCTTCCCTACGGTCATGGGGTTGGTGCGAGATAAGAGTCGGGGAGTGAATCGGAATGGATCATGGGTAAAGGTACATGCGAACACGAGGCAAGGTGAGAAGGAAAACAGAACACGTCGTACAGTAGGGTAGAAATCGTAACATTACCCCTCCATCAGATTCGAAGTCGCCACGACTTCGACTAGTCACTGGTGTAGTACCAGTCATCCTCGACAGGTACAGTGTCAGGGATCGGTGAAGGGGGGCGCGGACAGGTGTGACGACGCAAGAAGAGATGACGACCTCGCTCACCACATTCCTGACACTGCTCATACTGAGGGCAGTGTATCTCTTTGTGCCTCGCGTCATACCGCAAACACTTTCCGCACCACCGAGGGCGGTCGTCTGGGTCGAGATAGGCGGGCAACATGGGGGAGATTCGACGGATGAGGCACACATCATACTGATGGGTACAACTGCCACACCATTGACACGGCTGTTTGGCCCTCCGTTGAGGGCACTGCACGATCAGATGGTCCGTCGACTTGCACTGGAAACACTTGCGTGGGCACCAACTGCTCTCACCCTGAAGGCGTGGCATCTCGCAAGGTCCTCCAGTGCGTGGGGGAATGGGAATGGAATCAGGAGTGGGGCGTGGGCGTATAAATTTGGCCTGGAGCTCGTCATACTTCTCGGATATCAGCAGTATCGCACGGGCATACTGCAACCGCTTCCACACGCTCGCAAGATCCATATCCATATGGAAGCGATCGTGCGTGAGGTCCGACTCCATCTGTCAAAGCTCGGACTCGCGCGTGGCGATTGCGTCCTTCCACAATAAGCAATTCCGGAGACGCGCTACGTCTGCGTGAAGGCGGACGTTGCGTAACTCCGTCAGGACTTCATTGACACATATGGCTTGTGGATCATGCGGATGGAACATTGCGAGCTGTTGGTCCGTGACATGCTGAGGCAGCTGCCCCTCGTATATCCCTCACAAGTAGACTGACTGCACATAGCATGGGTGCCCCCTCCCCATGGTTCCAACGACTTCCCGGTAGTCTTTTCAATAGTAGATGAAGCGTGTGATTTGCTTCGGGTACCCCACCTCCCCGATCTTCAGCAGGAAGTAGAGGTAAGAGAGATCGGGGTTGTTACGAAGGAAGGGGAGTCCTGGGTCTGTAGCATCCTCCCCCGTCTCCTCATCATCGAGGAATGCATAGGTGGGGTCGGGTTCAACGAGTTGAGGTTGTGCAGTAGGTGCGGTCACCTGGCCAATGCCAGGCGGGAACGGGGGAAGTGGTATGTGCTCGAGTGGTGGTGGTGGGGTGTGTTGTTGTGGTTCAGGAGGAGTGGGAACAGCAGGGATATGCACTGTGATGGGAGTATCGACAGGTGGAGCAGTGAAGGTAAGTAGCGAGGTAGCCGCCTCTTCCTGTGCAAGGCGGTCAAGGGTAGGTGCGATCAGGGACAAGACGGGAGGGTCTGGACTAAGGACTACAGAGTACAGCGTACAACCCTCTGGCTGTGAGGGGACACCCTGGTCCTGCGAAGGTACAGTCAGTTGTTCGAGTATGAGTTGCACTGGTGGGCACAAAGGAATCTTAGAGACAACGGGAGTGGGCGTCATGGTGTGTAAGAGAAGGAAAGGGATGCGTGATTCAGGTTCGTAGGGTGTCTCTTTATATCTTTCGTCCAGCCCCTTCGGCGGTCGGGTTATGCCGATAGAAGTTGGCAATAAGATCAGGTGCATGTCGAACATTCTCGAGTGGTTCCCACGAGCTATTGCTCATGGGGAACCCCTTCCATTGGACCAGAAATTGGAGTTTGTGCCCTCGGCCATAGAATCTTGATCCAAGGATTTGCTCCACTTCGAACTCTTCTTCTCCATCGATAAGGTCAGGAGGAGGTCGTGTAAAGTTTGCCCCGTGCAGTTCCGTCTCCTTATATGGGGTGAGGAGGTTGGCATGGAATACTGGGTGGATCTTCCATGACTTCGGGAGTTCTAATTCATAAGATACTGCTGAGAGGACCTTTTTGATGTGGAACGGCCCATGACGTTTAGGGGCTAGTTTGGCTGTGGGGTAGAATGTTTTAAGGTTCGTCCCCTCTAACCACACTTGCGCTCCTTCTTGATAGGGGATGAAGCGAGTGCGCCCTCGCTTCATCATGAGTTCTTGGGCGTGCTTGATACAATCCTGTGCGTGCTGTCGGAAGTTGCCCATGTCTTCCAAGCGCCGGTCGACGGATGGGGAGGTCGTTGGTTTTGGGATCCAAGTGGTGCGTGGCTCCCATCCCATGATAAGTGAAAAGGGGGAATGTTTTGTCATTGTGTTGGGCCATGCGTTATGTGCGAATTGCGCTACGGGGAGGGCCTCTGCCCAGTTATCCTGTTGCACATTGCTCCAATGGCATAAGTACTGTTCCAGCCATTGGTTGGTTCGTTCTGACTGCCCATCTGTTTGGGGGTGGTATGCTGATGAAATATTCTGCCTAATTCCGAGAACTCGGCAGAGTTGTGTCATAAATGCGGACGTAAATCGAGGGTCTCTATTGGTGATCAGTTTTCGGGGTATGCTGTAATGGGGGTAGATGTGGCGGAGGTATAGCCTGGCTACACCTTCCGCGGTGATCGTTTCGTTGCACAGGATGAAGATGGCTGCTTTGGAGCAGTCGTGGTCAGTAATAGTGAGGATTGAGTCATATCCCTGCGATAACGGTAGTTTCGTGATGAAGTCCATAGTGACGACTTCGAACGGTTCTGCTTCTGGATCAGTTGTGATAGGGAAGAGGTGTGGTTTTTGTCGGTGGGGGTTGATCTTGTTGGCTTGGCATGTGGCACAACCCTTGACATACTCTTCGACGTCTTTGCACATATTGGGCCACCAGTAGTCTCGTCGTAAGAGCTCATAGGTGTTTGCGATTCCGGGGTGTCCCATGGCTGGTGTGTCATGGAAAAAGGTGATTACCCCCTGTTTAAGATCGTTGTCCCTGACAACGACAAGGGCGTCTCCTTTCCACCATAACCCCTCATGCTTTTTCAGGCTGTGCGGTTCGATCCATCGTAGTACTTGTGCTTCGTCAAGGTTTTGCGCAATCTGGGTCCAGATGTCCATGTCATGCATTGACATCCCAGTAGTCCGGATGAAGCAGTCCGCAGGGAGAACAGTAACATTGTTGTTGTCTTCATCGCCTGGCGCATAGTCTGCTCGCCGGGATAGGGCATCTGCGCGACCGTTTTTGACGCCGGGCACGTGCTTCAATACAAAGTCGTATTCTGACAGTTCTAGGAATTCGCGTGCTACTCGTCGGCTGATTTTTTGTGGTTCCTTCCAATATTGAAGGTTGGTGTGGTCGGTGTGTATGATGATCTTGTGGGGCGAGCCAACGAGGTATGTGCGCCAGGCGTGAAGAGCTTTGACTACTGCAAGTAGCTCTCTGTCATAAATGTCGTAGTTCCACTCAGCTTGGGACAGTGATTCTGAGTGGAACACTACTGGATGGAGTTTTTGGTCTTCTCCAAGCTGATTGAGCACCACGCCAATCGCAACATTGGATGCATCCACTTCTAGCTCGAACGGTTTTGCCAGGTTGGGGGAGAGGAGAACTGGTTCTTGACATATTTGGTCTTTGATACGTTTGAATGCCTTCTGTTGCTCTACTCCCCAGTGCCACGGAGTATCCTTTTTTGTGAGATCGTAGAGGGGACGTGCGAGGGACGAGAACCCTTTGATGAATCGACGATAGAAGTTGCAGAAACCGATAAAGGCACGTACTTCTTTGAGGTTTCTTGGGGGTTGCCATTCACGGATTCTTCGTACTTTTACGGGGTCCATCCGCAGCTTCCCATGTCCGATGATAAGCCCAAGGTACTCCGTCTCGTGCACTTCAAACTCGCACTTCTCCGGTTTAATGTAGAGGTCATTTTCTGCACAGATGGTCAGAACCTGGTGGACTCTTTCTCGATGTCATGCAAGGTCATCGATGGTTGTGATGAGGATATCGTCCATGTATACAATCACCTCGTTTGTTAATATTGGTCCTCGAAACGTGAAGTCCATCATCGCTTGGAAGGTTGCTGGGGAGTTCATGAGGCCGAAGTACATTACTAGTGGTTTGAAGGTCCCCTTATTCGTCTTAAAGGCAGCCTTCCACTCGTGTCCTTCGTCTATGCGGATGTTGTTGTTGATAAGTGACCCTTGCGCACTTAGCGGCTCAAAGGACAATCAGATATGGACTGCTGTAGATAAGATATACAGGACTCATGTAGATTAGATTATTATGATCACACAATCTCAGACTTGTTGTATTTACTTATCTATGACATCACTGTACACTATGACATCATAGAATCCGGACTTTGCGTTGTTCCCAACGCTCTTGTAGTTTTCCCTTTGTTCTATCCTTATTATGATGTCAATATGATATCATTAGTCTAGATTCTCCTTGTCCCTTGTTCTCAGAATGTCCACTCCTTTGTCCGTCTGTAGAACAATGCCCCTTGTACTTACTGTGACCCAGTGTTACTTGCGTCACCTTGTAATTTTGTATAAGTAGTGTAACTTGTATGCTCCTGGTCCACATCAGTTCTCATCTGTTGTGTGCCAGACACCACCTCTGCTTCACTTGCAAGATCCACTCTGTTGCTGCATTCCAGCCTACTCTCATATCTCACCACAGTCACCTTTGCCACTGTGAGTATGCCCTCCATGTATGCTGTTCATCAGTTATTATATCCCCAACGGATATCCAGTTTCGTGAAGAGTCGCATGTCGCAGCTCTTATCGATGAGTTCGGGGATGAGGGGTAGTGGGTAATGGTTCCGAACCGTGACTTCATTCAACCGTCGGTAGTCTTGTACGGGTCTGAGCTTGCCATCTTTCTTCTTTATGAAGAAGAAGGGTGAGATGTATGGGGACTTTGACTGTCGAATGTACCCCCTCTCCAGTTGTTCCGCGAGGAATGTATCAAGAGCCTTGTCCTCCTCTTGCGTTAGCAGGTACACCTTGCAGTCCATTGTTGCGGGTGTGTTGGGTGTCAGGTCGATGGCATGGTCCCATGGTTGTTTCGGTGGGAAGCGATGCAAGGCTTCCTCGTCGAACACCTTATGGTACCACCGGTATTCTGGTGGGACCATTTCCTCGAAGGTTCGTACTCCCCGCTTGGCAGCTTCTTGTTGCGCTAGTTTGGACGCCGTCGTGGTTCTTCGCAGTAATGCCACGCATGGCTCTTGCTCGTCGTCCGCAATCTGCTCCCACGCCTCCTCATCAAGTTGATACGTCTCCAACACCTGTATGGATGCTTCTACGGGTGTGGCTTCGTCCGATGACTGAAGGCTGGATATTACTACCAGTTGAAACTTCTCATCCAGCGTTGCTTCGCCCCACTTCACAAGTGGTTCGAACGCCGAGAACCATGGGTAGCCTAGTATGACTTCGTCCCTTCCCAAGTTCGTTACTAGGAAGCGAAGTGTCTTGGTGTCATTTCCTGTGCGGACGCTCAAGTCAGTGTATTGGGTAATTGCCCCATCTTGGTTGTGAGTTCCGTCCACGTTCCAAATGCGTATTGGTTGTGTGACATCACGTGTTCCGATCTGCAGCCGTTTTAGGAGTGAGGCACAGATAAAATTGTCCATTGCTCCTGAGTCCAGGAGCACTTGTCGTTCGGCCGTTGCATGTGCAGATTTAAAGAGTACTGGGATTCTCATGGATTGATATCTGCTATGGTACACGTTTACATTGAGTGCTCTAGCCCAGGCCGTCAGGTTCAAGCATCGAGAAAATCCTCTTTCGCGAATAGCTTCTCCACCATGAGGTCTCGCACCTCTTGGGATTGCGCTTTCATCGCAGTGATCTGTGCTTCAGCCTGCTCTTCCGTAAAAAGTACGCGGTTAGATTGTATGGCAACTGTAGTGACGGCGGGAGTTGATACGGTCGGGGGAGCGGGGAGGGAAGCTGGTTGGGTGGTCGTGGAGGAAGTAGCAATTCGAGCACTCTTTTGTGGGCAGTTACGTGAGATGTGCCCCGTAGTGCGGCATCTAAAACAGTGCCCCTCCTTTTGGAGTTGGATTCGGTCAGCGTCGGTGAGAGCCACGGAGGCTCGGGCACGTCCAACATCCATGGTGTTCGGATCGTGGTTCTTGTTGAGGGCTTGTACCCACTGGTCACGGTTATGCCTTCCTTTCTTTTGGCGTGGGGTTCGGTTCTTGCCGAGTCGGTCCTTCAGAACCAGGTATTCAGCCTGCTGTAATCGAGCAGCTCGCTTCCAATCTTCCCACATAACGGGGTGTTGGAAGTGAATGGCGTTAATTACTAACTGGTTTGGAAGTCCGTCTTGGAATAACTCCAACGTTGTGGCTTCGTCCAGGCCATACCCAGCTTTCGTGGTCAGGTTGTCAAACTGGGCGATGTAGGAGTCGATGTCTTCTCCTTTCATCGCTAAGGTCTGTAAGGCTTTGCGGGCCTTCGTTTGTTCCGCGGTATCGGTGTATGCCTGAAGGAACCGGGTTTCCACCTCGTTCCAGAGGTTGTTTTGGGTTCGTAGGACCCCTGCTGCCAGTTGGTCATCGAGCCATCTCATCTGCTCATCGACCCAATCGTCGACGAGCGGCCCCCGGATGTAGGAGAGGAAGGCCATGGCTTGTTGTCCTGGTACCATGAGTAGGTCTACTGTTGGATTCATACTGCAATATAGCTTGAAGGCACGTAGGAATGCCTTGCTTTTCTCCCAGTTTCCATCAAATTCAGGTGGGGGGTTTCCTCCCAGGCGGCCGTTGCCCCCAGGGGCTGGTGCAGGTCCTCCGGCCGGTGCCGGTCCGCTGCCGCCACCACCGCCACCACTGCCGCCACTGCCACCGCCACCGCCACCACTGGCGGGGGTTCCTCCAGCAGGTGCTCCACTTCCACTAGGTACCCCTCCTCCGCTTGTGAGGGTGGTGCTTGCGGACGCTTGTCCTTGTTGGGCCATTGCGTAAGACGGAAATGCTGACGCGGGTTGGTTGGTCGTTGGTACTGATACGCTTGGGGATGGGGTGTCAGAGGGATCGACATTAATGCCTGAGGGATTGGAAGATCCTAGAGGTCCAGTGTTTAGGGTGAGGGGTACCGGTCTGGTAGTGTACCACGCTCCTTCAGTTGGGGAATATTCAATAAAGGCCCAGAGATGTCTGTCGTTGAGGTCGTGGATTTGTCAATATGATCATGTCGAGGGGTCAAAGACAAAGTACCCTTCGACTCCGTTGTGTTCTGCCCAGACCGCGGTTCCTTTGACTCTATCTGATAGTTCATCGGAACTGAGGCGGTCGATGTATTCGGGCCTAAACTTGGTTCGACTGCGACTGGATGTCGCCACTGTGAGAGACTTGACTTAATGTAACGCCACCACAGGGGCATTAAGTACGACGTGTACTTCAGCAAGTCAACGGGATCGGATAGGCGTGAGTCAATTAGGACTCAGTTTGGTGGTGAACAAGTATCACTTGGTCTCCCAGGGACACAAGGATAATAGCGGGAATCAAGGCTCAAGCGAAGGGGCGAGCGAAAGCGGGGACTCAAGCGCAAGGGCGAGTCAAAGTCAGTTTGTGAGACAAAGGCAATGTGGTATTACACAAGAAGTCAAGTCTACCGTACAAGCTAGGTAGGGCGTGACTTATATACTAGTACAGGGTGTTTGTAAAGTACAAACACATGGCGCGATCCTGAGGTACTGGCCTCAGCGAGCTAATAAGGAAGCGTGAAGGGAAAGTCCATAAGAAGTACAAGAGAATCCCACGGGGGCACGTGGGGTTCAAATGACGTCAGCGGGTCCTAGAAGTCATAGGTCTGGCTTCCCTACAGTCATGGGGTTGGTGCGAGATAAGAGTCAGGGAGTGAATCGGAACGGATCATGGGTAAAGGTACATGCGAACACGAGGCGAGGTGAGAAGGAAAACAGAACATGTTGTACAGTAGGGTAGAAATCGTAACACCACATGCCTTGATTGGGTGGTACAGTGTCCTTGTCAGGGAGAGGGCTCTCAGGAGAGCACATGTTCTGGATGATGGCAGTCAGGTGTGTCTCAACCATTTCAAGACTCTGAACGGTCTCAGGAGATGACACTGTGCCATCATTCAAGATTGCCCTGGAGATGGCAATTACGTTCTCCAGGATTGCAGTGGCACTTGCCTCACTGCACACGTGCACTGAACCTTCCTGAACTGGTTGTGCTTGCGCTGTTTTGGGGACCACCTCCACTTCAATTTGCTGACCACTGTTTGTCATGGACGCGTACATAATTTTCCCTATTTTTCTGTATTTTTACAGGATTATCTGAGGAAGATATAAAGGGCTGAAGTACAAGACAACGTTAGTCACATGCTGCCATCATGTGCACCTTTAAGCACGTGACCCTGGGATAGTTGCACCCTTAACAGGACAACCCAATCTGGTCACATTCCCTTTTTATACGGACTAACGTGATTGGTAGATAAGGATGGAACATTCTAGATAGATCTAGACTTCGCTTAGTAGTTTACGCTTACACGCTGTACCTAGTTTTACTCAGCAAAGACAGGCATCGCGTCAGCGCCATGACAGTGCATCAGTCAGCACAATAGATAGCGCTATTATTAGACACAACGCGTCAGCTCCTGAGTCATGGAGTCTTACTATACACTTAGTAACAGTGTTCAGACTCAATTAAAGCTCAGCTCCAGTAGCATATATAAACCCTCCTGTAGCGTCCTGAGTGGAACCAACTTGTCCTCTTGGTTCTCCACTCAGGTGCATATCATCCTTGTATTCCTTACTCTACAATCCTAACTTGTCCTCTTGGTTCTCCACTCAGTGTGCCACTGCGTGATCCCTGACTATTTCATCCTTGTATAAAGGATCCGAGTTCTAGTCCACTCCGCAGTGACTGCATGCTTAGCGCGTGATTTATCTCCGCGTTCGGGTTGAGTGTGCTCACCTGACGGTTCATCTCTATCTCACACTTGGACTCAACGTAGTGAGGTGTCATACCGCTACACTGTTCCCAAAGAAATGGGCAACGGTGGTGACATGTTTACACAGCTCCACCCTGGGCCAGTCTGGACAGTCACAGGACTGTGTGCCAAGCTGAACCAAATACATATGTGATGAATTTGTTACAGATTGTATGCAATACCAAGCATTGCCTAAGTTGCAAATTGACTCGGCGTTAATTTCTGGAGTTTGCTTGAGAATTTCTGTGTGACACTTGCCAGCCAAATTTAGACCCTCAAACCCTAGCTCCTGGTGAACATGCTGGATCACATACGACGGAAGCATAATCATGACTAATGTGTGAACAAGGTGGTCCACATGTTGATTCCACTTTCCCTCAAGCCACTTTGATTTTAGAATGTGATGATAGCTAGATAGATTTGAGTGATCCTCGCTGATCCTTGGTGCGATAAGACAACTTATGCCTCAATAAGCATGTTTGTGTCACCCTCCTGAAAGATCATCTGATGCAGTCTTGATATCCCTGCCCAGAGGGGTACAATGTTCATCCAATTAGTCTTGAGATAATCAACAAAACTTGGGGGGACCACTTCAGCGGGCTGGGTCTGAATCCATTCCCACACAGAATCAAACGTCGATTGATCGGATGTTTTGACCCATTCCTGGATGCATACCCAAAGTTTTGGGAATCCTTCCGTGGAGAAGCACATCCACATTGCACGGAGCACATGCCACCAACACAATAGTAGTGTGGTCTCTGGGTACATGGTCTTAACCACGTTCATTTGCACCCTGTCATGATCACTCGTCGTGATCTGCGGTGTGGTGTCAGGGGAGTTTATTTTTACAAAATGAAGAAAGAATTCTATTGTCACTTCTGTGCTGTTTGACAACAACATCCACACGACAGGAATGCCTGCCAAGCAGAAATGAAGTAAGTGCCTGTAAATGGAAATGCACCACAAAGCGTACCATAGCCCCACAAATCCCTCACAACTAGGGTAAAAAGTTGAACTCCTGTGTATTGAGTGGTATTGTGGGTGGCATCAATTGATAAAAAATTGGAGCCAAGTGCACAGAAGCGGTCCCTCTGGAACTCAGTTTGAATGCACAGGACAAAGGAATCTGGTGATAGTCCAGATTCAGGGGGAGGGGGATCCCTCCTGTCCTTCATGATGGCTGCAGAACCACATTGCTGGAGCCTAGTGACCCATAGCCTAACAGAGATCATGTCATTATCATCTAGACGGATCTCATCGTTCTCCACTATCTGACAGAGGCAGCTGATGTCACACATGGTCATGTGGTAATCATGATCTGTCAGCTTGCAGGATTCATGCACATGTTGTAACTAGATGAAAGCTGTTAGCTCAGCAAAAGCTTATTAGTCGTCACTTACTATAGCCTTGGGATCTATGCCTGTGTGAATCATTTCCATTACAAGGTCCTTGACCTTGTCTGACAGTCTAAGGAATCACAGATTCTCATCACTGAGCATGTGATTGTGCTGGCCCTCATACTTGCCGAGAACTGTCGGTGTGTGTGGATACAGTTTGATCATCAGGCAACATTGGCAGCCAGTCTTGATTGAAGGAATTTTCTGGTCCCATTGGTGGGTCTTTTCACGATCTGGCTTGCTGCCTGAAATTCCCATGAGCACTTGAACACGTGCCATTCCTGCCAGTGTGGTGAGTCCAATGCTTCGGTTTTACTCACAATAAGCTTTATTGTCTTCTTGTGTTCCTCGGCAGCAAGCCAGGTCAAGAAGTTGTTCTCGTTGGTCCACTCCAATGGCATCCTTCCCTTCTCACAGTCATATGTAATGCTTCCATATGGGGGCAATGTTGTGGGGCATTTGCCGTGGTGCACCTTTGCTTCAGACACGAGGTAAGAAGAGCCCCTTTCAGTAATAGAGGGGCCAGTGGGGATGTCAAAAGTAGGCATTAGTGAGGGGCAGGGAAGAGGAATTCTTTGCCCCTTCCTCCCCTCCCACACAACACAAACTGATACACAAACGCAACCGCGTTGTTTACATGCTATTTATCTTTATTTTTTCCTATTTTACAATGTATTTTTGTTGTAGTATTTACTCTGCACCAAAAAAACTAAGAATGACAAAAAAGTTCAAAGAAAGCGGAGTTTAAATTTGAGTGGCGCGGAAACGGTGTGAGCGGTCCGGACCGTGAGATCTCTGCGAAAAGTCAAAGACTCAAGCTGACTGGACTGCCGCTGACTTTTTCGTTTTGACTAAGCCGGTCACTGGTCACCGGTGATCATGTGACTGGTGGATGGTAACTCCGTGGCCCGGGCCGGGACACATCAGCACAAGGCTTATCACTCCCCTCACCTCATGACTAAGTGGCGAGAATTTCTGGTCGAACATGCGAAATTCCCGTTCCCTCATCCCGTTGAAAATAAGGCTGCCTGTTCAACCGACATATCCCTCGAGGATGTTGGAAGAGTCGATCCGAAGTGGAGAGCCAAATACGCGGTGCCGGATGAGACTCTAGTTCAGAACCTTTGTCGAACTCTCGACAACATCCTTGAGGACACTATTTTTCCGGATGATATCCGAGCCGATCTCCTATTGAAATTTGGGCGTCATCTGCAATTCCTTACCTTTGGCCCAAGAGAGATGGAGGATCGAACATGGTCTACGAATAGAAACGAATATGAGGTAAGAATCCCAGATTCTCATTCACGGCTGAGCAAGTCTGGCTGACTTGAGACAGAGTCGGATGATATTGGATAAAGGTTTTTTTCCAGCCGCAGCCTTCTGTTTGGAAGCCTATGGTGGATACCTCTTTACGAACACCGTGGAACACGTCGAGCGAGGTCTCTCCAAGGTCGATTATCTTGGGATGGTAGACGATAAACGTGTCGTCCTTGTTGAGGCGAAATCACCTTCAGTCATGAAGGCAGTAGGCGATTCGCTACCGGAGCACACAGTCGAGTTGAACTGGACTCCCGGTGGAGATCTCGTATCGAGGGTTCTCCTGAAGGTGAGTACACAGTCCTTAGATGCAACACCGACTTTGACAATTCATCTAACTGACTAGGCCGCCTTGTATCTGGGCCTGAGGGAAATGGAATGGCTATTCCTTACGTGCCACAACAGCTGGATCATTTGTCGTCTCGTCAGCGATAATGACAACGACAACCCCTTTCTTGCCTTCTCGCGCATATTCAGTATCGAAGGCTCCTCTCAACCGTTTCGGGCATTTATGGGTGCCATTTTGTCAGTTTTAAATGGTGTTCCCGTTCAGGCCAGCGAATTCCACCCCGCTGTGGCGCTTGACACTATTCCGGAAGGAGGGGAAGGAGGACCTTCATCTTCACCTAAAGACATTGACGGTTCAGGAGAATATCGGGGTCGTTCAACCGCAAACATTTCATCAACGCGCCCGATAACCCGTTCTCGCGCGACCGCCAGTCATGATGCTGTGGAGTCCGAGTTAATGGTTCGTCCGATACACGGTCATCTCCTGTCAACTGACTCACTAGTCTACTCTCAGTTTACTTTATCCTTCCCACACTATCCCGAATCGTTCCAAGTATGGGCGCATCTTCATTCGCTGCCCAACAATGCATTCGCTCTTCCACACTGTGCCGAGAACGGAAACGAGAAACGACGCCTATGGTTGACCCGCCACATAGGATCTGGATCGACTGGAAATGTCTGGGAATGTCATTTCGATAACGGTGATGATTTGTTCGCGATCAAGGTCGTCAAATTGCGGCGCTTGTCTGATGTAGAATGCCAACGACGGTTCTATAACGAGTTTGAGGTTTACCTCAGCCTGGAGATTGCGTACCAATCTGGGCAACTACGCGACCGCATTAGTCCGCACTGCTATGGTGCATTTGAGGGCGATGGGACCGGCGTCCTGATTCTTGGACTGTGCGGTGACACCCTCAAAGACTGGGATGAGCTCAATTTTTCGGAGCAGTGAGCATCAGTGGTTATTCTATCAAAGTAATTGATCCTAGATTGACAATATTTCTGCAGAACACAGGTCTACGGGTTGGTATGGGACCTTCATCGATTGGGAATAATCCATGGAGATCTTGAACCCCGGAACATTGCACGTGTTCCAGGAGGTGGGTTCCGTCTGATCGACTTTTCAGAAAGTGTAAGGCATACATGCGTGGAAATGTCGGTACGACATATGGTTACTCCTTTCACTTAATACCCGATGACCTGGAATAGGGCAAACCGAACAAACATTCCAGGTGTCTTGAACTGCAAGCAATGCGGGGTGTTTTGAAGCTCCTTCAGAGACATGCTAGTGTAAGGGCCAATCTCGGACCATACTCGCCGTACACCGATCAACACCATGGCGTGCTAACGCCGATGCTACCCGGTCTCTCAAGTCCAGCCGCTGTCAATAGCTAGTTCATTCCAGTACACTTTTTACCCTTTGATTATTACAGCGAGTTGCATAACACCTGGCCCCTGACGACCACCTTACACATACAGGCGGGGTTTTAACAGGACCATGCCGAATTTCTTTCCCACCAAAATTAATCGTAGTAATTAATAAAAGAATTTTTTATATATTCTACTTATCGGTTTTTAAGTGAAAAAACTGACATTCGATGTAGTGGGGCAGATGATGATAAGTGATCTGGTCCTTCCGATTTTTCAGGATCGTCACGCTGACGCAAGCTGTAGCGCCCTCAGCCAGGGAGCTGAGTTTACTATACAGTGTCGGGTTCATCGGATGAGCGATCGGCTCACGCTTGTTGTGTCGGCCTCGGGATCGGCGACGCGGAAGTGGTCGACAAAAACTTGGGCAAAAGCTAGCAGGGAAGAGGGCGATGTGAGGGAACGTAGGCTGATATTAACTGTCTACTTAGCTATGTCGCCCAAGTCCTGTCCGAGTCTCAATATACTTGCGTGAGAGGCCAAGGTCACCAGCGACGCACGGCTCTTCAAGGCCAGGGAGTAGTGGCGATCGACGGAAGGTGAAAGCGAGCTGCGATGCAGCTCATTGTCGAAATCTTGTGTCAAGTAACGGTGATACCCTAAACCGTCCCTGAACGCTAGGAAACGGTCTACGGCGAGCGCAGGATTTGGGAGGTGTGAAGTGTCGCGAGGTATCGCGCAGGCCTCCGCGGGGCACCAGCTGTTGTATATGGGTCCGCGGCGATCGTGGACGCGTCGGTGTCGAAGGGCTAAGGCCGCGCGTAAGTGCGGCGACGTCGGGAGAGGAAACGGTGTCGGTTGGTTGCAAGTGGTCGGAAACGGTCGCGCACGCTTCGGCGCGGCGCGAAATTTCGTACAGATGGCCGCAGTGGTCGGGAACGTGTCGGGTTCGAGTCGCTAAGGCCGCACGGGAGTGCGGCGTGCTAGGGAACGCAAGGGATAAGCTTCACTGAGCTCAAAAGTCCGAGGGGAGAAGTCTACTATTAGAAATCTAAAGTGTAGGTTGTAAATACATGGCCTATAAGGAGAGTAGGCTGAGAATGGGGGTGAATTAGATCAACAGGGGAAAGGGGGAAGCTAAAACGCGAAGGGAAACGACCGGAGTAAGAAGAAAGCCAAGCGCTCACAGAGCGCGGGAAAGCGCGGGAACGAAGCGCTTAGAAAGCACGCAGAAGGTGCGGGAGAAAGCGGGAAAGCGCAAGAGAGCGCAAGTGAGTGCGGGAGCGTATAGTACTGTTAGAAACTGGGAAAATCATAAATTCACCGGCCAGGGAGAGCACTGGCGTATCAATGGGCCGCGTGGATGTGCGTGCGTGGATTAGTACTCGGGGAGATAGGGAATGTCAGGGTCATTAGGCATGTGGTGACGAACAGAAAGACGAGTGTTGAACGTTGAGTGACGAGTTGGTGTAAGACGTGACACGTGACGGAGCATGACAGCGACACGGCCCCAAGACACTAGTACTGTTGGTATTCAGTAGAGTAGGAGGTTTAAAACACAGGAGGAGCCAATAGCTACGGGCCTAGGTCGGCAGGGAGAGAAAGTAAGAGATTGTGCTAGGAGAGAGAGGGAGGGGAAAAAGCCGCTTTGAGCTGTGCACTTGGCTGTGTATGTGCAAAGAGGCCTCCGGTGATGATCGCAAGTGAGGACTGGAGAGAAATGCGAGGAGATCTTGGAGGAGATGGTGGTTAGCGGGCTCACTGGTGGTTTTCCCGGGAAACCTGCAACTGAGGCCAGTGGCAAATGCTTGCTAGCTGCTCATGCAAGCACTCAATGGGGGTTTGTGATAATGATTCAGCCAGTTTTGCGGTTGTGCGTGGTTGGTTTGCAGCTTGGTTTGCAGCGTAAGGGGTGGAGTGGAGCCTGAGGCCTGAGGGCACACTGAGTCGGAGATCGCAGAACAAGTGGCAGAGTGCCGAGCGTAGCAACGCAGATAACTATTCCATAACACTATTTCTTCGAGATACCTATTCCATAACCCCAATTCTTTATGATAGCCCTATTTCTTGAGAATTTTCCCGCCAACTTAACTATGAACCCCGCTCTTGAGTTTTGAATGTCCGTATGTCTGCTAAAAAAGGCAGGGGCCAAGTGTTTTGCAACTCGCTGTACTGGATTACCTTAATCATCAGCTCACTACTGTTCTCGTTTTATATTCTCCTTATCGCGTGCTCTCTTTCTTGCAATCGTCTCTCTTGTTCCCGTCTGCGTTGTATCGTTGTATCCACGCGTACCTTATCGCCCCTGTATTTCTTTGACCGTCTCGGTTGACCCTTTTCTCTCTCCACTCGCAGCGGCTATTCCGAAAGTAAATATAGCACAGTAGGTGGTCGAGCATACAGTATAAGCATTGCATCCGAGTCGCTGGGAAGACCTAACCCTAACCAACGAACAACCAGTGCCCACCGGACGCGGTCCCAACTTCGCACCCACGACCTCGTGCAAAGGGCGAAGTACCCAGATTCAGAGTCGTTGACCAGCTAAGGCGGTTGATAGGAGGCATTGCGGCGAAACGGCCTGATTTACCACGAGGTAGTTGCCATTCAGGCCGTTTGCTCACAAATGAATGGACGAACAAACATCACACATGCATCACATCAATCAGTTTTGCGCCTCTCCGTTCCGCATCTGAGCAGCGGTGATAGTGCACCAAATGGCACACGGGCCACTCGTTATGAAAACAGCTGTATTGTATCCAGTAGTGGTTTGCGGGCTCGGCTTCGAAGCCTAAGGCCAGCCTAAGACGGACTCCCGAAACCGGGACGGGACTGGGACTGGAAGTCGGTCCTGGCAGGGCTCATGGCCCGGTCTTTACTTTTGGTGTCCGGCTCCCATGGTCCCCTGTCCTTGGCCTCGATTCTTGGATACACGCGTCCTAGGCTCAGGAATCAGATCACTGTGATTCACCTGATCATCCATCACCTTCAGAACTCCCTTTGGAACTCCATCCTCATGGACCTTCAAGACCTTCAAGACCTCATCTGCCACTTCGCCATTGTATCCACAAATTCCTAACTTCATCCACCCCTCCAAACTGGCAACTATATTTCTTGGAATCTTGTGATACTCATCTTTGCTGTAGTAGTACTTACACTTAAATATGAGCTGTTTTTTCTCCCTCACCAACCATCTCAGCGATGTCCCCTTGACCTGTGCAAAAGATTATCCCTACTGCCAAACTGACTGCCAACAATGCTGGTGACCTTGAACTCACATCTCATTGCATCGCTGTTGCCTCTGCCTCTGCAGCACTGACAGCTCCCCAGCTGAGTAGGACACCCACTACATCTTCTCCCCTATCTGAGTCCTCACCACCCCCGCCAACCAATACTGAAGAGGCTTCATCACCAGCTCCTCAATTGGTGTAATGCCACCACAGGGGTGTTAAGTACAATGTGTACTTTGGCAAGTCAACAGGATCGGCAGAGCACGAGTTGGTTAGGACTCAGTTCAGTGATGAACAAGTATCACTTGGTCTCCCAGGGACACAAGGATAATAGCAGAAAGCAATGCTCAAGCAAAAGTGTGAGCGAAGATGGGGACTCAAGTGCAATGGTGAGTCAAACAGTTCATGAGGTGAAGACTATGTGGTATTGCACAAGAAGTCAAGTCTATGTTGAGCCATAATACTTACTATAAGGCTCATTACGTAGGAATGACAGTACGATTAGTTATGCTATACACGTAATTCGGAGTATTTAGTCATACGATATACGTACAGAATCCCCTTAAGGGATTATTCCGAGTCCACCGGTGATTAGACATTAGGTGACACTGAAAACGCGATATTGTGGACGCCTCTACTCATCACTTTTCCCCAAACGGACATGGGTGGACCATAGAATATATAAATCCTACTATAGGAGCGAGTACCTATAGACATCTCTCTCCACCCCACTCTGAGCTTCCTCTGCTTCACTCTAAGCCTCGTCTAAGCTCTCTATTCAGGTAAGGGTCTACCTGTACACTGCATGCATTGCTGCGCAACAGGTTATGGGCCCTGCCATAAGTCGCTTTGCGCCTTCATTGGCTGCAACGACGGCGGGTTACCTTTAGTACCTGCAGTGGGGTTGTCGCCTTCATTGGCAGACATTAGTCTCCTCCACTATGGGGAGACTATGACAGTATGTCGCCTTTAATGGCAGACATTAGTCTCCTTATAAGGGGAGACTATGCCGGTTTACTTTTCTGTTATTAGTCGCATACGGTGCTGACTACTCTCTATTCAGAAACCTCTCTACAAATGTCAACTCTCACTACTCTTGTCCCCGTCCTCGACGGAAACAACTACTCGATTTGGGCTAGGCAAATGGAGGCTTTCCTTAAGTCTTCTGCGCTTTGGGATATGATTAACGGAAGACGGGCTATTCCTTCAGTTAAGGATAAGGATGCCCCGACCCCTGCGGAGGTTGAAGCCTACAATGCATGGTCTACTGATGATGATCATGCCCTAGGCTCCATTGTTTTGCGCCTTTCACCGGCTATTCAACGCCAGGTTGAAAAATTTGCGACTGCTGGTGATGTTTGGGGACATCTCAAGTCCCAGTATGGGGGCGTTAGTGCCGCTAACGTCTACCAGGACTTCAAGCGTGCCATGACGTTCCGTCTGGACTACGCCAAGCATCCTGGCCCCCAGATAGATGAGCTTGCCACTATTTACGACCACCTTTCTGCCAATTCTGCCAAAGTACCCGACGGCCTTCAGGCCATGATGCTTCTTTCGAAGCTACCTGCCAAATGGGAGTCATCCCTTGTCCCTATTCTAATGTCGGGCACCACGGCAAAGCACCTTACTTTAACCGACATCCATACTGCGGTGGTTAACCAGTGGGAAATTGAGTGTACGAAGAACCACTCTTCTAACAAGGAGTCGGCCAACAAGTTGTCGGCAGTCAAGCGCAAGCGTAATGACCCCGACTTCCAGCAGCAGCAGCAAGGCTCTTCGGGCCAGAACAAGCAGCACGGCCAGCAGCAGCAGCAGCAGCAGCAGCAAGGAGGGAACCATCGCCAGCGTAGTAAACGCGCCGGCAAGAAGTTCAAGAAGCAACATACGCAAGGGCATACGCACATTGCTGACGTTGTGGCGCTCCCAGCGCCAACCTCTACGACCATTGCGCATATCTCGCCTTCTGGGCTTGAGCAGTGCATTTCCTCCGCTCCTCCTGTGAAGAAGCGCGTCCCAGGACACTATAAGACCTTCAATAAGGCTCTGGACGTCACCCAGGCCTTAGAAACACCTGGAACTGTACAGACTGTGAAGACGCTTGAGCAGTGTCTTGGGCAGATGGTCGCGGACTCCCGTGGACCAAGAACCCGAACACCTTCGCAGAGGATTGGGAAATGTCAGATGAGGATGAGGACCTCCCTACAGGCTGCAGTGCGCCCATTAATTCGCCTCCAGACACTCCTAAACTAACCTTGACCCCTTTAGTCTCGCCTTCTGAGCAAGAGGCACGCAAAGACAAGGGCAAGGAGCCCATTCGCACGGTTGAGCCTATCGAAGAATGCCCAGATAGTCCTACTGCAGTTGAAATAACCAAAATGTGGGAAGGCTTTCATAAGAAGGCGGCAGTACGTGCCCCCTCCCCGGATATTTCTCTGGATTGGGGAAGCGAAGCGAACAACGATGACCGTGATGTCTACGACAACCTTGCTGATGCAGTAGGACAAGATGACTTCACACATAATGATCAGTAGTGGCTTATATAATTGATACCCCCAGCCGACGGTGAGAATCTTCTATCGTTCATACTCAGCCGACGTCGGCCGACGTCGGAGACTCCCACATGGTTGATACTCCAGCCGGCGCCGGCTGGGAGCGGGGGGTCCGCTTTGCGATTATGAGTCTACATGAGTGAAACTAGCACCTATTGTAGCAAATATGTGTCATTGGGAACATAGGAAATAGGGTATACCAAAGGGTATCGCTAAATGAATGTGAGGGGGAATCAGGGATGCATCAATCTTGGCATCAACAACATAACAGGTCTATGGGGAGTCCAGGAAGTTTGGATGAATTTGAAGTGAGTACTTAGTGTGCCAGAAGTGGGAATCAGTACATTATTTGATCAAGAGTCATCCATATACAACAACAGTGACATATCCAACTAGTTAAGACCTCATATTTTCTGGTATT
>JAKELL010000483.1:0-29971 GCA_021524915.1 Lactarius akahatsu
CGCCGGCCTTCCGCAGGGAGACGAGCGCAGCGAACAATTCGTTGTCGAGGTCGGCAAATACTTGAAACCCTCGACGTGCGCCCCCAGCTCCTGCCCTCTCCCTCTCCCTCTGACTTACAGCCGCCGCAGAGCATACAAATGGCCCTCCGCTCCTCACTCGCACATATCCGTGCCGCACGCATCTCCCCTGCCGTCCTCACCGCCCCGCCAGCAGGGTTCGTCCCACCCCCGCAGGGTGTCGGGCTCCCCTCACCACCTGCTCCAGGAGGGCAGCAGCTCTCGTCAGATGCTGGCGGCGGCGTGAAGGACCAGACGCGTGGTCTGCTCGAGGAGCGCGTTGAGCGTGACGCGTGGCACGGTGTACTAGATGCGCTCACTAGGCTGCGCGATGCACGCCGCGCCGAGGCAACAGAGATTGGGATGTCTGCCACCGTTACGAGCAAGGGGGGGTGGGGGCGAAGACGATGTTTTCATGGGCGCGCCGGGGTGAACCAATCGCGATGTCCCCCCGGATGTTTTTGTCGATACGTTTCCATGACCTGGCAACTGGTTGGTTTATTCACATGTGACTATAGTGTCTCTCACAATACAGTCGAGTCCTCTCATAACAGATACAGTACCCCCTTTGGCAGGATGTCACCAAGAACCAAGTGTGTTTCACCGGCAACGCCCTAGCGCCTACCAGTCATGTGGATGACCTTTTGCTGCGGCGTCCGTGCGGCGGCGCTTGTGTTGGCAAGCTCAAGGGTTTGGGTCAAGGACCTTCTACTTCCTGTGTCTCATTAACCGTCCCTTCGAACGAAAATGGATCCCCCTATAACTGATATCAACCCCGACGACTTACTCTCTGTTGTCCAGCATGTATTTCTTCCCCCGAGGCTTCCTCAAAAAGCCCCAACGGAAAAAGCTGAATGTGGCACAAATGCAGCGTTATGCCACGTCCTTGTACAAGCCGCTCGAACTTTCTGCCAGTACCTCTCGCCCACTCAGCAGTCGATATGGGCTCCGATGATGAAAATGATGGAAACCATCTACCAGACTGCGAGGGCACCCCTAGTAGAGGCAGAACTCAAAGGGACCTTATCAGATCTTGCTGTCGGAGGTGGGTCGAATTCCCACGCGTGTTGTATCGTCGTTCACCTTCTCTTTCAGATGTCTTCGTAATGCATGTTCGAGAGCAGAATGCTGCTGTCGTCGTTCGCGTGGCTATCGATCATGTTCAATTCGAGATATTCGAAGTCACCCCGCCAAACGGCGTCGTCGTGTCTACCAGCGGCAGGCTCATTTGCTCCTATCCCGGTCCTGCAGTCCAAGTCTCCCCCGAGATCTTTTTCAACGAATGTCTTCTTCAGGAGCTTTCCTCCTTTCTCATCCAAATGGACGTCGACGTTTTGGATTCTACTGCGACTACGATCAAGGCAGGATCCACTGTACGCGAAGTTCGCGAGAGCGCTGACCCAAGATACATATCTCAGCTATTGGTGGGAATTTTGAGAGGCTTCGGTCAACCAGCCACTGTATATTGTATCACGAAGCGGATAGGAGATGAAGTTCTTTGGAAAGGCGCTTACAAACCTTGGCGCAGATCACCGTTATGGCTGGTAATCAGGGTAGCCCTCCAAACCTCTCTAGACAACGACATGTACAAAACGTTTATGCTCTTTTTCCATGCGTACCTCCTCCAAGTTTCCACCATAAAGGGCTTTCCAAGCGAAACGCTCTACCTGATGAGGGTCAAGATGGCGCGACGTCTTTCGAAACTAGGTCCTTCTGTTTCGGACGATGTCTATCAAGCTGTGTGCGGTGCCGCGAAGAAGACGGAGACGCTTCTTCAAAAACGGTGGTCAAGTTTTCAGAGGAGCCGATCAGTTTCTCTGGCGTGGCGCCCCGAGGAGCTGGACGTCGTCAGCGATTCCACACTCACACTCGACAATTCACACCTATACCTCCTGAAGGCACTTTACTCGACGTCTCGCGGCTACACCTCGAAGCGATTTAACCCTTCTCATCGACCACGTCTGGCGAATACATCAAACTTTGTTCTTTGTTTGGGCGGCCGACTCGCAGCCGCTGTCGCAGAGGACAATCGCGCTGCTCTCGCGGACTTCGAATTGTCCGTCGAGAGATATCTGGATAGTTGGGTCGATGTGTTTCTGCACGACGACGACGCTCCGGATGTGATTGCGGCTTGCCTCGAGGAGTATTTCTCCGTCGCGAGGGTCATCTATGGTGCTGATCCCGAGGATAACTCAGTTATGATGTTAACCGTCATGGATCTTTGGATGGCGTTGGATACGTTGACCATCCGACAGTGCCCTCTCCTAGGACTTCATTCACCGGAGATTCCTAAAGACTTCCTCCATCCCCTACTCCTTCATCGCTCTGGCTCCCTACGACGTGTCATGCTCATTGAACAGTATATTTTACAGCGGTATGAGAAGGCCTCCTATATGACGTCCATCTTCTCGGACAATGTCACCGAATCGTCATTTGCCGTACAGTATTTCCGTGGTTCTCAAAGGCTACAACAACTCTATATTGAAATCACCCAACGTGCTTCGGAAGAGCAAATTCAAAAGCTTTCTGAACTCCAATCTCTGAACCAACGGTATCAATCACTTAAGGACGCGGCCTCAGGGATGAGTCACACCTCCATACCAGACAAGAAAGGAAATCCGAACCATCAGAAGTCAAAGTGTCAAAAATGTCGCACAGAGAACTCAGCCAATAGCTTGAGGATCGATATCCATGAATGGCCACTCCCACAGGATCCAGGGAAAATACAGTCCGTAGTATTCGAGCTTTCTCCGCCACGTGCGTTTTCCACATGGCGCGACGTAACCTACAAGATTCTCCGCGACATTGGGATGTCCAACGCCAAGCCCAACGCTTATGTCAAGGCTGACCAACCAAAGCTTTTTTTAGACACCTTCTCAGGTCTAAGACCTTGGGCAGTGCGTTACTCATGCCATCGGATCACGATCGCATCCACCACGAACTCTTTCCGCGACCAAAGTCATTACAAGGCGATTCGAATTCCTGCTAATCAATCTCAGGTTTTACTCAACAATGGGCTATCCTATAAATTGTTTGACCGTAAGGCCAAATCCTGGGCAGGCCAGCCTTTTCTTGGATCTACCATCGCAAACTTCTGCGCCCCTCCTATCCCCATGTCGTCTCCGTACAACAAGATCCACTCATTTGTGTCAGGAACATATCATACCTCTAATGAGGTGATCGCTGCTCAGGCTGACTGCCCTCCGGGTCTGAGCCCTCACGAGTATATCGCATTCTCTGGGCTGCGCAGCGGGCCACGTTTGCAATGGCTAAACATAGCAAGAGAGCTATCATCGCCCTCGCTTTCATTTCGCCGCGAGGGCGTACATACGCTAATCACTCAGGCGGCATGGCATCTTGGCCCATCGTCGGATGGTGTACGTGAGTGGCACACCGACCTTGACATTCCCAGCTTCGGATGGACCCTTCTACATGAACTTGAGGGCCTTCTCGGAAGAATAGAAGCCAACTGGCTAGAGGAAGTCACTGTCAGGACTATTGGTATGTTCACTCCACCCTTCATTACATGCCGCCGTTTACTCAACAATCTGTAGCTCTTCTAACCACCCGCCTCTTATCTTCTGCTCACGACACCGATATTCGTCAAAGTGCCTATGCGTTACTCCGGAGGGCACGGATCGTAGCACATAGGTGGATTAGCGAGCTTGGTTCGAAATTAGAGACGACCGACGATGAAACTGCACGCGCTAACTTGCGTCGACGACTGTGCATACTGGCGGCAACGTGTTCCTCCACCTACGATGTTTGCCTGGAACATCTACCGGGGATACTTTCTAGCGACAACGATATCGCCATAGCTGTGCATTGCGCAGTGATTGTGCATGACAACACACCATCGATTCTTGAAGACGATGACTCTCGTTATCTCACTCGGCTTCTCAATCGACATCGTCGCCTACTCCATTTTCTCGAACCATCTCTCCGATATTCCGTACAGTCTAACCCATCAGGCTTCGATCGCGGCCTCGCAAATTTATGGCCGGGGTTCCGCCGGCAGACCTCTTCGAATTGGCGTGTACTCCCCATTCCCAACTCGCGGTGGATCTCCTGTATCGTAGAGGGCAGACAGGAGGTGCATTATAATCTGTTGACCGGGCAGTTACTCATAGGTGGGAACCCGTTTGGAAGACTGCCGCAAAAGATCATCGACCATCCAACTTACGCAAGCGTCCTAGGAACCGTGAGTGTTATCATTGTTCTGATCTACGCTTAGTCACCCATGTTCATGTGTTGTTTTCAGCGGGTTCTTGATGTAGTTCCTGCTGACATCCCTTCGATGGAATTTATGACGAGATCAAGTGTGTTAGGGTATCAGGTGGGTTATCGTATCGTCGATGTTTGGCAGCGGCTGACGCGAGCTAAAGATACTGTTTTCGCTGAGCGATGGAGATCTAACTCTGCAAGCTCGGCAACCAGGGAATTCTCGAATCTTACAGTTTGTTCCCCGCGCGGCATTCGTTGGTGACTTCCCGAGGGCTTTCGTGGATGACTATGCACACTGGCTTGACCTCGGCACCGGAGAAGTCGAGTTCCGCCCTGTTGAGTCCCCTTGGACTCCAGATCCATCCAACTGGCGATTCACCATCCGTGCAGATGATACCCGGTCCACGTTCCACAAGTTTTCTGGAGATGGCGCTGCCTCCGTACATCTGATCGATATTCGTTCCGCTACCTTCCAAACGATATCCCGCGTTCTTTCTGCATTGGAATCTCCGGAGCACATCGTCGTTACGCACACAAACCAAGCACTAGAAGTCTCCCTCAGTCGGCTGCGCCTCATATTCTTCATCAATCACAACTCAGAACTGGAGTGCCGAAGCATTCCCGGCTACGTCATCGATGAATCTCAGTCTTGTGGTACCATGTTTGGACTCAAAAATCAACTCGTTTTGCGCCCGAGCAACAGCTCTTCGGAGATGCCACGACGAGTTATTATCCCACAGGGAAATATCGAGGTTGGATTGGAAGGTGACTTTACCCGTGTTTCCATAGAGACGGGAACGGCGCGGCAGGTCCACTGGCACGAGTATACCATCGACACGGATCTGGGACGCCTCACTGGAAACGTGAGCCTGCGTAGCAAGCTGTACCAATGTTATTTGCACGCGCTCACGAGCCATTGCCTCCCCGATCCGTTACTTGGACACACCGGGACCGAGGAATCCCTTAACATGTTGCAAAGCGCAGCTTTTCTGTCGTTTCAAAGACTAGACAAGAAAGACGCAAAACTCTTGGAAGCGATAAGCAATTTGACGCCTAGCAGAGTGTATTATCCGCCACATCTAAGGTCAATGGTCACGGTGGAGTGGGAAAGCCTTCCTGTTCTCTCACAGCACCACGACTTTTACCCAGCTGTGCTTTCGATTCTCGATCACGCACGTGCAATAGAAGCGCTTTATGACAAACCCATCGTCTTCAAGATTCCTCATCGGGAAGCGTCGTTACTGACTCGAGCAGCCTCTCGTAACAAAGTCTATTATCCACATGACTTGCAAAACTTGAGGCATTCGTACGCTCTAAATTCAAAGGATGTCGTGTACAATTCAAGGGACATAGTCGATGGGCAAGGCGCTGAGCATGCTGCTTACCAGACGTCATGGTCTGTTTGGAACAATCGGCCCTGCCTTTCACGCAAATCGCTCAAGCTGTGGGATATAATGCAATCATGGAAATCAATTGGCCCAGCCGGAAATGGGGTTTCCCTGCGATATAGTCGATACTGGCTCACTTTCAATGCCGCGAAGGATTGGCTCAGGATATACGATGTCTGTCAGGAGGCGTTAAACTGTGATCCTCGAGACTCCAGGATCAAATTAGCATTCAGCCTACCCGCAGTCAGCTTCAGCGGGACTAATTACGCGGATATCCTTCCACTCATTCTAATCTTTGCGACGGACACAAGATTCCGTGATCTTACACGCCCTTCAGACCTTCACTACGTACTTTCAGACGGCACATATCCGGACCGCGCACGCTTGGTAAAATTGATGTCTCAGTTTGCTCGTCCCCTAGAACAAACCCCCGCGCAAACTATGGAGGTCGAAGCCAGAAAGAAGAAGGCCGCTACGAAAGAACGAAAGCAGAAATATGACAAGTCCATTAGCGAAATGACGTCAGAGGCATCGCGATCAACAGTGGAACGGTGGCCCGAGATTCGGTGCGATCTTCCAGGCCAGTGGTTCAACGTATCAAAATGCAAAGAGAGCGTTGGGGCTTATCTGAAATCGGTTTCTTGCAATATCATCCTCAGGCACCATACACTTCGTCTGCAGGCTATCTTAGACCAATACGAGACCATTATCCCCCCTAATTCTCCCTACAAGTTTTCTCCCCAGTTCGGCGAAAGACTATTAATGGCGTCAACTCCCTCACTTCGAGACCTACTGATGTATCGGGCCACCTCACCACAGCCGCCGACTAGCGAACAGCCTTCGCCCGGCTGCGTCATGCCTTCCACTGTGGTGTTAGCGGCTGAAAGTGGCCCACCGTCAACCGGAGAGGACGGAATCAGTACTCTTATTCAGGAGCTCCGACACTCCCGGGAGTCGTTACTACAGCTCTATGGAGAAGACCTGAATAAGAGTTACAGCGACTTGCTGGGAAAGAGGGCCCCAATCCTTGTTCAGCGTGGCGTTCCTCCGCAAGAGGCTTTACGTTCCTATCGTGACTCGTGTTCCGAAAAGAAAGACGCAATATTTTCTGAGATTTCAGAGGCCCTCGCGCCGTCCCAAGGAACGGAATACGTCATTCATACTTCCGGTCTCTTTCCCCGAATAACGCCGCGATCGATTCTACGGGAACTGTCGAGGGATCGCATCCACACTCTGACCGACCAGTGGAAACACGCCATCATCCGCTATGCTTTAGCTTTCATCAAATATCAACAATCTCAGCGTCTGCTCGAGCTTTCGTCAAGACACCGGGACGAGGAACTCCTCCGGGAAGCGGAAACCGTTTGCGAGGAAGTAGTCGCCGCTTGTTCTCCTGACTGGCTCCTCATACAAGTTAGCTCATTTCTCTGTGCCATTTACGAACACTAACAGGGCGTTTTTAGATCGATGCGAACTTTTTGGCGCGTCCGCTGCAACTGGCAATTGCACGTGAGATGATATCGCCTTCGTGCAAGCGGAGTGCATCGCTTCAGCTCAACATGGGAGAGGGAAAGTCGTCGGTTATCGTACCTCTCGTCGCCGCAACCCTAGCCGATGGTTCCAACCTTGCGAGAATCGTGACGCTCAAGCCGCTATCCAATCAAATGTACCAACTTCTCCTCAGCAGGCTTTCTGATCTTACCGATCGACGCATTTTCTACATTCCATTCTCCCGAAATCTGCCAATGAGCGCATCTGCGGTCAAAAGCATCTGTGCCCTCTACAGAAAGTGCGCTGCAGAGGGCGGCGTCCTCGTCACCCAACCCGAATATTTACTCTCGCAAAAACTGATGTGTATCGATACTCTCTTGGCGTCCCGCAACGACCACCAGAAACGCACTGTTGCTAGTGAACTCAAATCTCTACACGATTGGCTAGCTAAAGCATCGCGCGACGTACTCGACGAGAGCGATGAGATACTTCACGTCCGGTATCAATTGGTCTACACAGAAGGGAAGCAAATGCCTGTCCAAGATCATCCAAATCGTTGGTCCACGACCCAACAGGTGTTCAGTCGATTACACGCACGTGCCACGCAATTGCACGCCAGTTTTCCGAAGATGTTCGAGCTCGATCAGACCCAGAAAGGATTTCCCATGATGCGGATCCTCGATCAAGAGGTCTCTCAGCGGATATCTTCACTCATTACCGACGACGCTCTCGGAGGTACTTTATCTACACTTTCGTTAGCAATTCTCTCGCCCTCAATTCGGGAGGCCATTCGCCGCTTCATAATACAGAAAGAGGTCTCCGTCGATGATCACCAGCTGATCCGATCACATTGTGCTGGAACGACGTTATGGAACGGAATTCTTTTACTCCGTGGGTTCCTGGTCGATGGCGAAGGTATCCTTGGCTACGTGCTGAGGGAACGCCGGTGGCGAGTGGACTACGGACTCGATCCCAGTAGGACGTTACTGGCTGTGCCATATCGTGCGAAGGTAAGTCCTCCGGTACTCTATCCAATCAACGAACGTAGCTTAAGGCAAACGTAGGACGTACCAAGTTTGAGAGCAGAGTTTGGTCACCCGGACGTAGCCATTGCACTAACTTGTCTCAGCTATTATTATGGTGGTTTAACGAAGCAACAAGTACTCCAGTGCTTCGACTTGCTCACCAAGCTGGACAATCCCGACATGGAATACGATCAGTGGCTCGAATTTGGGGAGGGCGTCCCCGCTTCACTGCGACAGGTCAATGGCATAAATACGAACGATGACACCCAAGTCGACGGATACCTTGTCCCTCTATTCTCGAGGAATACAAAAGTCATAGACTTCTATCTGTCCCAAGTAGTCTTCCCCCGGGCAGCCAAGGAATTCCCGTATAAACTTTCCACGTCAGCCTGGGATCTGGTAGAGAACAAGTCAAACGTGACTACGGGTTTCAGCGGCACAAATGACAATCGCTATCTCTTGCCGACGTCGATAACTCAGGAGGATCCCGTCTCCCAGCTCAGCACCAATGCGCTCGTCTTGCAATACCTTCTCCAGTCAGAGAACAACCACTACGAGTGTACTGAAGGTATCAACGGCGAACGTGAATCCGCGGAGGCATTCTTACGGCGACTAATCAGACACGATCCCGAGATTCGAGTATTATTGGACGTCGGAGCACAAATGCTAGAGCTACAGAATGAGGACTTGGCGCGATACTGGCTCTCCCTTGCACCCCATATCTCGGCGGCCATCTTCTTCAATGAATCGGACCACCTCACCGTGCGCACCCAGGATGGAACCATCGAGCCGTTCATCTCTTCTCCATTCAATCGGCAGCTCGACAAGTGCGTCATATACCTTGATGACGCACATACACGGGGGACGGATTTGAAGCTTCCTCGAGGGACTCGCGCGGCAGTCACGCTCGGACCGAAGGTCACCAAAGATAGGCTGCTACAAGGTACGTCGTTGAACAAATGAGAAAAGTATAGGCTAAGCGGATCATGATGTAGGGTGTATGCGGATGCGCCAACTGGGAAAGGGGCAATCGGTGATGTTCTTTGCGCCAGGCGAAGTCGACCGTCGCATTCGTCGCCTCATTCCGAGAGGCAATGAGCCCGAGAATGACGTACAGGTGATCGACATCCTCCGTTGGGCCATGCACGAGACCTGTCGGGATATTTCTCACCATCTCCCGCATTGGGCGCAGCAAGGAGTCGATCATCACCGGCGATTTTCAGCATACAAGCAGTACAGTTCAACTGAAGACCTGGAAGTTCTGAAGAAATCCTGGCTACAGCCCGAATCAAAAACTCTCGAAGAAATGTACGAACCGGCTTCGGAGGCACAAGGCGCCGTGTTGAGCCTCGAAATAAACGGCATTCCATCTTTATGGAAACAGCTGGAACGGCTTGGAGTAACTCAGTTGGTTGATGTACGGATGGCGGAAGAGCAGGAGCGGGAAGTGGATCACGAGGTTGAGCGGGAACGTCATCGGGAGCTCCCTCCAAAGGTTCACCCCGCGAGGCATACCGTCTGCGACGAGATCCGCGACTTCGTTAGTACCGGAATACTTGCCGAGCCTTTGAGGCACATCATCTCACTGTTCGCTCCAACTGGGATCCACGAGGCTCTGAATTCGATGAAGAGATGGTCGCCGGCTCCACTTGCGACGACAGACTTTGCTATCACCACCACGAACTCCAGTATCACGCGCTTGACGGACTACCTCCGCCCCGTCAATTGGATTTTGTCAAGCGGATCTGGGAAGGATAGCATTGCGATCGTCATTAGCCCATATGAGGCGAACGAGCTACTCCCGATCATACGCAAGAGTGGAAAAGTTCGACTTCATATTTACTCACCACGGGTGACTTCCTACATGCGGTCCTTCTCAGACCTCACGTTCTATTCCATCCCAGAGTCTCCGGCAGAGGAATGGACAGCCGCACCACACCTCCGAACCGAGCTGAATCTATTCGCAGGGCAACTCTACTTCGACAATGAAGAGGAGTACTGGCGAGTGTGCGTGCTACTTGCGTTACACATGGCGCATCCAGGTGCAGAACGTATCGAAGTCGACGGATTTGTGCCTCCGGCGTACCGTACCGACAAGAGCTCGCCACTTACTACCAGCGTGATAGCTGCGCTGAAGAGATTGACGGGGTTGCGAACGAAGGGAATGGGTTTCGGTGGGACGGATCTCGGACGAGTTTTAGATGCTCGTCCCTTGATCAGCGAGTTTGCGTCGTGGGTTAGGAAAGAATGAGGTTTGTCGCAAATTCACGTTGGTTGGGCTTCGTCACGAACATGTTCCTGTATTGAGTATTCGCGCAGTGTAACGAGACGCAAAGTTGCAATAGAAAAGGAAGTGGATGAGGGAGCAACACTGGGAATAATTAATTAATCCTCAGATTTCTCACAGATTTTCCAGAGTTTTTTTTTTTTCCATTTTTCCGCGACACGTGCTCCTTCCCTCATGGTTCCCTGCGTTAACATCGGCGCCATGAAGAATCCCGCGTTCCCATTGGAGGGCGCCATATAACCGGGACCGTACAGTAGGCCGCCGCCTAATATGGTCCTTATCTTGTATATTCACACCCAGCACTAGCTGCGGGAGTGACCTCCAACTAAGTGCATAGGGTCTGGCCCAAGACATTTCCTGCATTGGTTTTGGTACCATGGTCGAGGAGCACCCTGTGTGGTCTTACCCATAGTACCTGCCAGGTGTAACAGGGGTGTGTGTGGTCTCGGTCCTGTGCGTTCACGTTCGCCTCGCGCTCTAGTAATATTAGCTGCGCAAGAATGGGAGAAGATCTTCTTGGGAGTAATCTCGGACTCGTACATAACCGGATGCAATGGGGGTCTTGTTCACCACGTAGGCTTTCTTTCTTTGCTGTGGTCGATAATCGACAAGTAATAGTGCCATCTTGAGCGTCCGACGGTAATCTTACGGACGCAATGGGGCTACCGTTGTCCTTGTCTTGTGCGTTCTGCAATGGTGCCATGCTCTAATATAATTTTATAATTTGCGCAACGCAAGTTCAAAAAAAATCGTCTTCCTTCAGAAAAAAAAAAACACTACATGGCGACCATAATCTTACCGAGAATCGCCGTGGTACCTTTTCTTTTACGCACCGATCGTCGACCTCGATCGGGGCCCCCTGTTTTCCCTCGGAATACAATACCACGTAATCACATAAGACGACCCTACGCGCTCTCGCGTCGTCATGTCATCTTTTCCCTCTCTTCCTTCACCTCTTTGCTCCTGCATTTCGATCACCCTAAATACCAAATTCCGTCTGGTTTGAATAAGTGCTTCCGACTATCCTCGAGCACCCACTACATTCCTGCGGCTCCCATGTTGATAACCGGTTTCTTGTCATCTTCCTGCCATCCTTTCATATTATCATATCGTTCCTTTTATCGTGATGGGAGACACAAGGAGATGTCATAAGTTCGAGAGCGCCGGAGATAGACATACTATGTGTGCATCATCGAGCTTCCACTAACATTCCGTCGGTTCTCGCGGAGAGCGTCTCGGTCACCAGTTTCCTGTCATCCTTCAGGTAATACATTCCTTCTGTCCACTTTGATCGTGAAGGTAGACATGGAGAGACTTCAAAGATCGAGAGCGGCGCGGATGCCTACCTCTGGGCGACTGGAGACACAGACTATGCGTCACCAGTCGTCCAGAGGCAGACATACTATTTGCAGATCCGGAAGGTAGAGGTTAACAAAATCTTCCACAAGTCTGAGAGCGAGCGTGCTTTCCTTTGAAACACTGCGAGGGTACCTTCGAGAGTAATACAGGCTTGTATCTCAGTAACGAGTGGGTCCGTACCAGGGATATTCCGCTGTATACTCTTTGAAATTTCAATGAGGCTGGACAACAGTGCGAGTCGAAGGGGCGACACGGGGACCAAGCTTCCCAGGCTATGTCGTGCATGAACGCGTGAATATATGCATCGGCTTGTGTACGGAACATATCAACGCCATCGTACCCTGTTCGATATGGACGATAGACGCACCGCGCACACGACTAGGACACCACCACGGGGAGTCTGCTATATGTCGAACTTAGAGTAGGATGTGATGTGGGCCCGCTGTCTCGATATCCAAATCATGTCCTGCGACGAATCTACTGTCAGAAGTGATCCCGAAGTACGAGAACTTGGATACCAGCAGAAGCAGCTTTTCGTCCTCGTCACCCGGCTCGCCTCACATTTGGTTAGAAAACTTCCATAATTTAGGATAGTAACAATTTCTCATCAGCCTAACGAGAATTTCTCTTGCGAACGCGGGAGATCACCCTGCCAAACACTCACATCCACGCCAAGTCTGAATGGAGGCCGCATCGCGTTGGCAATAGCACTAGGACCGTGTTGTGCAGTGACAACTGTTCGCTCGTTCTCGCCTAGGAGCGCCAGGGACGATGTAGGAGAGGCACGTGGGGCGCATATAACCCTCGGAGGCTCGGCCCGTGTTCACTGGACTTTGCCATTTGCCATGTCCCAGACGCTTTCGACGGTCGCGGCTTCCTCACGCTTCCAAGCCATTTTCAATGCCGCCTTGAAATTGTACGAGAAGCAGACAAAGAAAGATCTGATCGCCCATCCGCTCGCCTCCCAGTTGCAAGCGTGCGACTCTCCTGCTTCCATCCTGTCCGTGCTTCAAGAAAAGGCTCGGGAGTTCGATCAAGCTCAGAGCGGCGATGAGAGATTAACAAAGTGGTTGAACCCGACTGTGAACGTACTCTATGCGTTTTCTACCACTCTCGGAGAAGGTGTAGGCCTGGTATGTGTCAATAACACAGCTAATCTACGCCTCGAAGCATCCCTCTGACATATATTTTGTAGGTATTTTCGCCTGCGAAAGTTGTCTTTGCAGGGATCTGTGTTTTCCTCTTGGTAAGTACTTTGTTTATTCCCGTAAAATGTTCTGACACTGAAGGTCTCGTAGGCGGCCAAGGACGTTGCGGCAAGTCAAGACACGGTGGCGGATCCCTTCGAACAGATCGAGTTCTTTTTCAAACGGCTAGAGGCTTATATCGAGGTGGCACCGACTGCAGCGATGACGGACATAATAATGTTAGAAGTGCTGACAATCTTTGGGATCGCGACCAAGGAGATAAAGCAGGGACGAGGGAGTGAGTTTCCTTCTGGCTGTATTTCGACCTCGAATAAACTATGCCCAGAGAAATTCCTGAAGAAATTGGCAGGAAGGAGTGATATTGAGGATGCATTGAGGAGGTTAGACATACTGACGCAAGAGGAGGCTCGGATGGCGCTTGCAGAGGTCCTGAAGATTACCCATACCATTCGCGAAGTGGTCATCAATGGTGCGCAAGGCGTATATAGCTTCTCGCTGATGCCGTACTTAACCTTTATACTCTTAGATGGCAATGGAATCAAAATTGATTATCCAACAAACAGCAAGCGGTGTAGACGAAATAAAATGTCTGTGATCATCTATCCTCGCCATTGCTCATTGTGACGGCTCAAACATGCTCACAGGGAACCAGTTGCAACAACTCCTTCGAACATGGCTCTCCCCCTCAGATCCTTCTACAAATCACAACGTTGCGCTCAACGCCCAGCATGAGGGAACGGCGATGTGGTTTGTCCAAAGTAGTCTGTTCATCGAGTGGAAGTCTACCGGCTCCCTGTTGTGGATCCATGGAAAACGTACGCCCCCTCCTATCGCTTTCGGAGCTCACTCTTGACAACCTTCGACCTCCATAGTGGGTTCTGGGAAAGCATCATCTGGTTTGTGATTCCGTGACTGCTTCTACTCGTCGGAAATTATATCTTATTTCCAGTTCCTCGATCATTCAAGACGTCGTGGCTACTTGCGAAGCTGGATTGGCCATCATGGCCTACTTTTACTTCGACTTCAGGGATGCCATTAAGCGAAGCCGTCGCGATCTGCTGCTTTCTCTTATGACCCAGCTTGCTACTTCCTCTAGTCCTTGCTGTGACATCCTCCACCGCATTTACATGGCACACAAAAGTGGCGCTCATCAACCCAGTGACAACACCTTGAAAGAATGCCTTGAGGCGATGCTGAGACTGCCAGGAGAGGGCCACATTTTCGTTGTCCTAGATGCGCTCGACGAATGTCCAGACTCGTCCGGGATTCCGTCTCCTCGTAACGAGGTCCTCCGACTTGTGAAGGATCTGGTTGATCTTCGTTTGCAAGATCTTCACATTTGCGTCACCAGCCGACCAGAGGTCGACATCCGAGCTGTCATCCAGCCGCTGGCTTTTCGTTCGGTTTCCCTACATGATGAAAGTGGACAAAACACGGATATCGACGACTACGTCCGACACGTCGTAAACTCGTCCTCGAATACGGCGATGAGGAGATGGACGGCGGATGACAAACATCTCGTGATCAAGACCCTCCCTCTCGCCGGATATGCTGCTCAACACTGGGCAGACCATGCGCGATTCGAGAAAGTGTCGTCACGCATCCGGAATGGGATGGACGATCTGTTTGACCTATCCAAGCCACATTTTGCGTCGTGGCGGAGCTACACGAAATGGACAGACCCTGGGACGACTTCACTTCTTGGCCAACAAGTCCTAGTAGTTCCCCTCTTTACTATGCCGCACTTTGTGGACTATATGACATGGCCGAACGTCTGATCATCAAGCATCCCGAACAAGCACAAGCCGGCGGCGGTCTCATGCTGGCCCGCTTCCACCAGCTTTGCGCGGGGGACACTTCCGCGTTGCCGAATTACTCCACCGACATGGCGCAGATGTGGATATTCGAGGCATGACCGGGAGGACTCCACTACATACGGCGTCGATGTATGGCCTTACCGACATAGTACAGTGGCTACTCGATCACAACGCGGATGCGAATGGCCGGCAGGATAACGATTGGACTTCGCTGCAAATGGCGGCACTCAAGTACTCAACAACCACCTCGATGTTGTTTGTTTTGAATCCATTATTGTGCGTCTGAGGGCAGATTACCCTATGTAGCACTACACTTTGATATACTACGCGTTCATGTCTCTTTACTTCCCAGGGGATCTGCCCTTCTATCTTAAGTCTCCTCCGTTCCCCGTGGGGAAAACCACCCCGAAGTTATCCAGGCGCTACTCGATCACAACGCCGACGTCAACTCCCGGAATCGTTCCGACAAAACACCATTATACTTCGCTATCAGGGGAGTTATCTCACCATTGGGCAGCTATTACTGGAACACGGGGCAGATGCAAATGCACGTTGTTCGCAACAGCAGACACCGTTACATCTAGTGTCGTCCCGAGGGTATGTCGAGGTCGCTAGGTTGTTACTCAAGTACTCAAGTTCGGTGCAAGCGTAGGAGAGAAGGACATGGAGGGAATGACCCCCTTCCAGGTAGCTTCTACTCGACGACATCATACAATCACGAATTTGCTATCGGAATATGGTACTACGTCTGAGCCGTAGCGTAAATGTGTCCGCTCACGCGTCGAAATGTATTGATACCAAAAGTCATTATACACAACGTATAGTCGCCTAACTACTACCACTACATGCACGAAGACAAAGACGTGATCTTGGGGTGGGAGTGGTGCAGTACCAGACGAGGAAGGACACTGACGGTCAATATAAACCGGCGAGCCCTCTGGGCGAGTCAGACCTGCCAGAGATGAAGAAACGGGAGAAAACTGGGCTCAGACTCATTTATCCAAACTCTCACCCGACACGCGGGTCCGGACTGCGGTAGGAGTACCGTGAACACTAGGCACTGTGGACGTGACTGATGTACTGATGGCCGACCCACTGTCAGTGGAAGGCTCCCGTTCAATTAAATCTCTGTCTTCGTCCTCTCCCACTACTCCTTCCCATCCGTTAATTTCCAAGTATCCCATGAAACGCGCATCCTCATCAGCGAGGTCCACCTCAGTCATGTCCGGCACGAAGAAATAAGTGACGAGGATTCCCGCGAAGCTGCCAAGGCAGCGATGATAAACGACCTAAATAGCGCATGGTTAAGTCAGCTTGTCTGTTGAGTGTAAAATCTACTCAAACTTACTTCGTCCCAAGGTGTGTCTGAATGGGTGCGAACGCCTGTACACCAAGCGCGGCACCTGCCTTTCCAATTGCCGCAGATATCCCGTAACACGTACCACTGCGCTCGATCAACACATTCCCACCATTAGCCTCAGGACTGACACCGTATTGGAGTCGCATAGGACCTGCGTGATGCATGAGGACCTGCTTGGAATAGACTCTACCGGACTTACTCAGCGCTGACGAGAAGTATCATCCCTGCTGCCTGTAACTTTGGTTCAGCTGGTCTGTTCCTTGATATCCGGATAAATTGTTAGAAGGACTAACCATAAGCCCTGATGACTGCAACAATCCATAACTTGAGACAAAAATAGCGTGTTAACTGGGACGCTCCTGGTCATGTTGGGACAAGACACACAATATAACGCAGAGACAACGTCGGCCCCTAGTTGTCATAATGTCACGTTTTCGGACCTTCCTTTCTTGGATTATGACGTCATGGTCACTGTAGGTTGGGGCTTCCGAGCACTGTGCTCACTGTGCTCAGGAATGCATGACGCGACACTCGCATTCCAAAGTGAGAGGTATACGAGATGACTTTTGCACTCTGTCATCAATCTCCCTTTTACTTCTTCCATCACCACTGGGCACCGTGACCTCCTTAGTTGCAAACGCTCAACCTACTCTGCGGTGATGGCAGACAATCTTATACTGTCGTGCTTTATTGAGGGGACCAAACAACCTTTCGATATTTCCATTCCCCATCACTTCATAGGTATCGCCTTGAGAGAAAAGATCTTCAATTATCAATGCAGGGATTTGGCTCTTCATTGTGACAATCTTGTTGTTCTGAAGGTTAGAAATCGACTAGTCATCGTTCAATTTCTGCTCTCAGACCTTCCGACATCCCAGGTCAATGTCGACTGTGACTTCCCATGCCTACCCCTATTACGATTACACCCAGGTGACGAGGGTGTCGAAGAGATCCCTCTGAGGCAAGCGATTGGTGAAATATGGCAGGAGCCACTGCCCACTCGACGGATCCACATTTTCGTGACGTTTACTAATCGTGAGTGGCCCTTTTCCCTTCACCATAAAACGATCGCAGTTGCACATTTCCGACGCCGTTGCACAGTCCCCCGTGAATTTGAGGGACGCCGTCAACTTTTGGAAGCTGCCAACCTCGTATACTATCAATTTTTGGGGAAAGACATCAATAACTCACTTCAGCCTGTGCCGGGGTATGAAAACATCAAGTACATGACCAAGGAACAGCTCTGCAGTCTGGGTCTCGGATCCCTTGGCTATAACGAAGTCGTTCTTCTGGTCCGGAAAGAATATGAATATGCTTATGGTCAACTTCGGTCATACGAGGGTGATCCGAAAACCAAGGGCGGTGGCGTGGTTGTCCTTGGTCAGCCCGGAATCGGTAGGTACCCTCGCCGACACAGTCTCCTTTGCTCACAACTGGCTTTCGATTCAGGAAAAACTTGTTTCCTATACTACACCCTGTTCTGCCTCTTGAGCGAGAACAAGCGGGTTGCTTTTCAAAGGGGTCGACACTTGGTTCTCTTTACAAGAACTGGTGTTGAGATATGCGGATGTACTCAAATCACCGGAATCGCTATACCAAGTGCAGATGTACTCAAATCGTTGGAATCGCTATACCAAGTGGGACGTGGGCCCTCACCGATTCGTGCCCTGGATTCGAACAGCCATGTGAAGCGTTTTTTGAAGCATCTGGGGCAGGCAAAGCGTGGATAGTCCAAACTACCTCTCCATCAGCGAGAAATTATTCATCGTGGCAAAAGAAGCGGAAGGCGGTGGTTTTCTGGATGCAAGTATTTCCTTTAAACGAATTGAAGGCCCTTGCGTAAGTCCGATACGATCAACTGTTTTATCTCCACGCTGAGATCTTCTTGTAGTATAATACTCGATCTCGACGGCGAAAGTCTGCAAAAGAATTACAACTTATGAGGCCCATCTGCACGCGATTGTATTTTGTTGATGAAGGACCCCAAAGATGTTAGCAGTCATGCATGGTCTGTGGCTCAAGCCGTGCACAATCTCGCCACGGACATCAGCCAATTCAGTGAATTCCGATTCACGTCGACGCAGCGACTGTTTGTCATACGGCCAGCCGCTGATTCCAGGCAAGTGGCAGCCGTTGAGTTTGGAACGAATTACCTGCGTAGAGCCGTCGCACACGCCTACGCTAACCACGACCATGCCACGCGGCGAAGCTTTTACAGTAAAATACGCAGGGACCCGAGGTTCAGCTTACCGGCAGGTCAAATATACGAGATCCACGTTCTCCTGTGGTTCCGGCACGCTCGAAATACGGAATTTCTTACATGTACTAGCAACGCGACTGGCTTGCCTCAACTCAAGCTCCCTGCATGCCCGCGGAACCTGAAGTTTTTCTCTAAGCCCCAGGAGCTGGATAAGATCTACGAACCCGGACGTCCAGTATGTTGGGTTCCCACCTCGGAAACACTCCCCGCTCTTGGCGCCGTTGTCCTTACCAATCATTCTGTTATCACAGTTCAGATCAGCATCACTTCTAACCATGACGCAAAGAATCTTGGTTTCGAAGATATTTATAGAAACCTTCCTCCTCACTTGAAAACCAAGCCGCGATGCCACGTATTTATCACGGACTCGGAATTCAATGCCGAATCATTGCAAGAACAAAACCTGACGGTCCCAGGGGGAACTCAGGTCTTCGCTGCGATTGCTGACGTCGAGGAGTTGGACTCGAAGGTAGCAATAACAGGAGACCGCTTGGAGGCACTGGAGAAAGATAGAGTAAGTGTGTACTGGCTACGTACGATTCGACATTTATTGGGGAATTTGGCAGGAACCTCCACAAGAAGCAATGGACACGAGGGAATGTTAGGAAAGTCGGTACCTGTACGGCCCGGAGACATTTTCCGCTGAGGGGGCGACTAGTGACTACCAGTCGTCCGGAGATAGACATGCACGTGCAGGCTTGACTAGTATAGTGTTGCCGACTATCCTCAAGCAATTTTATCGGCTCTCCCGGAGAGCATTTCGATCATCAGTTTCCTGTCATCCTCCTGCTGTCTTTTCATATCGAAACATTACAGTTGAAACATCCTCCTTTTCTGTTCACTTTAATCGTAAGACGCGGCGAAATGTCGAAGGTTTGAGAGCAATGCGGATGTCTATCTCTGGACGACTGGAAACACAGACTATGCGTCACCAGTCGTCCAGAGGTAGACATACTATGTGCAGATGGTACGTCTGAAAGTAGAGGTCAACGAGATCTTCCACAAGTCTGAAAATGAGTACCACGGGGTCGTATCTCGGTGGCGAGTGGGTAGGTACCAGGGTTAATTCTAGTCTAATACTCTTTCAAGGCCTTATCGGGGATCGGTCGAAAGTTTGGAGAGTAAGGCGTGATTGGTTAAGGACTAGATGGCATTGGGGTATCCGCGAGGAGCTGGACAAGAGTGCGATACGAGGACCATGCTTCTCCTTCTCAGGCCGTCAATGCACGTGAACGCGTGAATATGTGTATCGGCTTGTGTACTAAACACATCAAGGCCTTCGTCCCTGCCCGATATAGATGATAGACGCACCGTGCACATGACTAGGACATCATGAAGTCTGCTATATGTCGAGCTCAAAGTAAGATGCGGTCTGTCCCAACCCAGCTCACGTCCTGCGACGAATCCACTGCCAGAAGAGATTCCGAAGTTTGAGAACTCGGACGTCCCCACCAGGCGTCGTCTCGCTTTCGGCTATCATCCTAGAATCGCGCGGTCGTCCCTCGATCTCCCGCACGATCTCCTCGGCACTCTGGTCGTAAATGTTTGCAAGTTCGACCTCCCGGACGTAGTACGCCCTCCGGACTGCATACGGGGCGAGCGCGTTGTACTTGCGGACGAGCGAATTGACTTCCACGAGCGCCGAATCGTGGTACGCCCTCTCGCGCGACTCCCACTCCCCATCTCTCAGCGCCCGCACGTCCGCCAGTGATGGCAGCGACAGTCGGGAATGCGTGAGCGCGAGTACGCGCACTGCGCGACGCACCCACGACCGCCGCAACGCCGTGCGGAACGCTGCGACGGCAACCTCGAGCTCGCCCTGCACCTCGACCCACGGCGGCGCGGCGCCCTGCCGCCGCACGATGCGGTTCATGAGGAACTCGTCGCGCGCGATGAACGGGTTGTGCTCCTCGCTGTTCCGCTCGAGTGGCCGGCCGCGGCCGCGGATACTGCGGAAGAGTCCCTCGCGCCGCGCACGCTGCGCGACGCGACGGGGACCGGTCGTCGGAAATGGAAAATCGGGTGCTTTAACAGGGCGCAAAGGATGATAGGAGGGACGTTACCTCGATGCGCTCCTCGACGAGGCCTGCCCACCCTTTGATGCTCACGGGGTTCGGCTGCGCTCTGCCGCTACTTGCATTCTTGATGCCCAGTCGGTAATCTAATGTGGACTCCTTCGCCCGCGTGAGCCGCCCAGTTATCTCCGAGCGCTTCTTTGCGTCGCGCTCTCTGCGACGCTGATGGTCGTCAGCTTGCTCGGTAGTTGCGCCCACAATCTGCGAAGGGCCGGAGGCAGAGGAAGAGGGGGAAGTGGGGAACTGTCCGTAGCGGATTGACGTAGTTGCGTGTGAGGGGACCTTGAACGTTGTGAGCCATGGTTTGTGGCCCTCTACCGCTGGCAAGAGCGGTTCGTTCGCTCGATATACGTGGAGGCGGGAAGGCGACGGTGGAGATGGTGGTGGGGCCTCGGATATAGGCAGCATCGTGGGCGGTGGGCGACGCATCTTCTCCTCCGCAGTCTGCACCGTTCCAGTACGCAGCGGTTTGTACTTGTCTACGAGCATGCGTAGCACTGCATCTTCAATTCTTTCCTCTCCCGTCCAATTCGGGTGTTCGGGTGCTGTTCTGGGGAGGACGGTAGGCCGTGGTGGGGTGCCCTCTCGGTCGGCATCGGCAAAGAGCTTAGAGCTTGCACGGTGGTCGACATTGTAGCTTCTCGCCGTCGATGACAGATATCTATGGGATTTGCTGAGGGCCCAGGTCGGCTTTGAGATACAATAAAGGGGAAAGCTCATGGATCAGAAGTCGGAGTTGGTGACGGGGCAAACGTCGGAGAAACGGGCCGGATCAATCCTTTCTCATTTACAACAGATTTTTCGTACACTGCCCATTCCTTCCAAACGGGGCCACTCATCCTCAAGCCAAATTCGATGGATACCCAAACTCCTCCAACCCCACAAAGTTTTCCTTGATGCTGCGCGCGCTCACGAATCGGTAGAAGATAGCGATGCTCCCTGCTTTATCGTTTGTCCCGCTCGCGCGACCGCCGCCAAATGGTTGTTGGCCGACAGCCGCGCCCGTGCACTTCTCATTGTAGTACACATTGCCAGCGGCGTGGCGCAGCTTGTTCGTTGCTTGGATCAGAGCTTGGCGCTCTGAAGCGAAGCTACAAGGAGATGAGCTACGTATCGGCGGGTGTGGGGTCCGGCACGTACATTCCACCGGTCAGGGCATACTCGGATGTTGTATCGATGAGGTCAAGGGTTTTGTCAAAATCTTCATCTTCATACACGTAAACCTATTAGAACCTCGTTAGCACGGATGGGCGCGAAGAGATATCAAATGATGCATCTCACAGTGACAACAGGGCCAAAGATCTCCTCTCTCATAGTGATAGAACGGGGGTCCTTCGTAAGAATGACAGTTGGTTGCACGAAGTACCCTTTGGAATCATCGGCTGAGATAAAAATGATAGAGATGGGAGAACTGATATGAAACCGTAAGACAAATGGGCGGCGTACCACTTCCACCAATCAAGATATCTCCACCCGCTTCTTTTGCTTTCTGGATGTATCCAGTAGTCTTGTCGAATGCGGGCTTTCCACTGGGAGAAGAATCAATGATGCCCAAGCGACTTCACCACCAATCCAACGCACATAACTGGACCCAAGAAGTTGCTGAAATCCTGCGGAGGACCAACTTTGATTTTCGCGATCTCCTCGAGGAAACTGTCCTTGAAGCCACCCTTCCACAGCGATGCCGACACGTACAGCCTTGAGAGAGCCGAGCACTTCTGGCCCTGGTACTCAAAAGCGCCACGAACGGACTGCAGCACCGCATTCCTGATTTCCGCAGACTTGTGGATCACATGGAAGTTCTTCCCGCCTAGCGTATGTCTTGAACCATCAGCGTTTCATCCCTTTTGATTTTCTCCAAGCGCGACAGGAAGGGGACCCACCAGTCTCGCCAACGATGCGCGGATAGCCCTTGTACTTGTCTACATTCGCGGCGATGTCCTTCCACAGCTTCTTAAACACGAATGTACTCCCAGTGAAGTGCAACGCAGCAAAGTCGCGATGCGCGATCGCCTGCGCGACAACTTCTGGGGGCGGGCCTGGCACGAATTGGATGACTCCCGGGGGCACACCTGCCTCGGTGAGAATTTGATGCACGAGGTAGTTTGAATACGTAGCCGCGGGCGAGGGCTTCCATACGACGACGTTGCCAACGAGGGCGGGTGCTATAGGCCGTAGTGAGACAAACAAACTGATGGTGCGAAGAATTGACGATACGGACTGCCTGGGAGATTTCCGCCGATAGCGGTGAAATTGAACGGTGAAACCGCGAGGACGAAGCCTTCGAGAGGGCGATACTCGACACGGCTAGAGAAACATAAGGCACGGTTAGAGTGCACATGAGAGGATATCCACGGACTTCCATGCTCCTCCAGAATTCTTCGGTGGTTGCTGAGAGTAAAGCTCTTCAACATATTTCACCCCAAAGCGGAAAAAGTCCGCAAGCTACAAAGAAGCAACGTGAATGGTCATCGTTGACACTCCGACCCGCCATTCAGATAAGGAGCAACTAGCCTCCGCGGCGGCATCGATCTCCGCCTGCCATGCGTTCTTCCCTTGGCCGAGGATGGTGGCAGCCAAAAGTTTATACCGATACTTCTTGCTGATTAGGTCTGCGGCCTTGAGAAATATGGCTGCGCGGTCGCCCCACGGCAAGGCCTCCCACGCGGCCTTGGCGGCAAGGGCGCCGTCGATAGCCCGCGCGACGGTCGCCTCGTCCGCCTCGTGGTAAGTGCAAAGATGTCGCGCGTGGTCGGAAGGGATCAACTGCTTTGCGAGCTTTCCCGTCTTGACCTAGAGGGCGCTTCAGTCGTTGTCGATCAAGCTCATATGAGGTCTGAAACGCACTTGCTCCCCATTGACGATGATCGGGACCTCGAACGGGAGCTCCTGCTCCATCTGCGCGATTGCGGCCTGCAGATCCGCGCGCTCCGGCGAGCCAGGGGCATACGTTTTCTGCAGGAACGACCGGTGTTTAGTGACAAACTGGGCTAGATCAAACAGAAGAGTGTACCATGGGCTCATTATCGACGGCAGGTACTTTGAAAGCTCCCAATTGTGGAGACATGGTGGCAAAGACGATAAACGCAAGTGTGCGAATGGAAGCCCGAGTTCCGCCCGCCGAGTCTGGGAATCGTCCCTCGCGGCTTGACAATACCGTCCCGGGATGCCGGTACCTTCGTCGTAAACGGGAGTGCACACACTATCCGTTTCTCAACGTGGGACAGCGAGAATCGACCAATCTACAATCAACGACTACAGGCGACCGAATACACTGTAAGTTGTGCAGTTTGACTATCCTACCAACCTCTCCTGTGCAAAACTATTCCTCCACAAGTGTCCACGATAACCTCACAGGGCGTCCTGCCCGTTGCCGCGCTGTAATGAGTGGCTCGAAGGCGTCACAGATGAGGTCGTCCCTACCCGCCACCGAAAGTACCTCGACTCGTTCCAGGGCGGGAAGAAGATTCGGGATGGGCTCCCCGCCTTCCTGCTGGAAGGAATGCGCAACGTCGGGTGCCAATGTAGCGGATACCCGAACCATTTTCACTTGTGGGACGTGATAGCAAAATCCACGCCATTGATTCGTCTGAATGCGGCCTTCCGTCTGCAACTTTTCGACATCCCACGCGACTATGAGTTCCTCGACGGTGGACAACGGCCTGGAGAGTTCTTGGCCCATCTCCTCCAACGAGACGGGATTGAGACGGGTTATTCTAAAAGGTGGATTATCATCGGATTGGGGACCCGTGCATGCGTAAAACCTAAACTTCGTATACGAAAGACCCAAGCGAACTGTAGTGAACTGACACTCTGTATCGCAGATGAACTTGCAGAGATGCGGAATAGGCCCGGGGAAGCCATGGGGATAGCCACAGACTTCAGCATCGAGATGCTGCAGGGATGGTGCAGCCAACCCAACTACCAGCGCCTGCAAGTATAATCTATGGCCCGAAAAGAGGAGGTGGGTAAGCTTCGACAATGAGACAACATCTCCTGCACTAGCGGGAGGGTAGGTGCGCGTGGGGTTGATATTGGGCCACTCAACCACATTCAACTCGAGGCGACGCAGGCAAGACATGCGCTGCAAATTCGTGAGCAACGAAGCTTCCGGCCGCGCGATGTGCGCAACCCTGAGGGTCAAAGCAAGTTCGACAAGACTCGTTGCGGATGATAATAGCGGGGATAAGCATCTGGGTGCGACCTCCCGCAATGTGAGCCGTCGCAGACATTGGGCGGAGCCCCATAGAAACGTGGCGGGAAGAACCAGTGCACGACCACGATCGTTAGGGGGACAAATTTCGAGACTTTCCAGCTCGGGAAACGGGTAACTCAGCGCCGTGAAGAATTTTTCTATGTTCGTATATGGTCTCCGAAGAGTGATCCCACGCACACGACTACGGTGCCTCATAAGGGCGAGTGCGAGGTTGTCTTTCTTCACCGTCCAGGATGAAGCGCGATAGTTGATCAAAATCGGAAAGGGGGGGAGATGTCTCAACATGGCTAGCCTCGACCTGCTCGTAATATTGAACAGCAGGTGCAAATGTAAACGGGAGGACGACAAAAGCACGGCACGTCGCCAACTTCGGCACACATGTGTGAGCCCAAGCCACCCGTTTCTACCGTTCCAGATGTTTTCATAACAGGGCTTGAGTTCCATGTCTTGCCGGTAAGCATCGAATATCTCCAAAAGGACGTCCTCTGGGAGTCTATCGTTACCGATTGTCACCCTAAGCGACCATTAAAAGGCCACTGAGCGTCCCCCGAGCGTATAGTGAAGAATACAGACACACCGCTTAGTGAGGCGGGCTCTAGCGCCGGCAGAACAAGTAAGCATCATAGAAGACATTGTATCATTGACACCAGACAGTTCACACCCCTGATCGCAGTAAAGTCAAGTTCCGACAATGGCTCAGAACTCCCACGGCTGCCCCTAGGTCACGTTCTGCTCGAAAATCATCGTTACTGTATTTATGGCTGGTGCGGTACAATAGGTGCTGTATAGTATATAAATAGTGCTACATAGTCCGATTGTCCGAGTGTTCAATATATACCAGAACGAAATAAATAAAATAAGTAAAACAAAAAAAATAAAATCATTAGATCGTCGAAGGCAAAGCGTCGATCTTCGCCTTCAACGCGTCCAGAAAGATATACGACTCAAGGATGCTCCCAGGACAGCGCGGACAGCCCGACGCATGCGCACACTGCATGAGGAATTTGAGCGAGAAAATGACGTCTGACGTCGGTCTGCTCCGCAGCTCCTCTCCCGCCTGTGCCACAAATTCGCCCCACCACTTCGGCGGCGCGACGGCGTTGTACTGCGAGCCGTTACACTGCATGCAGCGCAGCCCGTCGGGCGCACAAAGGAGCTGCTGCGCCGCGTTACCGCGCTGCCGGTGCAGCTCGAGCAGGCGGTGGTACGCGTACGCGGAGATATGCCGCAGGTCCTCGCAGAGCGGCGCGTCGAGCACGTGCACGCGCAGTGTGTGCCTCGACGCTAGCTTCGCCTCTTCCTCCAGTTCGAAGCGCGACGCGATCGCGAACACGCGGACCGGCGCTGTCTCGAGGAACGCTGGAGCAACGAGCAGCACGCGCAGGCGGTCCATGACCGCAGCCATGTCGTATTTCGACGCCGCGAACATTATGGTCACTAGCATGTCGAGGGTGGGTAATTCTGGGTCTGGCACCGGATAGAGAAAGCGGAGGAGGGGATCGAGTACCGCGGCGGGTTCTGCGACGTCCAGAACAGGTAACCGTTCCGCAGTGTCACATTCGGGTTGGGGTAAGGAGAACATAGTTTGGAAAAAGGGAGACCCGGCGCGAAGAATACACCGGTGGACCCTGAAATCAGTTGGGCGTGCGTCATCAGTCCGTAAGATGATGTCCGCATCGGGAGAGCTAAAGAAGGACTCTGGAGAGGGAGACGAGAATATCATGATGGTATGGGGGTTCAACGATTGTCTTTGACTGCAGCGACTAAGGTCCTTTTGTACGTTTCACTCGAGCCTGATAGCCCAGGGCAGACCAATTGAGTAATGGATGCACAGGAAGCTATGACTCGGAAAGCGGATGATAGAACACTGCATTCCCCTCCCAACCGTCACGCGTCACTTTTTGGGCGCATAGCGATACAGTAATACTGCCAACAGATCAGGCATCTGAGACATCTGCATATAGTTAACACAGGAATACGTACTGCGCTTTAGCGCCTTCTATCACGAACTCGGTCACGGTCACGGTCACGATCGCTATTCCGGGCCGTCCCGTGCCAGTGGTCTCTGCTGCGGCTTCGCCTGCGTTCTCGGTGGTCGTGGGGTGATCTCGACCTTGAACGTCGACGAGGACCTCGCTCGTCGCGGTGCTTCCGGGACGAACCTTTTTCATCTGCAATATCGAACACCATCCCGTACGACGAACCCCCAGAGCGCCCAGCATCCCGGTACTTATGTGTCGCTTCTAGATCATCACGACCGCCGAAGCCACCGCCACCAAAACCGCGCGCTTTCCCCCGGCGGCCGCCCTGACTATCTCTGACGGGGTTGTTGGACCAAGTCCCATTGATGCGTGCCACCGACTGCGAGCTATGACACGATGATTAGTATTTACATTCACGTGCGAGTGGAAGAGTGTCGCTCGTACAAGTCAACCCATATACGGCGATCGTCTACAAGGACGTTTTGCATTTTGAAGTAAGCCTTGTTCATACGCCAATACGTTGATCAGGTCGCGCAAGCCAAGTGAATTTGTTTACGTACTTGTTCGGCGTCCTCGCGCTTGTCAAACTCAATAAATGCGTATTGCAGCGAATCCCCGGTCTTTTTGTCCCGAATAACTTGACAACTCATGATCGTCCCAAAACGTGAGAAAATGAGCTCGAGATCTTCATCTCGCGTGACTGGATTGAGCTTGCAGACGAAAAGGACGTTTTCTGGAGGTCGTACATTGGCGAAGGGCAAGTCTCCAACCATTTCGAGTGTCAGGGCAGAGGCAGCGGCAGCTTGTGCGCGGCGTTGCTTTTCAGCTTCTTCCTCGGGAAGTTCTTCGAGGGGATCTTCATCTTCCGCAATGCGTGTTGAATTGTCAAGGGGACGAGTAGGTGGAGAGTCCGGAACAACAAGCCCCGGTGGGTCAGGAAATGGATCCTCTGTGACAGGATTAGGGCGAGTCATCGAGATAAGAAAAGTCACATACCAAGTACAACTACATGTCGTATGCGAATGTCTTTGAACGGTCGCCCATCTTGGTCCACAAAAACCTCATTTATCTTATCCAGCGTATCGAGGCCCTCGACAACATGCCCAAATACAGCGTGTTTCCCGTCGAGGTATTCAATGCCTTCTGAGAGTGTTATGAAGAACTGACTCCCACAACCACCGGAAGGTTGGCCTTCTATGGATGGCGCAACGGCCATTGAAACAGTACCCTTTTCTGTGTGCTTGAGACGAGGGACGATCTCAGGGGCAAAGTAGCGTGGCACGTCGTTTTCTCCGGTTTGCGAGGCTATGAGAGACCAGATAGATTCACCACCGGTGCCAGTTGCGGTAGGGTCGCCGACTTGAGCCAAGAAATCTTTTGAAACTACAGAAGAAGCGTAAGGTGTGTCGAACAGTGAGATTGAAGCTTCTTAACGAACCGTTGAAGAAGGCATTAAGGTTGTAGTAGTACACCTTGCATAGTTTGAGGAAATTCTCGCAAGTCTTTGGACACGCTTCAACCTGGAGATCGATGACTATGTCTCCGAGGGATGTTTCTAGTAGAAGGGACATGGGACATGATCACCTTGTAATCCAAGTTCAATTAAACAAAGTGGCAATCTCGGTGTCACGTGATACAGGGTCGAGGGGCGTTCAACGTTCAACGTCCCAAGGGTTCTGGTGTTCCTCGTTACATTCTTCGACACTTAGAAATGGCTTCAACCAGCGTTGATCCGGATGTTGAGGCCCAAATCCAAGCCCAGAACAGCGCCATGGAGACAATTATTGCAAATCCTCTACCCACTATAAATACCGCAAATCCCCAGCTACCAACTAGCACAGACCATCAGCCTCAGGTCACAAATACCGATGAACATCAGATGGAGAATGTTCCTGCACCACAAGCTATGGATAATTCACAGGTTCAACGGGGTATGTTGACTTGTGCGTTTCACAAGTTGTAATCTCATTCGTGCACCAGACGAGAGTCATGGAGACTCTTCTGATGGGCTCTGGTCGATGTACCTCGACGAGGCCGGGAAGCAGGATACGGAGGTAACCGAGAGTTGGAAGGGAGATACAGAGGGAATCCTCGTATTTGTGAGTGCTGCTCCGCTCCATCTCGTGCATGTTCACCATCTAAATCATATCTTGAAGACTGGTCTGTTCTCCGCCACCGTCGCTGCCTTCATCATTGAAAGCTACAAGAAGTTATCTCCCGATTCTAGCGATACGACCAATGCGCTCCTTTCCCAAATATCTGTACAACTTGTCAACATCTCTAATGGGACACCTCTCGCGAGCGTTACAGCGAAGAGGGACAGCCATTCCAACCAACAGCGTCCGCCGTCAGGGTCAACGTGTTGTGGTTCATCAGTTTAATCCCAGCTTGAGTTGTGCGCTTTCCGCGACACTGATGCAACAATGGGCCCGACGGTATCAGGAACTTGCGCAGCGCCGCGGTGCATTTCACAAGCGCGGGCGCATGCGGGCATATATATTCGATGGCGTCCAAAGATTTGGAATGGCCCGAGCCGTCGCGACAATGCCCACACTCCTGCACGCATCCGTATTTCTCTTTTTCGCCGGTCTCGTCGACTTTCTTTTTCCGATCCACACGACCGTCGCGTATGCCGCCCTATGCTGTATCGTGGTGTTCGCTCTCGCATACGCAATCTTGACGGCTTTACCAAACATCTACCTCGATTGCCCGTATGGCACACCCTGTCAAGATTTACATGGCGGATATACCAGTTCTCCGTATTCGGATTCCTTTGGACCATCCTCGAAATTCAGCGTCTATATCACAAATCTTTATTGAAATTATGGGGTTTGGCCAACCAACACGCGTCTGAAACCCATGGGTCGAAAAAGTGGTGGGAGATACTCGGCAAGCAGGTTGAGATCCGTCGACAGCGGTTTTCGCAAAGCCTACGGAAGAGTGTTGAGCTCAGCCTATAGAGCCAAATCAACGGTGGTCACGAGTGCACTTGAATGGACACTCACGGCGCTCGACGAAGAAGGGGAGATCGAAGATTTGCTGCACGAGTGCCAGGATTCTTCGACTCTCGTGTGTCCAGACGCGACATCGGCAGTGTTCTTCTTATGTCCCACCAACCAGACACTGATCCCATCTTCGGATCCCGTCTTTTTGATCTCCTCAAGACATGTTTGCCGGGACATCGCCTCTCGACAAAAGAATCCGCAAGAACCGTCTGCGGGT